>OZ026612.1:129899240-130499240 GCA_964020975.1 Hermodice carunculata | reverse complement strand
GTGAAGTAATAAGTCTATCTCTCCAGCTTCTCATGCTGTTTTTGAAGCTTTTCTTGAATAAATATTGCACAATAAGCTTGTCTAACATCGGTGCCCTGCTGTATCCCCTCTAACCAATTTTGCCCAAGGGCAAAGGCAGCTGAACATACTGATCCACTAGGTTTAATCAGATCATTTTTTTCTGTATTGCAAATCACGAGTCAGTCTCGAGTCATAGTCACATAATACACAAATGTACTTAAACATTGATGACATCAGGCCCTTATGAGCACTGCTACTATGGTTAATCTCTGTGCACCATTTATTTATTGTGCAAGAGATGGCCCGTCTATAGGTCAACTCAGTAACTAAATATGACACAGTTAGGTTATTTTTTGTGCAGCTTAGTACATGAAGTCCCTTTTTGCCATTTGTGATATTGAAAAATTAGGCGATAGTTTGTATGGCCTTTCTGAAATGCAAGGATCCTGAAATAAACAGGTATAGCTCTTGAGTCAACTTTGTTTAAAATAGAAATCCAAGTTTTCAGGCATTGGTATTGTCCAAAAATGATATATGTCTTAGAAAAAGTGATTTACATTACATCGCACATTCTACATAGGTCACCTCACCAGTGGACTGCTGTATTATTTGTCACATATGCCCAGATAGTACTGGCTGGTGGCTCTGAAATCAATATTCTTTCCAGATTGAATCATGATACCGATGTATCCATTTGCCACAAATATTTAACTATTAGTAACTACACACTTTTAAAGTGGTAAATTCACATGTGTTTTGCTCTTATTTGCTGTTTTAAAGCATTTTAAACGTGACAGTTACCACAGTTGCGTTACATCTTTATGAACATTGCTAAGCAATATAATCATCGCTTTATATTTTATGTATCTATGCTTATGTTTGGGAGTTGATCTGTTATTTGGACGTCATATTTCATTTGTGAAAAATGTGGCAAAAAACACATGGAAAGCTACTTTAATTAGCACACGAAGACTCTATCGGATTGTATCCAGTTTTTTTCATTGTTAACTGGTGAGTCATTTTGCATACTAATATATTTGAGGAATCTAAACCACAGCAAACTGTCATCAGATATTTGTGCTACTGTTATTATAAACTGTTATAAGTGGTAAGAATAAGCTTGAGCAGAGTGTTTAAGATTGGTGGTATCAGGTCGAAACATTGTAGAGGCCTCCAGATCATTGATATTAATTCTGTACATAATAATTTTATTAATAACCGGGTTAATAGTAGAAGCTAATTTTCCGAGTGTTTTATTGGTACCCTGGTTGAACAAAGATATTAATCTGTCAGTCTTGAATTTTTAAGCATTGCATTCCGGTTATATATACTGTACTGTCTATATACAGAAACCAGGCAACGTTGAAAACCAGCACATGCTAAAAATACTTTATACAGTCCATTTTGAATTTGCACGATCACGTACGTATACACCAATACACTTTGTATAACACATCAATAATTATTAATCGCAAGTCGTGAAATTCATAACATTTCCACACCATGTGTCAAGAATTTCGTGGTTCTTACAATGTGACAAATCTTATTTTTATTTAAACACGCCACGCTAGAATATTTTCAACAAATTGTAAAACAATACTTTCCGTGGCATTGAGTGCCATCACAGTATTCACAGAATTGTCACAATTGTAATACATCATTACAATTAAAAGCATCTTATTTGCAGTACTGGAAATGTATGACAGAAAACACTAACATTAAAGCCCTATGGAGCTTTATACCTGCAAATTTGTTTTACGTTTAGTTGTTTGGGTCTGAGATACATGATCACAGTCCACAGTCTGTCTGCCAGAATTAAGCTTTTCTTTGAATGGAAATGGTTCAGGATTTGATATGTAAAGTGTTTCCTCGCAGAACAAGTAGAGTGCAATATATATCCAGATAGATGACATAAGGTAGTAGCTTCATAATATATAAAAGCAATTACATTTTTATTTTCCAGTGCAATACATCGCGAGATGGAAGCGTACAGGGTCCACCGTTTTCCAATTGCTATGGAAATAAAATGTGCCAAAACCCAATCACTTAAAACTAAAGACTTTCTAATTTATATATGCAGGTGACTGACCTACACTTTCAAGAGACTGCCACAAAATGTTGACTGTCTTTCAATCTTTCATTCTTTGTGCTATAAAGGCAATTCTGAGAATTTGCCTAAAGTCAGCAGGACTGGCCGAGAAATCATACAGTGAAGTGTATGAGGAGTCAACTCACCTTCATAAGATATGGATACGTGCAAAGATTGAAGATTGTCTCAATGCATCAAAAGATGACTTTCTCGTGTCATTCGATTCATATACCCACCCGAGATATGTCCTAAAAGATAATGTCACACTCTACTGCTTGACGCCGAGTGAAGCTCTGTTTGTGGAAACGCCAGAGGGTCGCAATATCTTTGACTGTAGTGACAACAGTTTCTTGTTTGATGCCCAATATAAACATGCCTATCGTCTTATTACCATGCCTTTGGCAACATTTCACCAACTAGCCAATGAGATTGGTGACCCAGGAGCACCTGTCATTTTACTGTCTAATTCAGGAAGATGTGGTGGGAACTTGTTGCTACAGATAGCTCAAACAATACCTGGAACAGTATGCATTGGAGAACCAGACGGCTTAACCTCTGCCACCATGCTGAGGCTAATGAAAGTCTATTCAGATGACAACTTGGGAGGTATTTTGAAAAGCTGCATACGCATGCTTTGCAAAGCATATACCCAAGAAGTAAAACTGTTTGTCATCAAGAGTAGATTTTATTGTATAGAACTAGTCAGATATATCGTAAAGACTTTACCAAGTGTCCATCATTTATATGTATATCGGGAAAGTCTCAGGAATGTCCAATCGTTTGAGAGAGCCATCTCTTCAATTCCCTATGCTTGTTTGGCAGCAAAGCTCAGCACATTACCAGTTATTGGTCGCTTTGCAGAAAACATGTGGGTCTTCAACAAAGCAATTTTTTTCTTGTCAGCAACAGAAGGACCATATGGTTGGTGCAGGCAAGACGAATATTTCAAGCAGTTGTCTCCTCTCGGTACCTGGTGTGTATCTTTGGCGCTCTGCAGCACAGAGTACCTAAAGCTTAGAAAATCTGGCGTCAATATTGCTGGAATTAAATTTGAAGTATTCATTGCAGACATAAGCAAGGGATGGGATGCTGTTATGGCTCACTGTAAATTGCCAAATAATTTAAAGCTGAATGCAAATGCAAAGGATGTGTTAAAGATTGATTCACATAAAGGACAAATCTTCAGTGCTGAGTCATTGAAACATCTTGAATATATGCCTTTAACTGATGAGATCATTCCAGAAGTTGATGCTATAATGGACCGGTTTGGACTGCCTAGGCTGCATGAAACTTGTGTTCTTGATGGAACTGTAGGTTTGACAACATAAGACATTCATTGGTGCACATGTTTATTTATGACCCTTATAAAGTGCCATTTATTTTCAGGCATAGTAAACTCTAATATACATGCAACAAAGCTATTTTATAAAACAAGTCACTAGCATCAGATCCTTATTTTTTCTTTCAGTATGTACTTCTATTAATTTTATGTCACTAAGTGGAAAATAAATTAATGTGAAATATATTTTAGAAAGTCTGCTCTTTCGATATTTTATCCTTTGGCACAAAGGTGTTGTCATTATATAACTCAAAATCTCGAAATTTCAAAACATAACACAACCAGAAAAAAAATTAAAGAATGATAATGTTCAAAGTCTTCAGCAGAAGGTCATTTTCTTCAGACAGTGGGCAATGAAACTGAATTCAGACAAAAATATCCATAGATTGCACCTGCATATGTTCAGTCAGTGGCAATAATTGTCAGATCATTTAGTTGAAGAAGGACAAATCTAACCCATTAGAGGTTGTAACTTTTATGTGTACACATCAGTGGCTAGAATTGTCTTATTATTCAATCCAATAAAGACTGAAGTAATCATTGACCACGTGGATGATGCTGTAGGACATTTTTAAATTGATCAAAATGCAATCTAAAGATTCACAAAAATAAAGATCATATCTATTTTGGATCATCATCGAAGCAAGGGCAGGTGAGTTACTTTGTCGTTGGTGCGAGGAAAACGGGACAAAACGCCACATGATCGGTGAAGCATGTTCCAACTACATTTCCAGAGTTCAGACAAATATTTTTAAAGGCTGGAACAAACTTTTGTTTTTGATTTGTGACGATATTGGTGAATATATCTTTTTTTTTCATATGGCAAAATGAACACACAAGTCAACATATTGAAGTTACTTTATTGGGCAAAGAAATTTACTATTGTGTATTTTGTAGTCATTATGATACAACAGCCTATTGTGATTATCCAAGGTAGTGAGCAGATGTCTAGCCAGGTTGAGAAAAATTACATTTGCTTACAGTATTGTGATGCACAAGTGTTAAAAATGATCATGTAAATACTGCCATTATTATTTGCTTTTCAACTGTATGGACTCACGCCAATTGTGTGAATACCCAAGATGACTCTTTGGGTCAAACTACAGTAATTCCAATTTGTGTTTTTTTTGTTACAAATCCCGTTAATTACAAATATTAAAGGTGAAATGCTAGCTTAAGGTAGCGGACGGGATTGAGCTGTAACGGCAAATTCATGTCAATAGGTTGAACGCAAGTACCAATATATTAAATATGATATTCATGTTTTGTAGCATTATAATATCGCTTGACTTCTTCTAATGTTGTATATCTTGATTACATATATAATAAATGGATTGCAATTACCAGACAGAAACCCAAAATGGACACAGGGCATATTTGTGTAGCTATGATTACGGGGGAGGGGGGACTGCACCAGGTGGTTTTGAACTTTTAGTTGATAGATCACAAAGGTATAGTAAGACCAATTTTCCACGGTGAATCATCAAGGTTATTGAAACTTTGGTTTGATGTTATTTTCAGGACTTAGGATTGACACCAGAAATGTTTTCTTGAGAGATGAATTCTGTTGATCCTACTTCTACTTGGTAATATTGGCTGTGCAGCCTATTTTCTTGCATATCTTGAATTAAGTCTTTATATATATATATATATATATATATATATATATATATATATATATATATATATATATATATATATATATATATATATATATATATATATATATGTATGTCTCATTTTCTGTGGTGTGTTTTTTAGCTCAGCTGACTTGTCAGTCAGCTAAGGTTATCTTATGGTCCTCCGTCTGTTATCCGTCCGTCCATCTGTCCGTCGTCCGTCAACAATTCACATTTTCGACTTCTTCTCCGAAACCGTCAGCCAGATCCACTTCAAACTTGGTGGGGATGTGCCTTGGGTGAGTGTCTACCAATTTTGTTCAAATGGTCATGGTCCAGTGATTTTTGGATTTTTGATGAATTTTTGGGGGGTTTTGGGGCAAATCTTTAAAAATCTTCTGCGAAACTGCTCACGCAATTGCTTTTATATCACACAGGAACACTCCCTGGGACTCTTAGTTCTTAATTTGTTCACCAGGTGGGGCTGCAATTTTTTTCTAATTTTTTAATGAATTGTTGTGTGTTATAGCTATTTTCGACTTCTTCTGCAGAACCGTCACTCAGATTAAGCATAATATGGTGGATATGTTCCTTGTAGAAGGGTCAAACAAAGTTGTTCACTATGTGGGAATGCTGCGGATTCCTAATTTTTAACGATTTTTTCAATTCGGGTACTTATCTGCTAAGCGACCACCTATGCGAACCAACCAGTCTCAACATCTCCATTAGCATATTTTCATTTAATTTTACCTGCCTTAAGGGACCATCTGTCAGACAGGGCCATTTTTCACAGGTCCTGTGGGTTGTCCCTTAAGACAGGCTGCACTGTATTGATCACATACAAAACAATTATGAATAGAACATGTTTGAAAATATTGGCAAAGATAGAAAGTTTTAACAAATTGCGGACGCCAGAATAAGAGTGGGCAAGAATTTTGCTTGTCACATTAATTGGCAAATTTTGAATCAACTTGGCGATATAGTAGCACAAGTGCTTGAAGGCAAGAAGTGGCATAGCATAACGGGGAACATCACAATATCCAGTAGGACAATTTTACGTAAAAAAAATAGCAAGGTAATTCATTTTAGAGTTACGATAAGAAAATGTGAACAGTGGATCGTTATAGGCATTATACTGGGCTGAATTTATCAAACGACAGGCAGATTTTTGCAAGTTGAAAATGGGACCACAGGCATTACCCCATGCAAGTATGGAATAGTTGACATGTGGTAATAAGCAAATATAGATAAGAAACAACGTACATTTAGGAAGGCAATAAAGCAACCTTTTCAATATCCCGATTACTGGAGGAATTTCATAAGAAATTTTATTTAAATGGGCATTACAATTCAATTTTTCACTTTTTATTAATCCAAGAAAATCAAATTTTGTTGCCCTTTCTAGGCTAAGTGAACTTCATTGATGTATACTATAAAGAAAAGTGGCCCAAGGATGGATCCTGGTCATGCCCAAAGTGATAGGCAGAATGTAGTGAAGTCTGTGTGCCAAGTAACTTTGAAGCCATTTCAAATACATACCAATAAGATCATATTACTTTACTTCATGCAAAAGAATTATATGATCTCAAGTGTTGAAAGCTTTAGACAAGTCTAAGAATATAGTCTGAGGTATGTCTCTCGAATCAAGTATTTTGTTATTCGATCTATAAATTCCAAAGTAGCAGTTTCAGAACTATGGATCTTTTTAAATCCATACTGACGTAAATAAAAGCTGGCATGTAAAACAAAGTAATCATTAAGTTGTCCGTACACAACTTTTTCGACAACCTGAAAAACCGTCTTGCATCTTCCACATTACCTGTTGGTATGTGTCCATGCAGTCATCAAATGACCCATGTTAGGAGAGTCTTGATTTCTACCCCAATATTGCGTAACAGACTCGAGTAATTTGAGTCCCTAACAAGATTAACATTCACTGGAGACAATGTAGAATTTCGCAAGGTGGTGGGGGGTGGGGGGTAGACTGCCTTACACAAAGGTGCAACGTACATTTTTTCAAGAGTGCTAAATTGAATTTGAATTTTTCACTTCTTGACACACGTTGTCTCAGTTAAAAACAAACACTGCAGACTAAAAACGCCATGTTCCCAAAGCGTGCTCCGATTTGGGAGTTGTCACGCGATAATCCAACAATCACTCTCCGTACGCACTACGTCTCTGCCACAGGATACGGCACTAGTTCAATGGCGATATAAAAATATTGCGAATAATACTTAAATTTGTGGAACAGCGTCTTACAAAAAGAAAGGTTATACGGCAGATAATTTCGTTCATTTGTTCAAGGTTGTACAGTCTCGCCGCTCCAGACTGATTTAGTAAATGGCCGCTAGAGGGACCTAACGACCAGGTGCTTAGTACTGCCTGATCCACCAACGTTATTATCGATACTTTGTAATGCTGACGCTCGCATCTTAGGCTATGCCTACAACATATTCCATGACATAGCCACACGTTTAATCATCTTATCTTCCCGTTGTTATTTCTACAGAAGGCTGACTCGGTGTCCAGTCCATGGATTTGCTTTTCACAGTAACCCCCTCCTGCACATGCGCACATGGAGGGCGCCATAGTCTTTTTTAAGCATCCTGGGAAATGTTCACAATTTTTATATACACCACTTCAAACTTACCGGGCTTTATGGGAATTTTGTCAATTATTAATGTTTATTCAGAAAAACATTGTCAATAAAGTGTGATAAATGATAATGATTCAAGAGTTTGCATTGTTAAAACCTTGCAGGAACCTGGGTCCGGCAAACACGCTTCTCGGGCTGGAATTGGGTTTCCGCGGAATAGAAAAACTTAGCAGGTGTGAAGGTAATGTTGATAAACATCGCAAAGTATGTAACAATTGTTGCACATGTTGCGTCTTACCTTAATAACTGCAGATAGTGCCTTCATTAGGTCGCTTCTGGACACCTTCCAGATTGTAACTCACACTATATCCCTTAGGGGCCCCAAACGCCATGTTGCCAGCTCAGATTTGGTGTTATCACTCAAGATTCAACAACCAATCTCCTTACAGAGTTTTAGTGAAGAAGGACTCGTACGTTGATACATAAATTTGTAATGCTGACGCTCGCATCTTAGGCTGTGCCTGCTACATGTTTTGAGATGACAATAACGTTTCTTGAAGAAAGTTATACATGAAATAAAACGTATTTTAAACACATTTACAGAAACAGATGAGGGATAGGGAACACATGCAGTAGTTCAAGTCACGCACTATCTTGCACCGTCGAAAATGGTTTAACTTCAGGAATCGTACATGTAATTACGTGATTATTCATTTAACTCTGCTGACTTGTCAGTCAGCTGGGCTTACAGGATCACCCATCGTCCGTCCATCCACATTTCACATTTTCGACTTCCTCTCCAAACCTGCCACCCAGATTCACTTCAAACTTGACGGGAAAGTACCTTGGGTGAGTTTCTACAAAGTTTGTTCAAATGGTCACGCTTCAACAATTTTTGGATTTTTTTATGAATTGTTTTGTTGTTTTGGGGCATAAATCTTAACAAATTTTCTTCTCCAAAACAGCTCACCCAATTCCTTTGATATCACATAGTAACAAACCTCGGCACATTTAATTCTTAATTTATTCACCAGGTGGCGCTGCAATTTGTTTCCATTTTTATTTTTTTTATTTTTGTGTATTTTTGCTATTTTTGACCTTTTCTCCAGAACCGTCAATGAGATTAAGCTGAAACTTAGTGGATGAGTTCCTTGTGGAAGGGTCAAACCATTTTTTTTAACTAGGTGGCATTGCTGTGGATTCCTCATTTTTAACGATTTTTAAAAAATTTGAATACAAATCGGTAAATACACCTTTCCTATTGATTACTATGTAAATCAATGAATGTTCTTATGCAAAATCACATTTTCGACTTCTTCTCCAAAACCGTCAGTCAGATTAACCTGAAATTTGATGACAATGTACCTTGGGTAGGTCTCTACCAGGGTTGTTCAAATGGTCACGCACCAGTGAATTTTTATTCCTTGTGATTTTTTTTTTTTTTGAGGGGGGGGGGGCAAATCTTAGAAAATCATCTACTCCAAAACCGCTATCCCAATTTCTTTGATATCACGTAGGGACAATCGTAGAGACCGGTAATGATCTTTAATGATTTTTGAGTATTTTCAACTTCTCCAAAACTGTCAATCAGATCAAGCTGAAACTTGGTGGATTATTTTACTTGTGAAAGGATCAAACAAAGTTGTTCACTAAGTGCTGTAGATTCTTGAGTTTTGACATTTTTTTTTCAATTTCGCTACTTAACGGTGAATGCACCCTATTGATTTCTATGTAAGTCAATGAGCACTCTAATGCAAATTTACATTTTGGTCTTCTCGGCTTAGACAGTACATGTGTAACCTTGATCTTTTTTCTGGGGTCACAGTGCAATATACATGAATTCTACTCTTCGCTATCACTGGAGAACTACTTGTACTGGGACCTTGATGTTGCGGAAGCTAGTGTTCTTCCATAAAGGTTAGACAGGTTCACTGAGCCACAAGTGCGGTGAATCTCTAGGTCAACTCAGCATGGGCTGTTCACGCAGCCATTTTGTTATTGCAGTTTTATCGTGGGAAAATAAATATAGATTTTCTTTATTGGTTTATATATATTTGTACAGGCCTATACCTACCAGTACAATCAATCAATCAATCACATGAAAAGGAAAGTTTGAGCAGGCGATATTGAGTACCCTTGAAGGTAACCGAGTCATTCTTGCCGTGCATATTTTTGTGAAATTTTCTATGAAAACAGCGATATTTTTTGTGGTGTATATGCAATATGACGGCCAAAACGGCGAGGTCTGTTAATCGGGGCTTTTGAGTGAACCTGCCTCACCACTGAGGAGAAGGATGTAAGTAAGTAAAGATTTTATTGACAAAAAAAAACTACAGGTTAATACTGACAAAATCGGAAATATGTGCACTCTTGGTTGTAAACTTCTGGAGGAAGACTTGAAAGAAAAATAGTGTTTCGCCAGGTGTTCACTGGGTACTACTTGATCCCATGACATAATTACACTGACAATCACAGAATACAAACGTCATTTGCATTTCTACCAGACACGATATGGTGGCGGTATGCTCCCAAACGTCCTATCAAACTGACTCTGTAAGATCTACTAGATGCCAAACTATTGATTGATGTCACATAAGTTTGACAACCACACCACCCATGCCTCCATGGATAATTATTAATGTCACTGGAGGAACTCCACTGAGGTCAGGCCGCCTTTAATAAATCAAACAATGATGGTGATTGCAGCTGAATACCTGTTGCTGAGGAGTGTCAAGGATAAGATGGGCTGTGATAGGCCGTCCATCCAAGATCAAAATAGCCACCATTGCTAGGAAACCATATGTTGAGAACCACTGTGTATACCTTTCCAATGAGCAAACTATTTGCTGCCGATGTAAACTATCACGTCACTGTGGGGTGATTAGCGTGTTTTAATCAGGTACGTTTGCCCTCCCCCTGGCATATGTAAAACACGCTGGGTAGGCCACACATTCTCACACTTGCATTTTGCCAGACTCTTCCCCCACTCAAATAAATAAAATGTGCACTCAGAGACTAGTCGCTGTTTTACTCCGATATTGTTGCTTGGAATCTTGCCGATTGGGCATTTACCGTTTCCACCTCGGATTAAGACTGACAGTAGCTTTGTTTGTTGGTGTAGATTGGGTGTTCAGCATGATAGGGCCAAGCGGTGAGGAAAACTGTGGACTGCAGAGTATGTTGTCCTGATGTACAAGTCTCATCTATAATTTCCATTCTGAATTTTAACGAATTAACCAAAATTGTAACAGACAAATTGACGCCGAGAAGATTACTGCACATAATGCAAAGAAAAGTGCCAATACTCCTGTTCCCCTGAATCAGATTGATACAACTGACCCATGAAAATGTAGACCAACCTCTTACAGTACAAGTGTTGATCTGGCGTGCATGATGGTCCCTTGGATGTTTTGTGTGCGTCAGTATTTTAGAAGATGTAAACAGCCAAAATTACAAAACAGTTGTTTGTTATACTTTTTTATTGTATGTGTGAGTGTATATACGTACCTGTGTGCCCTTCAACTAAATAGATGTCAGATTTGCAGAACATGTATGTATACAAATATGTGGCATGTGTCTGTCTGATGCACAAGATTAAGGCATTTGAGTCTACTGTCCTCATTCAAAGTACAGTTATTATTTTGCTTAAAATGTTGTTCATATACTTCTACAAATCAACGGACGCAAGATTTTGTTATTCCTGTATACTATACAAATAAACACTTATAAAGTACAAGTGGATGGTCACAAAAATAACTATATAATCAATGTTTAACATTGCATGATTTTACAGTTGAGTTGGAGCCTACTCACATATAAACAATAGCCCTATACGATACATGTGAGCCCGATTTACATTATATATATATATATATACATACATATATATATATATATATATATATATATATATATATATATATATATATATATATATAAAACAAAAAACAAAGAAATTATGATTGAACAAAGCATATTTACAGATTTATTTATATGTGAGCATGATGGGCAAAATTAAGGACATTATAGCCTTATTCTTGTTAACAAGACCCTTCAGTGGCGGCATCTATCTATCTATCTATCTATCTATCTATCTATCTATCTATCTATCTATCTATCTATCTATCCATCTATCTATCCATCCATCCATCCATCCATCAATCCATCCATCCATCTATCTATCTGCTGGATGACCCAATCAGCCAAGGGCTGTTATTCCTTGGGGCCCAACTATCTATCTATCTATCTATCTATCTATCTATCTATCTATCTATCTATCTATCTATCTATCTATCTATCTATCTATCTATCTATCTATCTACTGGGTGACCCAATCAGCCAAGGGCTGTTATTCCTTGGGGCCCAGCTACAGTAAAAATATGACAATATAAAAACACATACAAATAATACATACTACACAAATTAAGTACACCAATACAAAATAACACAATACATACATTAATAAACAAAAAATAAAAACAAAAATTGGAGACATCACAAAAATAAATGGTTGACATGGACTAAGTAAAAATTATACGAGGATAATCAAAAGCTATTCGATTTTAGAGTAGACTTTGTACAATATTCCTTTTTGTACCTGCTTTTGAACTAATGAAGAGAATGAACTTATCGTGGAATATGGTAAAAGGTTCCATGTTCTGGGGCCATCATACAGAAGAGATTGTCGATTTGTTTCTTTATGAGGCATAGGTACTTCTAGGAGATCAGAGAGACTGCTTCTGTTTCCCTTCGTGTGGAGTTGGTTGACATATCGAAATTTTTCAGATGTATGTTTATCTTCACAGCTCTGGAACGCAGTAGTTAGGATTTATCAACTTTCTGCTTGTCTGTCAACAGTTCATTAGTCGCATTTTGTAAAAGCAAACATATTTGTTGATTCATATTTCATCCACATTAAAATATGATAAGCAAAACTGTAATCAAACTGAGGTCCCAACGCAACGTAGCTTATAATACCGGCATGGTTGTTTCTGTGATTACGTGCATGCTTGTTGACGATTCAGAACGAGGCCGTTAAACCAAACATAACAGTTCAGGAAAACATTAACCATATTCATTAATTAAACTGATATCACAGTGAAGAAATAAATTTTACTCCTGACTTGTAACAGGCAATCACTCATAAAAGGCACTTGGGGTGGTGATTTTAGACCGGCCCTCTCAACCTTTGAAATATTTTGCATTAACTGCAGATTTTTTTCAAAGGGCTATGCATTAAAACGCGAAATGTATCACTCACACCAAAGATTAAGAGATACGTGATAGCCCTAAGACGTGCCAGTTTTTGGTTCCCATGTGGAGTTGACAGTAAAGAAGGAAGTAGGCCTATATCGTTTCCGTGACATTTGTGAATCTGGAACCTTATAAAAAACGCTGTGACTCCATTATAACTATAAGTCGAATAACAGAGCCTACAACACAACATGGTCAATCAAGTTTTTATCAAATAGTTCAGGAAAACAAAACCCATATTCACAAATTTCAACACAACAATGTGAGCATAGATAAATACACCAGGAGGTAGAGATTCTGGAATTACAAAAACATCAACATTCATCTTCCCCAATACCACTATGAAGAAATTATTTTCACTTCTGACTTGAGACAGGCAGTCGCCTTTAAAAGGCAAGTTATGGTTTTTAAACCAGTCCTCTAAATCATTGGAACATTCTTCACTAACAGCAGATTTTGGAGTTTTTTCAGTAACATTTAAGTGTGTGCACGTAAAAACACAAAATTTATCAGTCACGGCAAAAAGAAAAAGAGACATGGTAGGCCTGCCACTTTTTGGTTCTCCTGACTGGTCAGTCAGCGGAGTTGACAGTAAAGGAGGAAGTAGGCCTACATCGTTTTTGTGATACTTATGAATCTGAACATTATACAAACGTTGTACCTCCATAATATAACTATGAGTCGGAGAACAGAGCCCACAGCACAGCAGGCAGTCGTCCATAAAAGGCAAGTGGTGGTTTTAGACTGGTCCTCTCAACCTTTGAAATATTATTATTAACTTCAGACTTTAGTTTTTTTTCTTCATAAACATATAGGCCTAACTACTTAGTGATATAGGCAGAAACTAGGATCATCCGCTTTACTGAATGCTGGAATTTATTCCTATGGCTCGCTTTAGCACCATCAGGAAAGCACCAATAGGATTTCACTTAGTTATTTTGAGCTTGATTGGTCTTGAAAGGTAAAACTGACGTACTCACATGTATCTTGGCAATAGTGGATCATGTCACTCTTAATTTAAAACATTACTGCAGAATTGCGTGAATGAAAACTGATATTACAAACACGGATAATGGTCTTAGAGAAATATGATCTTTATTTTATTCTGAAGGTCACAGCACCACTTCAGCTTGTGCAGACAAGGTCAGCTCAGCAGAGGACTGTACTAACAGTCTTCCTGTTCACATTTCCACGTTTTGAATTTGTCCAGATGAGAACAGTCCTGCAAATCTTCTCAGCTGTAGCGTCGTGCAGTGTCGTGTCACGTTGCTTCGCACAGGCCTAGCGTAAAACACCATAGCCAGGTTATTAGGCGTATTTCAAGTACCAAACTAGAAAAGACGATTTGCTTCAAAGCACTGTTCAGATATTCTAACTTTAGTGGCAACTGAGTGCTTAGCTCTGGACAAATTGACATTGGAAAAGCTGCCTGACAGAAAACACGATATTTCAGGAAAATACTGAAGCAAAATACAGCACTTGGCATAACAAAATCAGCATGGACTGATCACAAAAAGGGCACCATATGGTACCATTAAAGTGTTATATCTAACGTAATTGTAAACAACAAATCCTTGTGATGTACATGTACATGTAATTGATTGCTGATGGCAGATCATGGTTTATTGTATAGTGCATTTCTAGTATATCAAATATACACAAGTCTGCTATTTTTGCTGCTGATTTGCATTATTTCAACTTCACTGGTAGGGCACTGCTGGATATTCTAGCTTTAATGGCATCTGTTTGTGCAAACCCCTTTCAAATTGAAGATATTTACAATTTCTTTCTGTCTTGGCCTACTTTCCTAGAACACAAAAACGAATGACTGGATACTGTGTGTCACGTCCTTTCATATGGAGTGTACCAGAGACTCACAGTACATTTAGCCGAAGACACACTTACACAATATTTTTACAAGGTAACGCAGAACTTAATGATGATTAATTTTATCAAATATTTGAAGCTGTCCAGACTTATATTGTCAAAACTAGACGTTTCGAATTTTAAGTCACAATGTATGTGAGATGGTGAAATATACCAGTGAATGAACTTGTATTAATATCAATTTCAGGGTTCATTCTATGCTGTAAGCTGGGGTTTATTCCCCCAGATACTTTTGCCTTGGTAAGAATGTAGGCCTCCAAGGGTTAAGGCTGGTCTACACCTTTGTACTCCTCAGTGGATCATAACAAGTGCAGGCTTGGTGTCGAGTGTCCACTGAGGGTAGGGCATGCGGAGGCTGAGATGGAAGTGATGTGACCAATGTTAACGTCACTGGTTTTCAAAGAAATTTAGTCATATTTGGGATGGGGTTAGATTTTAGGGGCAACTGTTTCTGACTTTAGCATTCCTTATTAATGCGTATGTACTTGAACTTACAAAACAAAGACATTTCCTGCTTCCAAAGTGACCAACAGGAAATGAGTGGAAAAACTCCAAGACTTGCCCACATCTTTTGTAAACGTTCTAAATATTGAGAAATTCACATGTTACATCAGTGGCATGCCAGCCTCCAAGAAGAAACCAGCAGCTGTAACATCTTGTAAGTGGTCTGAGAGACCAGCATATTCATTATTTGTGTGAAAGCTTATAAGCATAGATGTTATAAGCTAAGAACCGTCACAGTGGCATATAGATACAGTGATTTGTATTTGGTTCTATAGATATTTCTTCAGTCTTGAAATTTAGAAGTTATTTTTGCCTGCTGCTGGTTAATTCTGTTTTCCTGTTTGTGTATAAGTCATGCATATATTTAATTTCATTGATACTAAACCTAGAAAGTCACAGTTATGTTTTCTGTAAAACATAAGAGAATAGGAATTTTGGGGATTTATTTTACACAAGAAAGTGGGACTAGATATATGTATCTATAAGTAATGACATATTAAAATAAGGATGGGTGAGCTTGACTTCGTGCAATATTGAACATACGTACACTTTTGATTGACAGTGCACAGATATGTACAGAGCGTTCCACTGCTGTGGCATGCTTTTGCCAGCCTGATGTTAGGCACACAGGGGTGCGAATACATCAGATTTATATTGAGTAATATAGATGGGAGTAATAAGTACAAGTATATGCAAGTGGTTCACCGGTACAGGTGTTGCATTTACAGTTCTTACATGTACATGTGCATCAAAGCCATGGAATGGGTTAATTAATCATTCATGCAGTTATTGTATTTGGCATGGTAGTAACCTACTTGGTTAACTATGTACCTTTTACTGGTATGGATGTGTTAGTAATATAAACTGTGTACATGTGCTTGAATCATATCTATGACAGAGTTTCGCAAAGAGTTTTATGTACCTACTTGGTTATTAATTCATGGAGAAAGTCATAGGGAAAGTACTTTCAAGATGTTAATTGTGCCTTGGGTTATGATGTATTACTTTTATCATTGTTATTACTTGGGATTTGTATTGAGCTCACCAGATGTTAAGTGATCCAAACTCTGAAGTACATGCATTTGAAAGTGTTATATTTTTGTACCTGTTCATGATGAGTACTTATTAATATGGTTTTATTTCTTATATTTTAGGGTCTCTTTTAAGGCCCTTTCTGTTCAGTTCTTTTCGGATGTCTTTTCTGAGGTCCTTGTTGGGTCTTCCAGAAAGTGATGGATGAAAGGACAATACGAAATAAAGGTCGTTAAACGTCATAAGACTGGTCTTGTCATTACCCCTGCGTCACATGTAATTCATACATTGTTTCTCCTGTATGTATTGTAAATACCATTGTGTGTTCTGTTTGTGTGCGGAGAGCCTCCAGATTAGTTTCTTTGTAACCATTTAGGCAATCCATGTGAATACGCATAATGATTTTAAAGATACATGTTCAATATAAAATTTTTCAAGTCCCCCTAAGAAGTGAAAATTCTTTCAGTGCCACTCACGTCTTAAGTCGACCTACTCAAGTCAGACATGTCTGAATGATCATTAGAATCCCAAATTCATCATCCTCGTAAAAAGACCTTTCATCTGAGTATCAGTATGGCTATAGTTACAGAGACAATACCACAGGTCAACTGCTTTTCTTGGCGCACATTGGGCGCAATGTTGACTCTGTCCAAAATTTGGACCTTAAAGGGTTAATCCAAATTCTATAACTTTTGCTCGTGGTTCACTAGATGCTCTGGATTAAAATTCTAAAACTCTTGAAATTTCAGGACCTCTTAAAACTGAAAGCTTTTAAATTTTATTTCAAAGGCACACAGAACCAACTACCAGAATAATTTACTGACATGTTTTGGGTTCCACCAATGACTCATCTTGATCAAACCAGATTTACACATAAACCACCACTTCCTGCTTGAAAAGGAAACAAGGCCCGTAAATGTATCCGACATTTCATTCCATCCCTCGTCAAAGGGACACCTTTATGTATTAAAGACAAACTTACGAGTTGCAGAGCAACTAAATACCCACTCATTGTCCGGCTTTTCAAAGTACACCAAACTACATTTGATCAGTCAATATTCAGAAATATGCAGCAGTGTAAATTGTTATGTGTGCAGTAATTAATCACTCATAAGAAAAATATTGTCATAGCATCATTTTTCTCTCATAACGTACTTGTCAACTCTACCTCTTCGTGTATTTTTCCATAGAAAGATCATTACCTGTGGTAGCCGCAATGATAGCAGACGCTTTTATGTCCTTAACTGGGATTATCCTGACTAACCCTTACACATTATGCACGATTGCCTCGTACACTATGCATAGAAGTTTTGTATATGTTCATGTCTGGTGTACTTGCATGCTATTTTATATCAAATAAATGAGTTCTGAGTTCTGATGCACCTACAGTAAAAACATGTGAATTCAAGTTGGGATGACACCTCTACCTATAAAACTCTCCAAGATATTCAACGTTTTAACTGTTCAGGTGCCCCTAATTAGCATAAATCAAAATTGTATAACTTTTGTTTGTGGCTCGTTGGATGCGCTTACAGCGCAAACTTATAGATTAAAGTTGGAATGGCACCTCTGCCCATGATAGATTTTAAGATGTTCAAGGTTTATATTTTCGAATTGCCCTTATTTGCAATACTAGTGTAAGTTTTTCAAAACTCACCTCTTCATAAAGAGGCTAGACTTTTTCTATGGAAGTATAACCATGCCAAATTTGGTGTTTCTACGTTTAATAGTCTTTAAAAAAAATGTCGGATAAATTTGCCGATGAAGAAAGAAAGATAGAATGTGCTGGGACGCAGATATAATAATCAATCTTCCGGAAGATACCAAGGGTGACTTGTTGAATACTATAGGTGTATTATTTTTGGGCATCAGATGTATGGCCAAAAAAGACAAACAGAATGCCACTTGTGCTTCATATGTAAGATTTATTGATTTAGCAAGATAGACGACATGTGCAAGTGACAAATGTACAGTTGAACGCCCGATGGTTTCCACAGTCTCCACACAAAGCCTGTGTTGAAATAGAGCTGACATCACAAATGGCACCACCTCAGTTCAGCAACGGCTCAAGTGCTTGATAATGTGGTGAACTCACTCCGAATATGAAAATGTCCGATAGCAGCAGTTCCATCCATATTAGATTCTGACGTTGGCACTGGTGAATAGACGCTCTGGATACATGAAAAATGATCATACACACAGGCAACAGTGTTGCAAAACAGCACACGGCAAAATAGTGTTCTGTTTACCACACTTTTTGGTTTTGATTTTTAGCAAGCTCCTGCAAAACATTTAATTCAAGTAAGAAGATATAACGGGCCCGAGAGGCGGCGGTAGAGGTTTTAAAATTATGTATACATTGGACCACAAATGAATTAACATTGGCCATCATGTTCAAGCACCGTTCACCATACATGTACGTATACTCGTATTTACATATGCATTTAGATGTATATACTTCCTGGATAACTGCAGTTTATAAATTCGCTTGTCTTTACATTTGGATTATAATAAAGCATTTTAAACCAGACACATATAGGCAAATAAATAATCCACATGAGTCATGCGTGACGGAATTGTATCGTGTGTTTTAATATTGTCCATTTTGTCCATAAAGATATGTTACAAATACCTGCTACTTTGTAACAAGTAAGAGCGAACAGTTGTATAAACAATTCAGTTTGCGTAACATATACATCCGGACTATCAGCAAACGCAGTGATATCCACATCAAAACACTAGGCACAGCAGAATGGAACTGGATAGCGGCAAACAGAATGGATTCGTGGTGGAGTAACAAAGGACCACTGGCTGACTTCAAATGTTCAATGCTGGCCCCGTACAAGTTTTTTGGCTCCTTGACTGTGACTGTTGTATTTTGGTCAGCTTAACGTGTACTATTAGTGATTCATATTAAATAACCACACCACCCTTGTCCTATCAAAGCAAACATCATAAGCGGGCGATGGATTGCTTTTCGTTCAGTTTGTGCACTTCGTACCAGTTTTGGTTCTGTTCATCGTTATGAAATTTCAGTGAAAAACCATGTCACCAAATAGCCCCCAGATTAAACCACTTCATCCCAAAAAAGCATTCGACGCCTTCGAGTGACATTAAAAGTCCCGATAGCCAAAAGATTTATTTTTGTTCAAAGTGAAGGACTTGGAGTGCTATAGCACTTTTGTGAAAAAAATTCGCCATATTTGCATAGGAAAATTAACTTTATGTGCAAAAGAATTTTGTTGCCCATAACGGGCCCGAAGTTGAAAAGTTCGCGCCTTTTTGGCTATCAAGGGGGCTCTGGGCCGTGACGTTTCGGAAGGGAGTCAATATGATACCATGGCGGACAGCACAGAGAAAGCATGAGCAGTACTGACGCAAAGAATAAGCTGGATCTTAGTTTTCGCTGTTCCTGTTCCGCAGAGGACCTCACTTAGATGAAGGTTCAGGAAGGGAGAAGGACAGAGAAATTTAGCCTTACTGGAAGGAGAAACGGGCTTCGACAATCCGGTCAAGTTTGCCGGTGCAACTGGTGCTGAGTCTGTGCCAAGCACTGACCATGCCTTGCCGTCGATGCTACGGAAGATTACCAAAACTGGCGCTTGAGAAGTTTAGACTGGTATTGGTAAGGGCTGCTTAAATTCCCATATATGTGACTGGTTGAAGTTAACGGCAGACCATCTTGTGCGGTTGCCATGGTGAATACCGGCAGTGTACGTTAAGATATTGTAAATGTACACTCAAAATCAGTTGAATTTGAAATAATAGATCTGCGTGCAGCAGGATTTCAGTTTTATTCTATTTAGTGATATATAACAAGGCTTGGGATACGTGAAGGTAGAGCGTCGCATTGAAAAGCATCTGTGAGTCCGGTACATGCCAAAAGAGGGGAATGCACCAGCCCTTGACCACAGCTTAAATACACATAGGCCACACAGCAGGAGATTCCACTGTTGTGCCTGTCTTAGCGGCCTGCGTACACTGGCGGTATTGGCAACCGCGCAAAATGGCCTGCCTTTTGTTTATTTTTTTTATTTTATTTATTTAGTTATTTACTTACCAGTCTTAACTTCCCAAGCGCCAGCTTTGGTCACCTTCTGTGGCACTGTAGCTGGGGCGTGATCAGTGTGGATACAGACTCGTTCAGTCCCAGTTGCACCGGCAAAGACTGGCTTTGTCGTGGCTCCTTCCAACATCGGTTCACCACGTTGGATGGGTTCAGACTGGACAAGCGGGAACAGTTTCTTGTTTTCATCCCCTTTTTAATCCAGTCAGCCATGAGCCCACTGACATTCACTGCTGCGAGTCAATGTTTACAATCGGAGTTGGTGTCCAAGCTTCCTTTCGTGACGTCACAGACCCCGGTGGTCAAACCATGAGGGAAAGTAGCGACTTTTGACGAGTGCGGCCAACAAATGAGACGAATTTCCGCACAATAACATTGTGAAAAAAAAGTGTATATATTGCCTCATGGCAAAGGCAAATTTTCTTCACAAAGTGCTATTTAAGGGATTAATACCGCCAACGAGGGGTTTGTGCCTGTACCCTAACCCGGCCACCAGCACAACACCCGAGCCGAGGGTGTTGTGCTGAAGGCCGAGTCATGTTACAGGCACAAACCCCGAGTTAAAGATTTTAATCACTTTTCTATCATGACAAACTGCCTAAAAGGCTGTAAAAAGTTACACTCACACAACAAACATCAACATCATATACAGGCCCATCAGTCTGTAGATAAAGGTTACTGCCATCTAGCGGTTATTTTCGAAAGAACTGCCTCGGATAAAAAGGACGCTGTGCATGGCAACGGTACTCTTCAAAGCTCCGGGATCGTGGCGATTTCATATGGGGGCATGTAAACTTTAAGAATGTAGTTCATCACCATAGCACTTAATTACGAGCAGAGAACAAGGGGATATCTACAAGGAGCGCTGAAACATTTTATTGTGAACGAAATTGAAAGGAGAATATGACCATAA
Organism: Hermodice carunculata; assembly: GCA_964020975.1. NCBI lineage: Eukaryota > Metazoa > Annelida > Polychaeta > Eunicida > Amphinomidae > Hermodice > Hermodice carunculata. The sequence goes on along the minus strand of OZ026612.1, from coordinate 130,477,921 downwards.
TGTGACTTTTGAACACGATTTACAAGGTCAAGGCTATGGAATTATTGACAGTTTCACACAGATGACGCAACAAGCATGTCAACATGGCAGTGGAACTTTGCTGCACATTGCCCAGCAATATTTTTCAATTCTTCGTCGCTTCGACGAGCAAATCGTGTATATGGATGGAGTGGCAGATAGATTTGCAGGAGCAGTTTGACTTGGCATGTCGGCCATGCCTCACCGATCGGCAATAGAATCGCCATCGGTATGGAGTAGGCCTAGTAGACTAAGTAGTAGTAGGGCTTCACTATGGAATGTCCTGTTGTCCAGTTCGTGTATATACCCCCTAGTACTGGTACCAGTGTCGAGATTCATTAATTGGTTTGTGTCGAATCCCAATTCATTGATTATGGAGATAAAAGTGTGATCCCTCTCCTTAAAATGCACAATTTCGCCAACTTCATACTGGAGGAGGACTGAAGAGAAACCTATCGATAGCCATGTTGACAAACTGCCATAGACCCCCATATGCACAACACTTTGCAAAAGTTATAAATTTATGCTTATTTTATGTAACCTTTACATGAATAAAGCTCAATTAAAAAAAATAAAAGCTGTCATTACTCTCTATTTGAACAAATAGTCTGGGAGGTAATACTAATCCTGGGAGGTCATTGTACTGGTATTACTAAATGGCAATACTGTGTTCCAATTGGATGGTCCTTGGTTATGGGGAAACATCATGACAGAAAACAATTCAACTCCTTCACTTTTCCTAAAATATAAAGCACTTGGCGAGGGAGAATTTTAAACAAAGTATGTCCGGCCTTATTGAAATTTTAGGGGACCCGAGCCCCTATAGGACTAATAATGGTTCAATGTTCATGAAAGTTAAGGATGTGTTTTAAATAATCATTAGCGACACGAATCACTTATCTGAGAGGACTTCTAACCGCTCGTAACATGTAAATTACACATCATCGTTTCTGCCGATGACCCAATATCGTTAAAGGTGGCTACCGCAAGTGCTATTGGGGACCGTATCATATAATTTTTAATGTGATCATGAATTTTTAAAATATTGCTTAACTAATTAAAAAAAGAAAAAAATCCAGAAAGAAGGAACGCTGAGATCCTTCTGGGGAATATCCCAGGGCATCACGTGCACCTGGCACGCGAATGTAAAAACGCAAACATGGCTAATTTCGTAGACGTACCGTGATTGCTAAAATCATGTTCCAGTGTTGCATTGTGGGTAATATCGACGTCCAAAGTCGTTTGGTGCATATACAAATAGCGGACGCCATAATCGACTACATCGATTCTTTCACGGAATAAAATGGAGTTTTTATATTTTAATGACACAAATGCCTGCGGCGCAAACATCTATTTTACTCGAAAAACATAAAGAAATGTTACCATAGCCTACGGCCTGCGGCGCAATAATCTTCACTTCAGGTAGGAACATAAACATCTTAAGGGGAATTCACCTATAGAGGCTCGGGTCCCCTAAAGTTCAATAAGGCCGTATGTCCACACTCAAAATGTTCAGGAGTTTCCTTTATGCTCAAACCGTTGGGTTTTGGTGACCAAAGTAAAAAAGTGTGAAGTGTCAAGGCTTAGTGTGATGACAACCTACCGTTGGAGTCCATATCGTTGAACTATCTCTTGGGCGCTTGATCCGTGGGTTTAATGACAGGTACGTCTTTGTGATAAGACTTCATGTTGTCTGAAAATGACCTCTTGTTGCCCTGGTATCAAAGTTGATATTAATAGCCTTGTGTTCACGTGCACATAAGTGACAGAGCACAAATAGGTCGGGTCTTGCGGAATGAAAATTACACGGCTTCACTGTACGTTTAGGTGTGCTGGTAGACAAATTTTAACAATAGACCCAAGGAAGTTGAATATAATAAATAGTCAAAAATCACCTATTTTAAGAAGTTGTTCAGCATTTATACAGGTATTTTTGTCGCTCCTCATCATTCCATGTTACCATGACTTGGCTGAAGAAAATCGGATGTTGATGATGAGGAAATGTTGCACGACATTTGATTTTTTGAAATGAAAAAGAAGACTGAATCGACAGTTTTCCTCGGGACGGATTGGACAATAAGCGCCTAACCCACATCAAAGAGAGTTGTTGATAGGATAATGAGCACATGATCCACATTAAGGAGAGCAGTTGATTGGACGATACGCATTTAATCCAATCAAGGGGATCTGTTAATTGGACAATAAGCATCTAGCCCACATCAAGGAGAGCTGTTAATTGGATAATACGCCTTTCATCCACATCAAGGAGAACTGTTGATTTGACAATAAGCGCTTAAGTCACGCCAAGGGAAGCTGTTGACATATTGCATGCTTAGTTGATATCTCTATTGTATCATTTCCATTCACAACGTCTTTCTAAAGCGGTGAATTTATGCTGATGTTCATGTATGTTACCATTGTGTATATATTGTATCTTATGTATGTATTGCATATTGTACATTTTTTTAATTGCAGGGCCATGATGGAAACTAGCTGTAAGCTAATCATGTATTACCCTGGATAAATACAGTTGTCTTATCTTATCTTATCTTATCTTATCTTATCTTATCTTATCTTAATCTTATCTTATCTTATCTTATCTTATCTTATCTTATCTTATCTTATCTTATCTTATCTTATCTTGAAACATGGAATCAGACAACATTTAACGACAGTGCATTTTCCAGCTGGGGTGGAGCAGGTTTTTATCGGGAAAGAATTGAAGTTCGAAATCCGCGTTGAATTAAAAACCCAAATGCTTAAAAATCAATTTCTTTTACATTAATTGTATTCAGAATTTCCCCAATATTTATTTGATATTTTGGGTCTGAAAAGAATTAATACTGTTTTACACTAAATAAGAAAAAAAATTGTTTCGTGACAAATTTCTAGGCATTGTGTCCTCACAAATGTCTTTTCTTGATTTTTTGTTTTTGTTTTTTTTTTGTAAGGCTAATGTAGGTATGCAACGTGAATCCATTACCTCTGATAGCTCACGTTTTCCTCCCCACCAGCGTCGCCTACTCCTTCTCACAACGACGGGGACGTACACATAGCGTCTGCGTCTTACCCATATTGGTGTATAGATGGGTTTAGGTCTAATAATCCTCTGAATTTTTCTTTTCACACGCCGAAACCAGAGACCAGAGGAGAGGTGCAAAGCCACGCATGATAGTAGTACCAACAGAATGAACTTGTTCATGGCGGATACCAGCTTGCTCATGAAATGTCAAAAGGTTTGCATAATTAGTTGCAGTTGTGGCTATTTTAATACTTTTAGTCCAAGCCTGAGACAAAGTGGACCTCACTGTATTTTTTATTCACCCACATGCATTCTTTAATTAAGTAAACATATCTGTGTCTACTTCTATTGTGCGGAGCTGTGTAGCTTAAAGGTGCAGAATTCCGAGAGCTCCATTACGTTTTCCACAGCGCGACGTTTTGTAGGGGCAGCTGAATGAGTGAGTGCGGTAACGGAAATTTGTAGTCATACTTATTGTACGTAATTCGACATTTTTTTCCATTCTGATTAATGCACGAAGCACAAGGATGCGATACAGAGATGTTCCACTCAGAGACGAAGTACATTTCGATGCTTAGCTGAAACTAGACATTTTGGTGAAACATTCCTTACTCAAATTCCGTCGACATAATTAAGATATTCTTGACTTTTTGTGATATCTATAAGGCAATCAAATTTGGAGGGATGACTGATGAAATTTTGACGGTATAGTGATTTATTTTTGTTTTCAAGATAACCATCCAATAATGATTTGGATTGTTGAGGCATTCTACACTTTTCGTCAGGCTATCAAACTGAACATACTTACCGAGAGCACGGGTCATACGACAATCTTTATTGTCCTTAACGGGGGCTTCAATGACCGTAATATATGTATCATGCATTAGCTTTGTGATCAGTATGGTAAAAATTAGTCGTTAGTGCTCATTTGCATTGAACTGAATGGAGATAATAATTTGATGAGTAAAATTTTCTGCAATTCAATTTTACTGAATTTTACAAAAAAAATCAACTTTACTTGAAAACTGTTCCAGTTCATTTGACAGTAAATCAGTAATTTGGTAGCAAATGGGAAATTTGAAACCACGTCTACAAATGGTTTAATATTTCACAACACAGTAAGATATGGAAAATTTGAAATTATCTGACTAAAAAAAATATTAGATTCTACTTACAACTTACAAACAGACTAGAAGTAACGCGAATGGAATACGTTATCATCCTTACTTGTGTGTCATGCTAATGAACCCATGAATCTATCAGATCTACAAACAGGAGTCTATTGAACATTTTCAATTATATTTGTTAGAGACGTACTGTATTTATTTGTAGCATTAGACGGTTTATAGCTTTTTTACATTCGCCCCAAAGACCTGAAATTACGTGGAGCGTGGACCCGTGCAGCCAAGATTCACAGGGACAAGTGGCAAAGCCCTGGGAACCGATGATCGATGAAACCTATGTGGCGGAGACTTTGTGGAAAGTGACTTTGATTTGTCAAATATCACGCCGGGGGAGGGGGGAGCACAAACTCAACATGGGGGGGTGGGGGGGTGCCTCGGACATGTTTATACAATACCTTAAATTAATCCTACACCAGATGTAAAAAGGTACCCTTTCTTAATACTGTAATGCGTTGAAAGGAGTGCTGCATTAGTGCATCCTGGCGCATTTTAGAGACCAACATTCCAATTTTAAACAAGCTTAAGCATATTCTTACTTCCTACAAAACTCCCCCCCCAAGAACTTACTAATTATATCCTAAATCTCCAACCTGTATCCAAGATCCACACATTTGTTTGAAAAATGAATAAAACATTCAGTTCACTCAAATAACTTTTACCCCTATCCTAATCCAGCAGTCTATATTTTGTGGGGCTTTTCTAATCCTGGGAGAAATGAAAACAGGGCCTTTCCCGCAGCACATACCCAGTGTATCCTAACATGGAAGTACCCCCCCCCCCCCCATGACAATACTTAGGATAAGTTTGGCAAGTAAAAACTACTGCTGTTGCCTAATACGGTCCCATCGCAAGACAACGGAAGGATTCATGGAACCTTCTATCGTGGTTTAAGGATTATCTTCAGGATCGCAAACAACGGGTTGTTGTACAGAGAAGTGAACCATCTTGGGGGTGAAGTTAAAGCAGGAGTCCCCCAGGGCTCAGTTCTAGGACCTTTGCTGTTCTTAATTTTTATCAATGACATTGTAAACATTGTACAGTCTCCGATTCGTTTATTTGCTGATGATACCACCCTTTTTGTTCATGTAGATGACCCAGTACTTGCAACTGATATTCTTAATTTTGACCTGCAAGACATGGATGACTGGTCACAAAAGTAGCTTGTTTCTTTCAATCCAACCAAAACTAAAAGCATGATAATATCTAAAAAGCGAATACCCTTGGATTACCCTGATTTGGTTTTTAAGAATGAAATCGTAGAAAATGTAACAGAACATAAACATTTAGGTCTAATTGTCAGATCAGATTTAGCTTGGTCAAGTCATATCAATAGCCTAGTCACCAAAAGTATGAAAATGGTTAATATAATGAAATATCTACAATTTCGTTTAAGTAGAAAATCTTTAGAAATTTTGTATTTTAGTTTTATAAGACCAACTTTGGAGTATGGGTCAATTGTGTGGGATAGCTGCACAGCAACTCAATCCGAGCAGCTGGAAAATGTTCAGCGAGCTGCAGCACGTATTGTATCAGGTGCTACAAAAGGTACAGTCCATGATTTAATATATGAAGAAGTAGGGTGGGAAAAATTATCCGAGAGACGGAAAAATGCAAAACTGATATAGTTTTACAAAATAGTACATGGTGACACTCCACAATATTTGAGGAACATTGTACCAGATCCGGCTAGTCAATGAGTTCGGTCACGTTACACTTTTCCCGAAATTCCTGCAAAAAAACCGAATATTTTAGGGTTTCCTTTTTTCCTTCTGTTATTAAGCAATGGACCAAATTACCTACTGATACTCGGAGAGCTGAAAGTCTTGACGAGTTTAAATCTAAGCTTAAACGGAATTCTAAAGCAAATTAAGGTAGCAAATATTTTTATATTGGAGAAAGAAGATTAGCAATTGCACACGCACGCCTTCGTATGAAATGTAGTAATTTGAAAAGTGGTCTTTTTAAGAGAGGACTCGTTGACTCCCCGGAGTGTTCCTGTGGCAACGCAAATGAAGACGTTTTTCACTATTTTGTAGATGTTACAGGTATAATGTACCGAGGGATATTTTACAAAGGAAGGTACTAACTATTGCATCTTTTACCGTGCGAACACTTCTGTGTGGCTCCTAACAGTGCAATGGCAAAGAAAACGAAATTATATTTTTAGCTGCACATCAGTATATAAAAGTCACAGGAAGGCTCGGGACAGTAACTTAATGATCTACAATTATACAATATATGACTTCTGACGGTTTCATCCTTATGTAATTCTGATTCAACCTTGTATATAACAATTAGATAACTTCATATCACTTAACAAGTCAGTACCCCATCTACCGTCCCTACGTGGCGTACTGTCTTGGTTACATCCTTAATACTTTGTTTCGGCATTTTGCCACCTATATGTATTGTAATGTGATGTTAGCTACTACTTGGTCTTTGTGATTACCTGGTGTGTAATGTCTTTTGATTTCTATGCTTTTATATGTACAAGAGGGATTAATATAGGGTTCGCCCTGTTTCCCAATTGTTGTTTGAATAAAATATGTTTAAACCAAAGCTTTCATTACAGCAAAATATAGGTGTAGTAATTCTAAGACTGTTACAATGTATCACATAATAATCGATCTAATGGCACAGTGACCACGCTGGTCTCGGATGTTGTTGCAAGGTAACATTGTAACAAAACTTAAGTGTGTTTAACCATTTGGGTTCGATTGATGGAGAAAATATGTGAGAAACATGGACAAACAAGGACCGATCTTGTTCCATAGTATAAACATATTTATTTTCTCTGAATTGCCTAATAGTACACAAAGACTAATCTGGAGGCTCTCCAGTACATAAAAGGACGCACAGGAATATATACAATACACACTGGACGACAACAGAAGACTAAATTCACGGCTTGTACACGAATAATACAATTGATGCCAGATAGTGGAGACTTATAATTAGATCATATACTAAATTAGTAGATGAAACGTCCAGATTCTGATAAGAATGTCTGAACAGCCTCAAAGATGAATACATTATCAGTGTCTGGCAAGTCCTCACTACCTTTCAACAGAATATTTAGTAAAATGTCACAAAAGCACTGAACTATTAAAGTCGGATTTACACCTGGAGCGAGTAAGTGACACACAGTGTTCAGTAGACGGACCCTTTCCACAGTGAACTTGGGGCAGAACAAAAGGTAATGTTTCGTATCTTCAGTGGTATGAGAGCATGCACACGTTGAGGCTGGAAGGATATTGACGTGATGTAGATGGGCATTCAAAACAGAGAAGTTAAGACGTAGCTGCGTGTGGCATATGTTCAGAAAACGACTTCCATGTTTAAAGTATGTGGGCTTTTTGTCAACACTTAAGAGTAATAGATTTAATTTAGATTTAAACTGCGGCAGGGAATTGGTGCGACGAGCATCAACCGGGAGGTTATTCCATAATTTGATAGCAGACGGGAGAAATGAATCGCCGAAGCGATTGGTGGTGAACCTAATTTGGCGTAATTCAGTACGATTTCTCAAAAGGCGCCCGGTAGTGAATGCAACGTCACGAGGAACGAGATCATGTAGGTATTGTGGAGTTAACCTATTGTACATTTTAAAGAAAAGAATAAGTTTCAAGTATTTCCTCCGATTTGCCAGAGTTTGCCACTCAAGCTCTTCGAGAAGTAAGACACGTGGAGTGTATCTAGTTGCGCCAAGGCAGATCCTGGCTGCCTCATACTGAACAGCTTCTATAGATTGTGACAGGTTTTCAGTGCAATTGTCAAACAGGACACTCCCATATTCGAGGATAGGACGAATCATTGTACTGTACAGCCGTATGAGTGTTTGGCGGGAGAGTTTATATTTGAGTCTGCGTAAAAGAGCAAGCCGTTGGCTGGCTTTATTAACAATACGTGTTATATGCTGGTGCCATGACAAATTACTTGAGAGTGTAACTCCAAGGTGAGTATGTAGAGTGACCTCAGGTATCGGTGTGTTTCCAAGAAGTAGGGGAGGATGATCTGGCTTATGTCGTTTAGCTGAGAAGGTCATTGAGATGGATTTTATGGCATTAAATGTCATACGCCAGAGCTTGCCCCAACGATGAATTTGTGTAAGATTATAATTAAGGTTTTCAGCTGTGGCCATTGGTTCGTGGACAATTTCAAGAATACTGGTATCATCTGCGAATAAACGGATGTCACAGGTGATGTTGACAGTGATGTCGTTAATGTAAACGAGGAAAAGTAGGGGGACCAAGGATCGAACCTTGGGGCACTCCAGCCTCTATAGGGAGCCAAGGTGAGGTCTGTCCTCCAATAGTAACACGTTGAAGTCGGTTTGAGAGATAGCTTTCTATAAATAGTAACACAGGATCTTCAAACCCCAATCGTTTCAGTTTAAAAAGTAGACCAGCGTGCCAGACTCTGTCTAAGGCCTTGGATATGTCCAGGAAAACCATACGGGCCTCATGGCCCAACTCAAGGCCACTGTAAATAGTATGAAGTATGCTAACAAGTTGATTTATGGTGGAATCGTTTTTCTTAAAGCCAGAGTTTTTAGCAGAAAGTAATTTGTTAGAGGTTAGATACTCATAGAAAACATTATAAACTAGACGCTCAAGTACTTTAGAGACATTACAGAGGAGTGAAATAGGCCTATAATTTTCCTTTGACTGTTTGTTACTTTTCTTAAAAACGGGGCACACGTTGGACCTCTTCCAGGGATCTGGAAAATATGAGTTGGATAAGCAGAGATTGAACATATCAGTGAGAGAACGTGAGATTGAGGGGGCACAGTATTTGAGAAGGGTGTTGCCTATACCGTCAGGACCACAAGCAGAACTGGTTTTCAGAGATTTTAAAATCTTTTCCACATCATTTACTTGCACTTGAAATATAGACAGGCGGGCCTCAGTTCGGAAGGCAAGGTCGGGCAAGGGCAAAGGATTGTCATCATGCAGAGTCTTACACTGATCAGCAAAATACTTGTTGAAGGTCACTGACTTCTCAATATCAGAAGAAATATTCCTTCCACCGTCAATAAGAGTTGGTATGTTTTGATAAAGTTTGTGACCGAGAATAGATTTGCTAAGGTTCCACCACCTTTTAGAGTTTATCTCTCTTGAGTCTAGTTCAGATCGGAGTTTGGTAAAGTAAAGACGAATGGAGTTTCTAATAGCGTTGACTGTAAAGTTACGTTTCCGTTTGTATAACTGAAAGAGGCGTTCAATATTTTGAGTAGTGAGGAGCGTGTGAGGCCGAGGCTTTTGTGTCTGGCACTTATATCTGTTCCACGCGCGATTGCGCTGCCTTATTAGCCTCTTGATAATACAGTTGATCCAGGGCTTGTCCCTGGGTCGAATAGTGACCACGCGGAACGGAATAAACTGTTTACACGTGTCAATAAATAGGTCTGACCAATATGACACAGTGTCACTTATGGAGTCAAAAACTGTGAAACCAGTTTCCCAAGGAGCATCAGGGAGTACATTGTTCAAGTTGACAAAATCAGCCCTCTTGAAGTTCCAGACAGAGCGTTTAAAGGGGCGATCCTTGTAATGATTCACAGAAAAAGAGCAAAAGACGACAGAATGATCAGAAGACGATATAGGAGGAAGTATGCCGGAGTTAAGGATATAACCAGGGGAGTCAGTTATCATGAGGTCTAGTAGGTTTGCAGATTACTCCGACACACGAGTAGGTTCGGATATGAGCTGATGCAGGTTGTTTTGAGCCAACAGATCAAAGAGGCGCTGTCCGAGTTCACTGTCGGTGTGGGGAGAATCCCAGCTTACACAGCGATCGTTAAAATCACCTGTTATTAGGAGTATTTTAGGGTTAAGTTCGATAGCAGACGAAATGGATTGAGATAAATTGTCCAGAAATAGGTCTCTCTCTGCGGCAGATTGGCCTGGTGGACGATAATAAACACCTAGAATCAGTTTACCAGAAGGGACAGTAATTTCAGCCCAGATACATTCACTACTGGGAGTTTCCAGCTCCGCACATCGTCTGACAGGTAGATTGTCTTTTACATACAGGGCAACCCCTCCCCCTACACCAGCTTCACGATCCTTACGTAGCGGGGTTTGAAAGCCTTCAATTGCCAATAAAGCATCAGGGTAGGAAGTATCGAGCCATGTTTCAGATAAAGAAATGACTTCCAATTTTTCAGACTCCGCCAAAATACTTATTTCTTCGAGTTTACCATCAGATTTTAAGGTACGTACGTTTGCATGGCACACAGAAAACTTATTAAGAACAATATTATGAACTGGACCAGGGTTTGGATGAATACTCGTGGAGAGCACCCTAAATATAAGAACCGTCACATGTCTCAGATGGCATAGACATTCGGTAAGTAATATTGCGGCAAATACTATGAGGAAGGTAAAAGAGAGGATGAAACTATGATCGTGATATGAAAATGTAGACACGTTGGCAGACATGGACAGGAATATAAACCCATCTTTGTTGTGAAATAACCCTACCACAGCTCTATACTGATTTAAACAAATGCCCATTAGGGGGTATCATACTGGTTAATGTCCGTCGCTGAACACTGTGAGACACAACAGAAAATAAATGCATTCATGTTTACAAAAAACCCAATAAGTATATGACAATGTATGCTGGAGAATATAGTCTTCAAAACAACAAATGAATAAATAAATAAATAAATAAATAAATAAATAAATAAATAAATAAATAAATACATAAATAAATAATTAAATAAAGTACAAAATACAAGGTATGAAAGAACAGATATAATACACATAACGAAAAATGTGAACAAGGTAGTAACAATGACCGTTCAGCGGGACTCGGTTAACATAGCAAGGAAAACAAAAAACAACAACCCAACCCACAGTGTACACGTAATTAATGCATAAAGCATGAATAAACATAATCATAACAGGAAATAAAGATGTGATTTGCGTAATCCCTGCGAGAAGTGATGCACCATGATAGAACAGGCAGCACGTGTCTTTATAACAGGGCCCAGTGTAAGCCAAATTAATTTGCTGTATGAAGTCGGACACAAGCCTGAACAGGAGAACTTGCATAATAGATTTGCACATGAATGGACTCAATCACGTGTCCGTTGGCGAACTTGATTGTGCTGGTCAGCCACTTAGAAATGAATAACTTACCATTGCTGTTATAGGGCAGAAACATGTCACACAAGTGTGATTGAATACATAATACCAAATAGGTAACTCGTCAGCCGCGAAGCAGATCTTAGAAAACGGTATGCAAATAAGATGAATACAAACAGTCACCATATATGAATTCAAAAGTTGAGGCGGTCAAAAGATTGTCGTGTATGTGAGCAATCAAGATGGAATAAACCTCAGAGATATCGTTGATAGTAACGAGACTATAGGAACACGCTCCTGTATTTATACAGTCAAGTTGGTAATATCTATTAGGGTGACAAATTATCCCGTAGGTTGTAACCTGTAAAACGTTCAAGGTCCAGCCTAAGCCGTTGTGCAGGATGGACTCAGGTCAACAGCATAGATTAGTAAATTAGCATAATTTATCCAAAGTAAACCCATGGAAATACTGTAGCATATGCTCAGTAAACATGCACTTATGTCTGGGCTTAATCGCGACATGTCATGAACCTAAGTTGCTAATTTATAGAAAGCAAAGCTGTTGCTACACTGCAGAGCATACACTTGCTGAATGAACAGACTGGAACGTTTACTTGTACACATCATCTGTTAATGACACATGACTAAGTACATCATATAAGTAGTAATTGTATGTGATTATGATTATTGAATCAACATCTTGACATAATAAGACCACTGTATGTATCTCGTAGAATGCTGGGCTTTGAGACGTGTATCATGCAGGTGTGTTGAATACATAAGTTATCAAGAAATTGCACACATTTATCACCAGATATACCACGCCTTGCATCAAAGTACTATGCACATGTGATGCAGAAAGACAACCGTTGGACTCATGTAGCTTACTAGTAGCTGTAGTAAGCGTGGTAGATCGAGCCTTGATGCGTCACACATATAACACATGTGGTTTACAAATAACCGTTGCATTTGGAATAGCCATGATACGTACATTATGCATGTGTAAAGCGCTACACCATTTACAATAATAATTAAGTAAATTCAGACTTCTGTACCCGGGTCTAGGGTTGAACAGTCTATATATGGCATTCTACAAATCAAATACCATTGTCATATAGAAACAATTCTAAATTACTAATCTCCATATATGTTCAAATATCAGCAGTGTAACTTACTGAATTAGGCCGCAGAATGTGGTTCAGAACGGAGAGACGGGCCGCTGCAGAGAGTTCCCGTACTTGCTAATCCCTAAACTCAACTGGATCTGCTTGGGCAGGCATTTATATTTAAATTGTCTGTTATCAATTCGAAAAGCCCCGTCCAATCACATGATGATCGGTTTGTGTGGTAAATTCAGGAAAAAAAAAATAGTCTGCATTTCGGTTCTGAAGGACAGCTTTATTACATTTATAAGAGCTGACTATTCCCTGAGACTCGTATTGACATTATATGGTCCTGTGAATAGGGACAATTGGCACATTTATTTTTTTTTAACTTCTCGACAACAAAAACCGTAATATTATGTGGCGAAATGTGGTAACGTGTGCGGTTCACAATGGTGCTATCTATGAAGCATTTGACAGGGATCATTCTCTCCCAATAAAAACTCTTTATATGCAGAAGAAGGTGATTTCCATTTATTCTGAACACACATAATTACATTGAACCTCCAGAGGCGGAGAAATAAAAGTAAATCGAAATATATTCAAACGAAAAGTACATCATGAAAAATTCACACGTGCAAAGAAGAAAATCTGTACAAAGACAACTTCAAAACAAAAAGACCTGTACAGTATCCTAAATTATTAACTGGGAAATGGGAAGGATTTTAAGTGACAAGAATAATTTAGAGTGGTGAGATCGCCGGCTTTTGTTAAAAGAACTGATGCAGTCTAACCCATAGGTCAAAGAAGACACGCCATAAATGTAATATAATATAATATGATATGATATAATATAAAGTGATGTGATGTGATGTAATATGATATGATATGATATGAAATGATATGATATAATATAATATAATATAATATAATATAATATAATATAATATAATATAATATGCCGGTGATCGGAAGAAGGTGACAAACCAGAAAGTGTACGAACATAACAATTTCTTGTCAAAGTCGCAAAGTACAGCATGGAAAGTTCAATTTATGTCACAATCGAACGCACTGCGGATCCTCTCATCAGGGATCCGCCAACCCAAGTAAAAGGCACAGCTGTAGTACTAGGTTCCACGGGGGGCGGGGGGGGGGGATTATGCCTGTGCCATGGTTTCATGGGGCCTAATTTAATTTTAACTGCCCCTAGGTTCCACGGGGGGAATTATGCCTTTGCCAAAACAAACATGATCGGAGAGTGCAAGATGCTGTTTTATCAATACTTATGCTAGCTGAAAGGCAGATTTTTAAATATCGCCTTGGCGTGTACACTGGAAGCAGTATACACAGTGTTTCAGCTGGAGTCTTCACGGTTTCTGTGCACTGATATTGCAAGTAGAACTACGCAGAGCTGGTTGCCAAGGCAATTTGCTAAAACATTCCCGCTTGTGCTCATACTTCATGGTCTTTATTTGGTGTAAAAATCGTGTGGAACATTTTGACGTATAAAACACATATATGTTTGTAAGCCTTTTATTGAGGTGCAAGATGATAACTCTGGATACGGTTAAATCTGTCTAATGTGGACACCTCTGGGACTGGCGAAAAGTGTCCACAGTTGACAGATGGCCACAAGTGACAGGTGTTACAAGAAAATTGACCTTTGGGCGCTGGACATTAACTGTCCACATTATACAGGTGTCCGCATTACAGAGGTGTCTACAAGGACAGGTTAAATTACCGGTATGAAACCACTAGCTTTGATGTCCCATCGATTACGCCATCTGGTGCCAGGAACAACTCGTTAAGATACTCTGCTGGACCTTTAACCTCACGTTTCTCTTCATGGACATGGCGCCTGCCATTATCGTGTTGTTTTTTTATGCTCCGAACAAAGTTTTAATGTTACTTTCGCATGCCTTTTTACCGTGAGTTTTTGGTGATTGTTTTGTCCTTCCATGAACATATCTCGTGAAGTGTGCATATATAAGTGTGAAGATAAAGATGGGGATAGCGTAACTAGTGTTTCTTCCCTCAAATACGCTGCTAACAAGGTTACGGGAAAAGATAGGGACCATCCTTGACCTTTTTTCTTTCGAAATGTCAATTATGAGATCACGCCTCTAGAGTTCTGGAATAATCACTGTCAGAATCTCGGACCATTTTGCTTACTTTACTTTCCTTAATATTTTACATAATAACTTTAAAGAAGTGTACCGCCTCGAAATGGAGACAAAATTATTTAGAAAATTATACATAACAAGCATAAATTTGAATGCCCACATAACAAAAGCAGCAATTAAACTTTTCTAATATAATTGTCTAGTCTGTATGCAAATGTATAGGCATCAACTACATTGTATGTTAAATGACACATCAGACAAGATAAAAGTTAAAGTGAATACAGATAATATTTACTGTTTCTGAAAATATGTGAAGATATGTTACCTGGACTGATATGAATCTGAATGCTATTCTTCATTGTTATACTTGCAATTACAATAAACTGTATCTATAACTGATCATTGACAAGTGGTTCTTCCTGCATGAAACTGAAAGCATGTGTGTGATGTTCTGTATGTTACCATTGTGTATTGTCACATGTTGGTGACTTGTATGCTGGTGGTCATATGCGACCTTAATATCAGTCTTCCAGATCAATAGGCCTATATACTTTACTTGTATCCGCATTTTGTATCGACACTGCCTTTTTAATAAATGGTATAGTTGTATATTGAATTCACAAAATGCTTCCTGATTGCTGACAGATGATACCCACGTACAACACAGGTGTTGTATGGGCTGCTAACGTGCAGTCACAAGGCCCACTGTGTCCGGTACTACTTTCCCAGTCAGCAGCAAGTGCGTTGTTACACGGAACTTTGGCGAAGTTTAATCAATGAGGTGTTTACTGTTAACTCTCAATTTCTGAACGTTTTGATTTCGAAAGAATCCGTATTGTATAAATACTTATAGTTTGCATTGTCCAAGGGTTTGAATGGGAAACCATAAGAACTGTGTCGATACCTGATTACTATATGTATCGCTGCATACACAGCCACACTGAAGGGGTCTTCAAACTGCTGCAGTATGTTTCATATGGAGCTCAGGTGGTCTTGTGTACAGAAGTGTTTGGAATTCAGCATGTGACAACTTGCCTACTTAGCTAATTGTCAAGCCATATCTCTTTTTGGCTTACGTTCTGGGAACTGCATCCAAGCATAAATGGTCCTAGGTCTGTCGAGCAGGCAATGTGACAACTCAATCAACACAATTATCATAAAACGCAGTTCCCACTGTTCTCCACAGGTAAACATGAGAGGGTGATCCAAAACTGTTTTGTTAAAAAAAAAAAAAAAAACCGTGAAGCACATTTTGTGCTGCAAGACATTTCTTTCGATGAACGCACTTTACGTGATTAAAAGTCCAAAAAGTAAATTTTGGGATAACTTTAAGGTCCGTAAAGGTTTCCTGTACAATTATGACCTGTTTTATAAATAAAGAATGTTTAGCCGAAAGACCAAAGAGTTAAGCAGCAGTAAAAATTATACCAGGGGCCCCTTAGCAAGCAGGGTGGACCCCACTTTTAAATTACCCAGTGGTGAACCGTATGTTCTATCTTAAAAAAGGTGCACAGAAAAATGCTTTGTAGTGCATATAGTTCCCCAGCTAGAGGACTGACCATTTAAAACGACGCGTTGCTTCCGATTATAGAGGTAATCTTCAAACCATGTTAGAAGATTGTCAACGATACCGTTTTTTTTCCAGTTTATGAATATGACATTTATGCTAGACTTTATCAAAAGCCTTGCTAATATCGAGGAAACAATTTTTAATTCTTTTTGCTGATCAATGGCTAAACATAGCTCATGGTATAGGGAAAGTAACTGGTTAACTTTTGAGTCACCAGGAATAAATCAAATCATCTTAGGTTCATTGAAAGAAATACAATCAAACCTGCAAACTGAAGTTGGAATGGCACCTCTACCTACAATGCTTTTAAAGATATTCAAATTTTCAAACGGCCCTCACTTGCATATTTTTCAAAATGTTCACTTATTTTAGTCAAAAAGGAAATACTGTATGTATTGAGGTATGATCATGCCATGTTTTGGGGATTAATGTGTAATAGCGTCGGACAAAATTAATGGTAAAGAAAAAGAAGTAGAAGACAGAGGAGGAGGAGAAGAAGAAGAAGAAGAAGAAGAAGAAGAAGAAGAAGAAGAAGATGATGATGATGATGATGATGATGATGATGATGATGATGATGATGATGATGATGATGATGATGATGATGATGATGATGATGATGATGGTGATTGTGAAGAAACCAAAAAAGACGATTTGCTTGAAAGAAAATCTTAATCTGTCTCCAAAACTTGCATTAATTTAAATGCTACAACTTTTCTTTGTGGTTCACCTAAAGCACAAAATTACAGTTGGAATGGCACCTCTACCTGTAATACTTTTGAAGTTTTAAACTGCTCAAGTGCCCTCATTAGCATAAATTAAAATTCTACTTTTGCATGCGGTTCATTTGATGTGCCTACATCGCAAACCTATTAATTGAAGAGAGGAATAGCACCTGCACCTATACTTTTGAAGATTTTCAACATTTTAACTTTTCAATTGACCTAATTAGCATAAAGCAAAATTCTTCAACTTTTGTTTGGTTGGATGCCTGTCTATAATACTTTTAAAGATATTCAAGATTTAAATTTTCAAATGGCTCTAATTTGCACAATTTTCAAAAACGCTCACTCCTCTTTATAAAAAGGCAAGGCACTATTTATGGAACTAAAATCATGCCAATTTTGGAGTTTCTGAGTTAAATAGTGTCGGAGAAAATTTTCAGACAAAATTGCTGGTAAAGAAGACAAAAGAAAGAACAAATCTCCCCAGAAACACAATGTCTGTGTTGGCATGCAGACATAAATGATGCAGACAAATATGCAGGCTTATTCAACTCGCCACTTACTACTTACAATTTACATAAATCTATTATCCTCATTATGGGTGCATGCTCCCTGCTAGGAATTTCCGTTTCATAAGGCCAAAAGGAAAGGATTTAAAATGACTTTTCGCTATTTGATCTTTTTCTGCGAGACCGAAAAGGGGTTTATTGTGGCTTTTCTTTATTTTACCGAATTTTCGTGAGACCAAACAAAAGGGTTTTAAATGGGTTCCCATAGAATATGCTTTGAGAACTGTTCAACGCTTAATTTTTTTCACTTTTGTTATCATTGAATACATTGTTACGAGTGCTTGCATATATGAAGTTATGGAAGTTAGAAGTGTATTAAACTGGCACAAGGACGTGAGTGATTTGCAACAGTTGGCGTTGTGTTTAAACATTTATGTGGAAATATCAATGTGCATCTCTCTTCCATGAAAGACAGCGAAACGAGAGAGGAAGAGCAGCATTAATCAGTTGCACTTCTTATCTTCCCAAATATATCATCCACAGTTCTGATGCACAGAGTCGTATAAAGTAATGTCACTTCACTTCACTTCACGGGGGGGGGGGGGGGGGGGGGGCTAAACATTAGGCAAGGTCACAACTCAATCTAACCTGTAACAGCGCGGCGGAGGAAGCTAATATCGGAAGCATCTACGACCCGCATCAGGGAAGCTGAAACAAGTCAAGTGCTCAAGACATGGACAAATGAAGGAGTGTACAGTTTGGAACTCATGTGCCAGTGCGTGGTTTGCGCTTAATGAACATGATGAACAAATAAACAACAAACAATATGCAGTGCTTACATGAAATACATTAATTTTAATCAGACTACAAGCCGGCTTCTTGATTGATTTCTGGGGTGCCAATCCCTCCGCTACTATCGTGGAGCTCCCCTTTTAAAAGATCAATGGATGCCGAATGAGCTATATGAATAACATTAAGATTTACGTGGGTATCTAATTCTAGTCGAAAGATATCGGTAATATACAGCATGGTATTGATTTTATTTTGTTTTCTTGTATTGAGAAACTAGGAGGACGTACATTTTTTGGGGGGAAGGGTGACAACACATGCTAGAAATGGATCTCCAGATAACATGATATTGCCCTTAAAGTTTTTTTGGTACAAATAATCATTTTTCATATCAGCTAAGTATTATTTCATAAGAATTCAAAATAATTAATAATTACCCAAAAGTTAGTTTCGGTGCCTTACCTTTCTTCAAGCTGATTTCATTTCACGGAGGCGTGCAGTGTGCAAAATGGAAATAGGAATATTAGTCACAAGTCATGAATTTTAATTGCTATTTTTGCACATAATCCTAGAGCAACATATTCTCTGCCGAACTGTTATTGAAACGTGGCATGTTTCACACACTATTAATCGCAGGACACCATGTTCAAGGACCTAAAAGTTTCTTAAAGGCACAAAATAAAGGACAATTTCAGGGAAAGGAAACCACAGTCAATGCAGTTTTCGGTGTTTGACGAAGAAATTTATTTTTTTAGATTGAAAATTAAGGTAACTTTATATACCTGTATGCCTTATTTGTTCTGCAGAAAGATTCTTTCCTTTGATCAGAAAAAAACTCATTTGTATGCATATGCCATATTTATGAATGTACAATCATAGTGAAAACGACATATATATATATATATATATATATATATATATATATATATATATATATATATATATATATATATATATATATATATATGTCGTTTTCAAGTAATCAGGCATAGCAAATTATGTGGCAGAAACAGCCGAGTTGACTTCTTTGCATATCGGTGTATTCAAGCGGCACCGTTTTTGATTTCAATAACGGATTGCCTGCAAAACAGTCCCAACTCAAGTGAAGTGGATATGACACCAGGCTTGGGCTGCACTGGAGGCGCAATAATTAGGACAAATGCATAGGCACTTATTCTGCTTCTAAAAATTTTGTCAAATAGTTTTAGAGACATTCTAATTATTTATGGTAAAACTTAATACCTTGCTTCAATGTTTACTACATGGTGAAACCACAGTGAAACCAGGCCGACTGTTAAAATACAGTGGACCACAAGCAAAAACTTTGGTCGAGATCCACCCTTAAATTTACATTACATTGTAAGCTTAATACCTTGCTTCAATGTTTACTACATGGTGAAACCACAGTGAAACCAGGCCGACTGTTAAAATACAGTGGACCACAAGCAAAAACTTTGGTCGAGATCCACCCTTAAATTTACATTACATTGTAAGAACATAGGTGACTGAATCCACGTTTGTGTTTATCTAATGGTTTGACACATTTGTTTTAATATAGAATAGCAAAACAATTATCGATCAACCCTTTGTAATTTAATTCAAAAATAAAGCCCACGCCGATCAGCTCAGATATATTTTACGAAATTCTCCTTCTGAAATTTTCTTCATCTTTGACAAATATCCTCTGAATTAAACAAGGGCACATCACGACAGTCAAATACAAGCCTACACCATGTAAGAAATACGTTGTATTCTAGCAGAAGAAATGTTAGGGTATGTTTCAATTTTGGCTAGTGCTACTATCGAAATGAGAGAGTTGTAAATATCCATCAATTATGTTAGCTGATTCATAGAGGGGCTCGTGACATGTAATAAATTATGCATGGAAAGCCGGTCGACTGTTGGCTTTTCAGTAAAGGCCAACAGTCGACCGGCCCACTGTGCATAATTTATTAAGCGTCATGAGCCCCTGTGAGCTGATTGCTTAAAGCCAGACCAACTACATTAAATATTAAAATCTAGTGTGCATTAAATGCTTCTAACTTTAGCCCTAATGTAACCATGTGGCCATATAACTATAACAGGCATTTAAAACGCAAGTTATTTAATGTAAATCCTTCTCAGTTAATTCCTTTGGGCAAATGACCAATGTATAGTTTATTGATAATAATAGTATTGTGTAGTACAAGGCTCTAATTAATATTTTCAGTTTTACAAAGGGGTGCCATTTATTAACATAAGTGTTGTGCAATTAAAATAAGAGTCAATTTTGAAAATCTAATTCGAGTATTGTAGGCCATTCTGTACTGGGTACGACTGGCACCTTTTCGGCGCCAATAAGAAAAACTCATTGGAGGGGCATGAAGAAAAGCTGTTGGCAAATAAATTCATTTCTATCACAGGTAAGGAAAACTAAGCTGAGACTGACGCTCCCAAAGGTGTCTTTCCGTCTATCATGAACACTTCTATTAGACACGTTGGTAGGAAGTCTCCAGGTGGAGAGACGTTTCCTTCAAGTCTTTTCAGCCCGAATATATGCCAGCTTTATATTGACATAAGATACACCGCAAGTATTTTCTGTCAACAACCTGTCTGTTGACATCTATAAATGTAGAAATGTTAATGAAAGTTCATGTATGAAAGGATTTTTGTCACATGCATTGATAAACTTATCTATTTTTCTGACCTATTGCAGGCCTGCAATATGATTTCATATCCTAACAAATAAACTTAGTAGCATGATTGGCTGATGAGCATAAAAAAAATCCTTACAAGAATGTGGGATTTATATGCTGAAATAAATGTTGAGAAAAGCCATCTACAGGTTTTATCAAATTTGAAATTGTATTTGCTGCATTAATGTGGGCATCATGACATAAAACAATCCAGGGATTTCTTATTCGAGTTTTGTGAGAAATTATGAAGAGGTAAAATTTTAAAATCATTATGATCTATTCTGGGGGTAGGAACAAGTTCGACAGACTCTACGCTGAATATGAAAAATACATGAGCCGATTTTAAATCATATACGTGTGCATTAATTCTGTGAAAATAAGTTGATTAAAGGTGTAAAGTTATTTTGACTTTGGTGTGGGCATGTAAAATGCCATGATGTAATTGTATGCATGGTCATTTATAGATTTTGTCTCTTAATTCACTTTCAATCCCCATTTGAAATAAGCATATTAGCTTTTAGAAATTTATTTGTAAGTTTTCATATGTTAGCACAAACATTTTCCAATTTATGGATATCCAAATGTACCAGATGCTGAAAATGCTTTTGCCACATCCCCGTCCTTAATCAGTTGTTACACATAATATTCCATCATATATATGTATATATTCCACCTTTTAACACCTAATTTTGAGTTTTCCGGGCTCCCCTAGCCTGGCTTCTTCCCAAAAAACGAACCCCCTCCCTTTTTTCAAATAGCTGGCTACGGGCTTGTATTTGAAGCAGGTTATGGATCCATCTTGTTAATCGTCATGACAAGGGACAGTAGAGTAATGGAGGCTGTTTACTAAATTGTATATCCGGTTGTACACATGCAAGATGTGCTTATGTACTGATAAAAGTACCATAAAGTCCCGGAGACTAAAATCATATAAATGTATCTATAACCATCCACGAAAATGTTTAACATTAGACTCTATTCATATAAAAATTATATCCATATGAGCTATATACTAAGGAGGCAAGATCATGCCACAATTATTGCCTCGCTGTGAAAATCAAATGTTCAACCTTCATTTTGCAGCTGTCATACTTACCTCGACTCTCACCATATAGGTATCTTGGTGCTTTCACAGACTCTTCTGCAAGCTTGATACGTCCGGAAGCGGTTGCTGTTACCTGCACACCCGCCATAGATGAAAGCCTTGCAGTCGCCCGCCTTTGCATTGTAGTAGTAACGCCTGAACCAAGCTTTGCAAAAGCCAGAGTTCTTTGGTAAATAACACCTGGTAGGTCCTTTCAACAATGTAAAGGTTCAGAGTTACATATGTCTTATTCACGAAAACAGAGGTCATGAACATAGTTAATTGGTTGGTGATTGATGAAACTTTACAATGATTTTGTTAGCACCTTTGGTGAAAAAGAAACAGGACAAATATATATTTGCACTAACTCTTTCTCCTAGACTGTGTTGCATAAAACGTTTGACACACAAGTAGATTTTGGCATTTCCACTTAGCGTATGAAAAATTGAAAAGTTTGAAGTTTCAAATGCTACTACTTTGCATTATTTCCAATGTGGTTACTCTACCCCTTATAAAGGTAGAATACCATGCATAGATTTATAGCTACATCACTTTTTTGTAGCACAGTGTTCGAGAAAATCCTCACTAGTGGAGCCACTCTGTACAGTTGTTTTCTCAACTTCATTGCTAAGAGAAAACCCCTTTGCTGGGGGTACTTCTGTTTCACTGTTTACATTTAACATACCCCCCCCCAAAAAAAATAAAATAAATAAAAACAAAAAACAAAAAAGAAACAAAAAAAAAAAACAAAAACAAACAAACAAAAAACAAACAAATTAAACAAAAAAAAAAAAAAAAACTTACACAGTGAAATAACATGAATAACAGCTCACCTCAACTTATGTGGAGAAGGAAAAAAGCAGGTCAGCTGCAGATGTGTACATTTCATTAGCTTACATCTGCCAGTTAACCCTTAGAGTGATAATCACTGCTATAGTTGCTTTCTCATTACCTTTAAACATATTATGGTAAAAGATTTAAATTCCTCATGAAGATACCTTTCATTCAAATACCAGCAAGCCTTATCTAAAGCAAAAAACACCCCTAGTCAACAGCTTTCCTCGGGACGCTTTGCACACAATGCACACAAAGTGGAAAGCTGTTGACTCAATGTTAAATCAGCGCTTTAAGAGTTGAGACTATTTTAGAAAAATTGAAACTGCTTCCTGAAGAAAGTTTATGCCAAGGCAATGCCTTTGACGTTACTTCTATATATTGTATATGTGTATGAATGGCAACATTCCACACTCATCCCTAAATATAAGCAGAAACTCCTTTAAAAATGTACGAGGCTTCACAAACTACTCCGGTACGTGACCCCACAAGTGTAATATTTAAATTGTCACCTTGTTGTGCATTGTGTAAAATGACTTCTGTTTGGAGATTGGTGTATTCCTTTGTCCAAGTATTTCAGTCCAAGGTTTATAAATCAATTGCAAATATACTGAACACTAAATGTATTGTTATGCAAATCTTTTACTCGATTAGCAATGTCGTAATCTGTACCAACGACGTGCTGTTCAAAATACCACTTCCATGTTTGTACATAAATATCATTACCTTTTTATATGACGAGTTGTTTGTACAAAATTCTTTTTGGCAACAGCAACTTTTTTCAAACAAGTCTATTTTTTTTTTTAAATTTATCAATATTTGTTATTATAAATCTTTACTGGAGATCTTTTGAAACAATGGCAATTTTCGGTAGTTTATGAATTTTAATAAGATGGCCCATTATGAACAATATTCATCTAGCAGCATACAAATATTACAATTAGCAATGTCAATATTAACTTTGGTACATACACGAAATTGTGTTCCTTTTTTCATTAGATGCTTTAGTAATATATTTTGTATAATATTTAGATTGTTTGTGAAGAAATGTTTCTGCTGAAGGTCAAGGAATTGAGAAATTGTATTGTTAGTTTGACAATCACAATCTTTTATGTTATCTATGTCTTCTAAAGTAATAACTTGGAGATACTTTTCGTAATTTAGAAAGGATTGACGAATATCATGACTTGATTCATAAGTAAGCTTGCATTCACTTGGAATCATGTTCCTAGCACATTTTAAAAACATGCTGATGAAGCGAATAGATGATTTTTGTGTGCAAAGGAATACTACAATAAAGTATATATCTTTTTGTTGCCTGCGCCACGTTTACGAGCCGTTGAAGTGTATGTATGTAAAATCTCTCGCAATTGGTTTTACATATTAAGGCTTGAAATGCCCAAACCTAAATCTTTAATTCTTGTTAATTACGATATACAAAAATTAAGTGAGTGCTGAGTATAGGTTTCCAATACTTCTGGAAAATCTTTATCTAGATCGTAGTTATTGTATTGCTAAATATTGTACAGATTTACTTCTACCATGGGTATGTCTCTTTCTCTAATTTCTGCTTGTGCATTGCAAAAAGATGTGAAATATCGACTATCCATATCTAATGTTCCGATGCCCCCATAAACCCAAAATTCTTTCGTTCAGACTAAAAGGATAAACTTAGTGTAATGATTACATCCAGAAATATGCTGTCTTAATTTCTGAGTAATTGTTTGCAAACCAGGTATATCACTCAACAGATAGATGATTAGCTACTTCACTAAATGTTCTGAATCTTAATGCAAGTTAAGCTGGGAAAGCACATCCCGCAGCAGCACATCTGATAATCCTCACCTGACACCTTAATTAGTCTACAGTTTGCCAATCATAAATATTTTTCGCAGACAAACTTTTCATGAGTTCACAGCTAAAGGAATAGCCACCTGTGTATACATGTATATGCATGACTGAAAGAAATTAGCATAAAACGTTCAGTACAAGTACAAGGACACTCTCAAGTTACATCGTGCACGGAGCCATACGTATGTGACTGTCAAGTTTTGTGTTGCGCATATCTCAAGAAGTTTTTTTTTTATATATATACAGCTATGAAACCTGGCAGAATAATTAATCAACATATGAAGGTGTACACCTGGGTTGTTGTTTTTTGGGGTGAGTGGGGGGTGGGGTATTTGTTTGTTTTTTTGGGGGGGTGTTTTTGTTTTTGTTTTTTGTTTTTGTTTTTGTCTCTCGGGCTTATTAACCTCTGTTCATTTTTCATTAATTAACTTTGTGCAAATGTTAATTCAGTGAAAATGTTGGCTCATGTCAAACTTGTGTCATGTGTATTTCACAAAATGTTTGAGATACAGCTATTAAACTTCATAGGAACATTAATCAATGTGTAAAGGTGTGTCTTAATACACCAATTACATGTTACTCTTTCCAACGCTGATGGGGATAATGACAGGGGGGGGGGCATCAGTGCCCTTTGCACCCTTTTCTAGTTGTGAATTCTCTTGCAATTTAGTGATCCAATATAATTCTATTCAATTGTTACCGATGCAGAGTTGTATTACGGGTCATAGTGGGGTAGGAAATGTCCGTTCGGTGGATAGAGGGGATTGTCCGGTAGATGGAGGCTTCATGTGAAAAGTATGTGATGGGAATGCTTCCAAAAAGATGCCTTCCACCACCCACCCACCACCCATGATATTTCTGTAACAGCACTAGAGAAAACTGCGTTAACCGTAAAATGACATTTATCGTCGAGAATATCTTGGTTGACAGTGTCGAAGGTCTTGGAAAGTTCCAGGACTACACTTAGAGTATGTTCTTTTCACTCGCTACCAGGCTTGGCTCTAAAACCGAAGTGAAAGTGATAAAGGATATCTAATGTTTCTAAATACTGCAAAAGTTGATCATATACCCCTCTTTGGACAGGGCTGTCGAAAAGAAATAGGCTTATAATTCCTGAAAACGCTTAACCTGACCAAAGCATGCTAAGTAATTAAGTGTGTCCTCGGGCAACAAAAGAAAATAGTAACACGGCAAATAGATTGCACTATTCTAACAACTCCAAAAGACACCGCTGGCCATTTTAACTTATAATTTGCTAATGTAGGATCTTAATTATCAAACAATATTAAAAATACTAACATTAACCCGTTGTTCCATTACAGGGTAACATTACGAAAATAAGCGAAATTGATATATATATATATATATATATATATATATATATATATATATATATATATATATATATATATATATATATATATATATATATATATATATATATACATACATACATACATATATATATGTGTGTGTGTGTATATATATGGAATTCTAAAATTTAAAAAAAAAAACATGCAAACATTGAGGTTCCGTGCAAATACAATTTAAGAGAGAATAGATTGAAAAGAGATAACATACGCGAGTTGCTGCATACACCCACCCATGCCAACAACAGACCATACAGACACCACCTGGACATATTGGCTGATCAGAGCACAGTAGCAGATCTGAGATGTTAATTATATTCCTGACTATGTGCATAGGCATTTATGCACAGGTGATTGTCTTCCAAATCAATAGAATATTGTGTAGTAATTGTCCATGAAACAGAAGACTATTGTATGTATATACTAACGCCAACGTGTTATAGGAAATAGTCTCTGAGCTGGCAGCGGGCAGGTGTGCACACCTAGAAACAGACAGGCGGAAGGGGGAAACTACACGTATTGGAAATTAAAACCCAAACCAAAGTTTTATACCAGAAAAAACGTAAATGCCGGAATAAGTTACTTGTAACTTATTTATATGTAATGAAGTTGTGGAGAAGATAAATGCCAGCAAAAGGTACCAATTTGCAACTTAATAGTCTATTGTGTATTTATTTATTTATTTATTTATTTATTTATTTATTTATTTATTTATTTATTTATTTATTTATTTATTTTGATTTCATACTTTTACATTTACAAGCTTGTTTCAGGTAACAATTAACTTATTTATTTGGAAACCAGACAGTGACTCACGTTTCTAAATGTTTCTCCGACTGGAACGTATGTGAATGAATGATCTTTATTATCACAGCACCTACAACAACGGTATTTTGTTGTTCAGACGACCCAACACATGTACACAAGAAACAATATAAAACAAATACAGATATAATTGGCATCACAGGTAAAAAAAATCACCTGGAAGTTAACAAACTCCGAATGCTAAACGAAGGATGACATTTGTCGTAAATCACGAGAAAAAGTAAAAACGAGTATACATACATATACATACTTAAAATTTAACTTTAATATTTACAATTTCTTGAATGAAATTACCCATTTCCATAGACATTTTGGATCATCAGAAGGAACTGACATTATAAATTTATTTTCCGAATTTAATGTTTCAATATTGACAAAATTTCTGACACGTTTGAAAACAATTTTCGGGTTTCATTACATTTTTACATTTAATAACATAATGACATTCAATGTCAATTTCTTTTCACATAGCACACATTTTTTCCTGTTCAGGTATGTTCTTTGGCCTTTTTTGTCTGACAATCTAGATATTGGGATTATGAGCACTAATTCTGAATACCATGAATTTTTTCCCTTACATGTATATCTTTTCTTTGAATGAAAAAAAAATTAATTGAAACTTTGACTTGCATTTTGAGTAGGTTTTGAATATTTTATTAATCGGAGATTGCAATGCACAACCGTTTGCGACGGAATTAAAATTTGTTCCTCACAACTGGTTTAAGCCGCGAACAACCTATTGTTGGTAACCTGTGCTTCAAGTCATGTAGAGATCTACCATCATTCAATCGCTTATCTTTGCAACCAATCTCACGATATAACTTCCTAAGCAAATGACTTTATGTAATACAATTAGTTCACAATTACACTTGTATGCGTCAAATAAAATTTACTGGGGCTGAAATGTGCGATTCTCGGCAAATTTGTGCTGATATTTTTCATAACTTGCATGGCAAAGGGAACGCTCCTGCCTCAATGAATACGGAAATTTGGCAAGCTTTCGAAATGAGTCACAAAATGCATCTTAGAATTGCAAGTAAAACTTATTTTGTTCTAAATGACCCAGTACTAGTTATCCTCTGGGGGAAAAAATGCGTTTAAAAGGCGGTAGTAGGCCAGTGCCTCATACTTCGCAACGTTAAGAGATTGGCACAAAGCATTTGTCGAAAAGTCCAGGTTTTCTTTGACTTTCCAATATCAATTCTTCCGCTGAACAGGGTACATTTTAAACGGCCAAGTGATTTTAACAGAGTTGCTTTACTCTTCAAGTGTATTTCTTTTAAAGTTCCAAGTCTCCATTTCTAATACGTATTCTCTGTCCAGACCACTTGAATATAAAAAGCTTGGATTTGTCTACATTTAAGTGCTATTCTTTATAATATGCATACAGCTTGTCTAGACAACACTGTCACCCTGTCACACTTTCAGATATAAAAATATGATAAACCATTATAAACATTTTGAGAAATAACAGTGTTTCATTAAACTGATAATGCTGAAGATGTTGCAAATCACCGGTAGCTGTAGACCAGTATGATCTGGAAAGCGTTGATAACGGGCGATTCCACATGACCCGACCCGACCGGTGGTTTGCTGAATTTACCTTGTTAATCTTATTTCTGTTGATTAAAAATGCACTCTAGATAAAAATTCAATAATTTGAAGACGCATTGCATTTTTCTTCATATGTACATGAGCTCAAAATACTCAAGGATGTATAAGCATCTAATATACCAATAAACTGTCGGATGTACTGCATATTTTTCTGACCAAGATTTTATGCACCCTTCCCTGGCCTATCTACTTGTGAGGAGAACGCAAATTCTGTTAATGTATGTATATATATATATATATATATATATATATATATATATATATATATATATATATATATATATATATATATATATATATATATATATATATATATACTGTAGATCTAGAAATTTTCCCGTTCGACTTAATTTCGCGCTTTTCACGCTAGTACTTGATGCGCGAAATATAAGATGCACCAAAATTAATTGGCATAATGGAAGGTTATATACAGACAAGTTATGATGCGCGAAATTAAAATACGCAAATATCTTCTAATTTACGGAAAACCAAGTTTGCGCGAAACTAACCACACGCCAAAATTTCTAGAACTATAATATATATTCGATTATGGCAATGGCGAAAGACAAATATATATTTCACCTAGTTCTATCCAACTAATTTAGTTGAAATAATATTTCAAGTGCAGTCAAGTTTAAATATAGACATAATTAAAAATATTCCGAGAAACAGGAAGACGCATTATGCACAAGGGCGGCATTTCAATGTACATTAAAGTGGGTGAATGCATGTGATGCAAAAGGTGTACTTTGTTCACGTGTAAGCAAATTAACCGTGACACACGACATATCTCCGTCAGGTGAATCCATACTTTAACAAAGACACACTGTTCTGTCTGAACTCTAGTTTTACAAAGTACCAGCCCTGTCAGTAGGAGGACTGTCAAGTAAATCTGCACGGAGAGATCTTCACGCAGCACATAGTTATCATGTAATGCACAGAAATATTTAGTTTGGAACATCATGTTTACAAATAGTTATCGTAAGTCCTATCTCCCAAATGCGATAATTATCATGTGATCTACAAGCGTGGAAAACATGCTTTTGAAGAACGCTTACTGCCTTGAACCAAGGATATTTCATTCCAAATCCCTGCTCAAACCAAGATGCATTGCCTGTGTTGTTATTTATCTGTCCGTCTGATATGGTGGCTCATTCCAATAGTGTGTATGGTAGAGACACACAATACAGACAAAACAATCATATATACGTCCAAGACTTAAGTAGAACTACTTAAAACAAACTGCTCTGAATTAAAATACGGATGCTAGATTCATGTTCCGCGTAAAAAGACCGTCCATTGAGGTACCAGCGTGCCTATAGTTGCACAGAATATAATAGTCCAGATCAACTCAGTTCAAATTGTGGCACGAAAGAGTTAAGGGTTTTAATTTATCCTCCAATTTTTGTCAAGAAAATCTGCCAAGGGGTGCTACACAGAAACTGTCATTAAAGTGGGGAATGAGCCACTGTTTCTCTTTGGCAAAATACGTGTAATACAAATAATTTACTTTGGTGCTGGTCGAGGAAATTGAAAGAAGGATCTTTGGGTTCATTTTTTCGTTCTAGTCAAAGATCATTTAAAAATATTCATTCAATTAACAATGTTTCATTCATTTGATTAACAATATTCCAGTCAACTAATATAACACTGGTTGTTCAGATAAAGCCTTTTCAGCGATACATGTTTAACTTTTTGCATAACATCCTGATTAAAATCCAGGAAGTCCAAAGACTGTTACGTCCCCGTAAGAAAAAAAACCCAAGAAGCTGTAGTAGGGAGTGGCCATAGAGCTGCTGTATAACGGTCATATAGCCACTGTATAACAACCATATAGCCACTTTCTATATACAAAACAGAGCGGCTAAACAGCCACTCGGAACCGCTCCACATGAAACCACATAGTCACCAGATTTACACAAATTGGAGCTGCTGTATAACGGCTATATAGTCACTATGTAGGCGCTGCAGTACTGTCTTGTATGTGATAGGTTGAGACTCATAAATAATAATACCGGATATGGATGCCTTGAAATCATGGATGATGCAGTGAATTAAGAATTGAAACATGTCTCTGCTTGTGAGCTTTAGGAGGCATTATCAAGCAGGCGTAAGGGGCTAACGCAGGCCTGTACATATGGATTTCGGGTAAAAATTATTCGATTGATAAGATCTGTGCAACATTGTTTGAATGGTGGAACAGCATCAAAGACTTCTGGGTGGGCCTTCCCCCAGCATCAAGGACTTCTGGATGGGCCCTCCCGTGCATGCCGCTGTGAATAAATTGTCCGGATTATAACTGAAGCTGTAATAAATAGCGGACAAACATATCATTTGAAAACAACAATTCAAATTGATTTCTGTTCCCAAAATACCTGTTCCAGCAAAGTGCATACCTACGGTAGCATCTGAAAGTAAAAATAATAACAACATGGTTGCACAATGGCACGCTTATTTCTAAGTCAACAAGAAGACCACAAAGAAATAGAATTCAGGGCTGATATTTGTTTCGTTTTACTTCTTGTTGAGTCGATATATACACATTCATGTCTAGAATTAAAATTTTGTCAATATTTTTTCTCAGCTTTTGCCAAGGAGATAGCGACATACCCAATATGATGTTATTGAATGCATCTTTCCGGCACGGTAAGGCACTGGGAAGAAGCTGATTGTATAACATATTTTAACAAGGCCGCAAAGTTAAGCAATAATTATGCAAGTCATCAAAATGACCGAGAAAAAGATTTTATTTAATCGTTCAGATTCGGACACTTTTATCTTAAGTTTGCAGCATATGATGCCAAATGATCAGTTTACCTTATGGCACACTTTACCGATTTTCACTGCTATGCCAGAAGAACAGAACGTTGTCTAACTAAATTGTTGTGGTCACATGTCCATCTTTGTGGCTGAAAATGAGGAAAACTCGTATAAAACACAGGTTTTGTGTCTCAGAATTATTTCTACCACCAGATGGCGCCAATTACTCAATGTTTCCGTTTAAACCTCTGACCCGATCAGATGAAGTGGAGGCAAAAATAAGACAGTTAATTTTGTACATATTTGTATTTGTGTCTTTTTGTCCAAAACCACTTCCTAGTAGTCATTACCCTATTCCGCAGTCCGAACTCTTTACTCACCATAAGCTAACCAGTCCCTGTCTAACTTATATACATAGAAGTACTATTGTCCATATTGCACACGTTCCTCTGTAAAATTTTGACATAGGCTGTATTAGCCCAAATAAATTAAAGGGTCTTCAGCGGGTAAGTACTCAACATGTTTCGGAGCCTTTTACCCGTACATGTCTCTCTGAGTAGCGGCTCCTTGTCTAAGCTAAATATTCAGCAAAGACAACCCACATAATAATGAATAAATATGAACGTGGCAATTGGTGAATTAGCTAAATACGTGAACTTTTGCTGATAAATGCAAAACATCATATGAAAGAAGAACATCTGTCAAACAAACCATAATTACCAAATTTGCATAGTACAGGTTCAAATAACAATTTGACTTACCCCTGACCCAATATGTACCCTTTCTAGCTGGACAGCTTATCCTGGTTAAACCATCCGCCAATGTTTAACTGAAGTGGAAACAAGCTGGTATTAATATTTGTAATTGGAAATGACCTTTGCAAAAAACCGTACTGTTATGAAAAGAATTACAAAAAGTATAAACTTTGTAACACCATTTGCCAATAAGTGCCTGATACTATTAAGTGGTTGCTGATATGTTGTGTATCTATTAAATACAGTGAATTTACCGATCTGAAATTGTAGTATCTAGCAATATAATGTTGAGACTATCTCAACATGGGAATCATAGAGTATAAAAGATATGAACACGACTGCAAGAGCCTCGTGCTGCAACAAAATGTAGCATTATTCAAATTGTTTAAAAAAATGGCAGTACAATGTTACATACTTTTTCAAATGGGACAAATTTGTGGCAAAAGCTAACTATCTATTGTCTTGTGCAATTTCGATTAAAGCCTTCATGGAAATGCAGTAATGAGGGTCTGAGCATTATGCAATTATGGTCGCAAAACATAAATTTAAAAAACCTGTAACACGAATAATGCATTTGTATTCCATGACTGCTGATGAATAATCCCTCGAACTTAATTTAGATAAAATAATATCTTTGTCCCTGCTAATAAGCTCAAAAACGGAAAAGACGAGTGTTATTCTTTTATTTTTTGAAGGCTCATATAACACTTGTCAGCGGTCGGCTTAGCGAAAGCAAAACTATATTTACCTTATACTCTTGGTAATTTTACGCTATAATCTTACTGTTTCTCGCTATGGTTCTTATGAGGGGTTGTGTCCTCTCCAAAACTAGTTGGAGAGGGGAGGGGGAGGGGACGAGAGACAACCTGTGTGATGCATATGAACAAATGATGTAAAGAGGATGCAACCTCGGCTCTGTTCATATGAATAAAGGATGCCAAGACGATGCACCATCACTCCATCGCATATGAATAAAGGATATCAAAAGGATACAACCCTTGCCAATAGGAGGCATTCACATTTAAATATGTACTGCAGACCTGCTCAAGTCCTCCAAGTTGCTAGGCAACGGAACTAACCACCCGCCATTATGAGGGCACTGGATATTTTTCATTATTAAAAAATCGTTAAAATCAGGAATCCACAGTAGTGCCACCCAGTGAAAAACTTTGTTTGACCCTTCCACAAGAAATATATCACTAAGTTTCAGCCTAATCTGAGTGATGGTTCTGGGGAATCAGTCAAAAATAGCAAAACACACAAAAAATTATAAAAAAATTGAAAAAAATTGGAAAGCTACCTGGTGAACAAACTAAGAACTAGAAGTCCCTTGAAGTTTCAAAGACATTTCAAAAATCACTGGAGCGTGACCATTTAAACAAAATTTGTAGACCCACTCAAGGCACATTACCACCAAGTTTGAAGTGGATCTAGTTGACGGTGTCGGACAAGTCGAAAATGTGAACTGTTGACAACGACTGGACGGACGGAGGGCCATCAGATAAGCCGAGCTGACTGATAAGTCAGCTGAGCTAAAAGGAGGGCTGTATAAACAGCCTGTCCTGACCTTGATATTCAACCCACTCTCACCTAACGGGTACCCAGATGTGTTTCTGTGCAATATCAAAGCAACAGGCCAAACTATTTTACAGATGAAGATTTTTCAACATAATACCAAAAATAAACCATGTGTACATATATATATATAAATATATATATATATATATATATATATATATATATATATATATATATATATATATATATATATATATATATATATATATGGTTTAAAACAAATATCCCGTACAATCAAGCAAGAAGAATTTGCATAATAGTAGAAGACCCAGAAAGGAAGGAAATACGCTTAAATGAACTATGTGGATTCTTAAAAGTTAGGGCTATCCGAATTCACTAATATCAAGTGGAATACGCCGGGCGTTATATTAACCACAGGCAAAACTTAGGACACCAAAAAATAAAATTAAAAAAAAAAAAAAAAAACACGGCAAATTACAATTTAATTATAATGTCTACATACGTTCCCACAATTTAGTAGTATTACCAAAATACGGGACACCATGAAAATAATAAAAACGGATGATGGACTCAACAGAGTATTTGAAGAAACAAACTTTATAGCAAGTAAAAGACAGCCCCGTAACTTAAAAAAATGATAAAGGCAAGTTTGAGCATGCATGGACACGTCCACCCAGAAAGCACAATGTGTAACCTGCCACGGTGTAAAAACTATGTACACATGTTGGTAACTGATAATATAGCTCTAGATACAACAAGAGCATTACCTGACTTCCATATCAAAGCGCAAGTGGATTGCAGTATAGGCTCATGTTGCTGACAAAGGACCTAATAAGTAGCGTCATACGAATCATTAGCAATGCTGTCTTAACGTCACCACTCATTATGTGCACTTCAACGAAGAGGTATCACCATATAAATGACGTCATAATAAGGAGTATGCAAGTAGGCCTTTAACATCATAATACACTGTGACTTTCGTCGACCACCGGATACTGCAGATCCCTACAGATTTAAATGGACCGAAGTTGTCAATAGGTGTGAAGCCTGAAAACGGATTAAAATCCTGAAACTGGTAGCGTGTTACACCAAACCAAAGGCTTCTTTATTTTCTGTTCATACACTGTATACATATATGTATGTATGTGTGTGTGTGTGTGTGTGTGTGTGTGTGTGTGTGTGTGTATGGTATAGAATATAACATGCTTTGTTGACGATATGAAGTATATCAACGAGCACTGGATGCCATAGAGCAGAACGAGTGAACGAAGCGAACGATTTCTGCTATATGGTATCCAGTGCGAGTTGGTTACTTCATTTCGTCTAGTACAAAGCATGCTATAAAATTTTTGTCTCATGTTTAGGTCGATTTGTACATTTCAATACACAAAGCAAAAATAGGAACGACATTTGCAGAAAGTTTGCCCCCTCATTAACACAATTACCGATGAAACCGGCAGGGTGCCGATACCACCGGCAGAGTACCAATACATCAGATCGCGGCACTGTAGCTTTTAGGCCTATGATACGGTATTTATACAAGCCTGTTAAAGTACTAAAATCGACCCAAACACGAGATAAATATATATGTATACGATCCAATAATCACTGAAGGGTAACCATTTGAACATACTCAGTATAGACCCATCTAGAATACATACTTGCCATATTTGAAGTGAATCTAGATAACAGATTTAGAGAAGTTAAAAGTGTCTTTTACCTTGCAATGTGATTGGCTAATACCACTGCCATTGATTTTTAGCCAATAGCTGAATAGGATTTTCCCCCATAACTTTAATAATTTATAACATATCAATAAATCCACACCAGGTGCATAATTTTAGCTATGGGTCTCATAGTATGTAAAATCTCACTGTTGTAACTTGTATAATGACTGAGAAAACTGCGTCACAAAACATGGCGTGAAAGGTATTAAGAAATAAAGAAAGAATGGAGAACTCCTACAAAAATAATATGTTTGGGTTGGCACCCAGACATAAATATCCAATGATCACTTAAGTGTGACTATTTGCACCAACTCAGTGGAGACCTACCCAGGATACATTCCCGCCAAGTTTGAAGTGAATCTGGACGAGGGTTTTGGGTAAGAAGTAAAAAATGTGAATCAACACTGCAAACCCCATTGACTTACATAATAATCAAGGAAGGCATGCATCAACCGAAAAGTACCCCAATTGTTAGATTTGTTAAAAATCAGGGATCCACAGCATCACCATCTAGTGAACGAATTGTTTGATCTTTCTACAAAGTACACTTCTATCAAATTTCTGCACAATCTGAGATACGGTTGTGGAGGAGTCGAAAATAATGAAAAAATGATGAAAAACGGGAAAAAATGCACCCACCCACCACCCATCCGCCGGCTGAATACGTTAAGTTCTCAAGGTCCCCAGAAGTGTCCATATGTAATTTTAAAGCAAATAATTGGCCGGGCAGCCTGAAAATGATTGAATGATTGATTGATTGATTGATTGATTGATTGATTGATTGATTGATTGATTGATTTTATTCATCGTACATAGTAAAAAACAACAAATCATATAAAAATATGTTACAGAATGATCACAGTATCACAATAAAATAGTATTTGGCACAAATACAACTAAGCACAAAATAGACCCAGTAGGAACACTGGGAAACAAGCCTATATATATACCATAGCATTTAATTGTTTAATTGGCCGTAGTGGGGCAAGTACTATGTACCTATGAAAAGGGAGCACTAGAAAGCAAAAGCCTTAACAATTGCTTATTTCCATAGTGGACCCTACCACAGGAGGAGGGGAGGGAGAATACATGTATAAATAATTAATACCTGTAAAAGAAAATTAGTTGTAAATATTGGCTGTAAATGATATGTATAGATATTTCGAAATCCTGATGAATAAAAAATAGAAATTGATATAGATAAATATAACTATGTAAATATGGTGTAACAAAATTAGTTGAAGATGAAGCTTTCGCTTTCCAGTGCTCCCATTCCATGCAGAAAATGAGACTTCACTATACGCTTGAAGATAGGCTTGCTATAGCTCAACTTCACCTAATCTGGAAGTGCATACCACACTTTAATACCATTATACATAAATTCTAGCTTTCCCTGGGATTTAACAGCAGGAACCATAAAATTTAAAATACTATTTCTGGTATTATGACTATGGACATCAACAACCCTAGTTGCATTTCTCAAATAGGAGGGGGCTGTGCCATGGTAAATGTCATAGGCATGTGCTACAATGAGGTAGTTAAGTATGTCCAAGTCAATAAAATTCTTTGCACTAATATGGTGCCTGCTGCCAAATCCCAA
This sequence comes from Hermodice carunculata, assembly GCA_964020975.1. Taxonomy (NCBI): domain Eukaryota; kingdom Metazoa; phylum Annelida; class Polychaeta; order Eunicida; family Amphinomidae; genus Hermodice; species Hermodice carunculata. The sequence goes on along the minus strand of OZ026612.1, from coordinate 130,441,153 downwards.
GATAAATCTTATCATTTTATTTTGCGCAGTCTGTAATTTCTTCTTTCAAATTCTCTTTAAACCACGATACCAAATGTTGCAGCTGTAGTAGAAACTGGCTTGAAGAAGTGCTGAGCATACCATCTTTTTCTCTCTCTCTGAGAGAGGAAAAAAGCATTTTCTGTATAAAAATGTCAAATTTCCGTTTATTTTCTGAATGACTGAATTACCTTGAGACACTTTGGACATGTCTTGATCCAGAGTTATTCCCAAGTACTTTATCTTATCCTTGTTCACTATGGTGGTGGCCTTACATTTTACATGAATTCTGGCACCTCTCTTTAATTTCTATTTATATCCAAAAACAATGCTTTCCGTTTTACCCAAGTGTACTGAAAGCTTATTTACTTCCAGCCACACCTGAATATTTTGCAACTCACTACTCAAAGTTCTTTCAATTTCAGTCAAATCTTTACCTGTTGTTACTAAGACGGAGTCATCTGCATACAAGAAAAGTTTACAAGATGTAGCAGCATTCATGTCGTTGGCATATACCAGGAACATCAGCGGACCCGAGATCGACCCCAGAGGGACGCCATAACTGATCTTGTTCCACTGATGTCCACAAACTGTTTTCTCTGAGAGAGATAAGATTTGAACCATGTCACAGTCGATTTGTTCATTCCCATTGCCTGAAATTTACTTAAGAGGATACTATGATTGACTGTATCAAAGGCCTTTTGCAGATCTAGCAGAAGTGCACCAGTATATAAGCCCTTGTCCAAGTTTTGACGAATCAGATCTGATAAATAAATAAGAGCTGAATCAGTAGAAAAAGATGATCTAAAGCCAGATTGTAAACTATATATAAGAACATTTGTTTCCAAGAATGCATACACTTGTGAGTGCACTATACTTTCCATGATTTTAGATGCCACTGGTAAAATAGATACAGGTCTATAATTATTCTCATTGTTACAGTCACCTTTCTTGTACAAAGGGACAACTCTGGCCGTTTTGAGATCATCAGGGAAAACCAATGATCTTATAGAAAGGTTGAAAATATAAGTCAGAGGTAAGGCAACAACATCGGAGCCACCCCTAAGGAATCTGGCTCCGATGTTGTCGCACCCCGTAGACTTGGTGATATTCAAAGTTGATAGGTGTTTGAGAATTACATCCTCCGAAACCTCTTTAAGTTGAAAAGACTCCAAGACTACTCCTCTAGCACTATAGAAATCTATGATACTTTGTTTGTCAAACTCTCTAATTGGCAATTTCTCAACTAAAGTAGCAGCAATGTTACAAAAAAATTGGTTAAATTTATTTGCCATGAAGCTACTGTCAAAATTTATCTCCTGATCCGTGCCATCTCTCTACCCAATATTAACATTTTTAACCTTTTTTCTTAAAGGCATTCCCAAATCCTTGATATACTTCCACAATTTCTTTGGGGAATGTCTATTTTTCTTCACTTTGATTGCGTATGTAATCTTTTTTTGCTTTCTTTATGGCACGCTGTGCTTGATTACGTAAAACTTTATAATCATTACATAACTCACTCGTTCTGTTATTCCTGAATCTTACAAATATTTTATCTCTGTTGCTTATGAGTTTCAGTAAATAACCATCGAACCACGGCTCACTGTTGTTCTTTAAACGTACTTTCTTAACTGGAGCCAGTGTATCTAGAACGTTTAGAAATACGTCTTGAATACACACCAAGTATCATTTACATTTGCACTGTTATAAACAGCAGACCAGTCGATCTCTCTTAGTTTAGTGAGGAGACCGTTTTTATCATAGTGTTTCATGCTTCTGATTTGACATGTTTTATGCTGGTAACATTGGCCTCTGAAAAGTTTCCTTGTGCAATAAGTGACCATATGGTCACTCATTGCAAAAGGAATCGTGCCAGATTGGAAAACTTGGTCCTCATTAGAGACGAGTATAAGGTCGATATTGCTGGATGTATTATCTGTAATTCTAGTTGGGTCTAGTATGATTTGAGCCAAGCCAAACATTCGTTGGAAACTTTGTAAGGCATTTAAAATACTATTTGATTGTCCTGCAACATTTGTATTAAAATCTCCTAACAAATAACTCTCTTGCTGAATAAAAGTTGTTGAGTCGAGAAACACAGACTCAAGATTATCATAAAATCCTGAGAAATTAGGTGGTCTGTAACATGTGCCTACTAAGATTGGCTTTGACTTAGGAAGCAATACATAAAAAAAGACAGTCTCTAAATTGTCATGATGCAAGTCCGTACGCCTGTTGAATGCAAGCGTGTTTTTTATATACATGCAAACACCACCACCATTTCGGTTTCTGTCCTTACGTTCAACAATATAACCAGGAATTTGAATATCTTCATCTGGAACAAACTCATCCAGCCATGACTCAGTCACAGCAATAATGGATGCTTTGGTCTGATATGCTAAATAAACTAACTGATCCATTTTGGACAGGACGCTTCTTGCATTTATATGTATAAAATGAAGACCTCTCCGATTAAAACACTCAAAATGATCAGGTTGTGTCCCAAAGTCACTGTTGTCAAATGATAAGTTAGAACTAAAAATGTCATTATCCAGAGATAGACCTGATGTATCACTATGAATATCAAACATGAGCCGGTCTCCATCAGGGTCAGATATGGATGAACAGTACTGTTTCTATTTGGAAGACTGGTCATGATACAGGTGGGGCATGATCATGGAGAAGAATACGTACCCCTCCCTTGTAATATTGGCACATTTAGCATGGGTCCATGAATCACACGTGTCACACTGGATCCCCATTTGATTGCAACGCACAGGCTTCTCACACATAAGGTAGGGGTACCTAGTGGGACCAGGATTTAAATGAATGTCACCAGCCAGGATGATACACAGGGAAGCTAAAGATGGCCTTAGAGCGCAATGCTTCTGGGATTGCTGGTCCCTGCAGACATGCTTGAGTATACCAATGTTGATGTATCAACCTCACGTAAGTCCATGGTTATTTTACACTCAACATTACCTGAGTCTGATAGTAACTGATAGTCCATAGACTTAGGATTTAATCGCAGATACAGCATTGTCAGTGTGAGGGCAACATGCATCAAAAGCCCAGCAAAATGTGGACTTCTTCGGTGGGAGCTCCTGGTAATCAGGTTCCATGCTTGAACACGATTGAGAAACGTCATCATGAAGGTACAATAGTAATGGTACAAGAAACAACTGTGGCAAAAAGGCCTATAAGGTATGGCTGCATGTGTGTTAAACTCAGTAGCATCAAGAATAAGCCTACTTGGATTACTGCAGGTGCTTGGTGCTAGGTTTAGATGCAGTGGGAGGGAGAGTTTGCTGTATCACTCTCCAAACCTGGTCAGAACAGACATGACCCTGTTTGTTTACCCATGGGGGCTGGCTGACCGGTTAGCAGGAGCACTTGTACTTGCACTTGATTGTGTAATATGTAATATGTGACCAGCAGGACAACCAAGAAGTTTGTATATGGTATCACTCCATAGGTCCACATTTTAACAAAAGGTCTCAAAAAGTTCATCACAAGAGTCTGTATACCTTCCCAAGGAATTGTGCAAGGTTACAGGTCAGCAGCTTGTTGCAATCTTGTTAAAAACGTTCACATTGTAGCAGCACTAGGATTCCAAAAGTGGTGTACCGAAGCCAAATAGTTAAAAGTTTTTGCCAAAACATGAACAAGAAATCATAAAAAAATCCAAAAATCACTGGAGCATTACCATTTGAATATAAGTGGTAGTGGGAATGTAACCAAGATACATTCCCACCAAGTCTGCAGTGAATGTGGCTTTAGGTTTTGGAGAAGAAGATGAATATGTGAATTGTGGGTGATGGACGGACAGGCAAACGATGGATCCCTCAGCACCACATAACCTCAGCTGACTGGCAAGACACCTGCAGTGAAAACCTTCCCAGTATCGCATCACTGTGTTTGGTGTAACCATAACACCCCCCGCATTAATGCAAACAGAGTCATGCAGCCCTTATAAGGACCACATTCTCTGTCCCCTCACTCAGTTTTTATATTCTGTCATCAATCTTTCCTAACTGCAGCTAGGTCACTACTTTTCGTCTCCAGCACTTCACCTGGAAGATATTGACAGATTCGCTCCCCGACTGCTCCCTGGCGCTTTCCCTTTCCTCCCCAACACCATGCTAACCTTTCACTCTCAGTCATCTGAAAAAAATGTTTTACTTTCCTACATGTGCCATCCCTCTGTTCCCACCCCTCAAAGGGTGATCCCTAACCCCTAGATGGCCATGCACCATTTGAGGAAATGATCAATTATCTCTTCACAATAATTACAGACTCTATACTTCCCATCAGCTTTATTTGCCTATTTTGCTCCGTCTTCTCAAGATTATTAAGTACCTGCCCTCGCTTGGAACAACATCCTAGACCCCTTAATACCATCCAAAAATTGTATCTTTAACTTGTTTCTCTAACTCTTTGTATATTTTAATGTATTCTTCTCTTCAAGGACTATTTTCCATGACAGTTATGACTCTCCAACATCACTTTTCCCACATATGACGTCTCAACCTCACCCAGTTCCATCAAATCATATGTCTCTGCAGACCCGGTCAATTTTCATAACCCATTTTGTTTGTTCTCTCAATACCTCTATGTACACTTTACGACATGTACTTTTGTCACCAAGCTCTCACAAATTACCCTAGTCATTCAATGTAACCTTTGCTTTTCTGTCCTTTAACAGAGCCCCCCCCCCCCCCCTGCCTTTGTGCTGACACATGGTGGATCTCCCAACCACCATTTTCCTATCTCATTGTGGGCCTTCTACATCCAGTCCATATTCTCACTTGATCATACAACATGCATCCCATACAACAACCAAAATTCTCACTTTGTATAATTTGTTAGATCTTTTTGATGCTGTCAATTTTATCCTTCCCTTGGACCTGTTTACTTTCTGTCTGATCTTATCGACGTGTGATCTAAACATCCCCGTACCCGAGGCCGTAATACTCATCCTCAAATACTCATAACCGTCCACTTCCCCTGTCATTATGACTTTCTCTTGTCTCTTTGGGTTCTTCATGTTAACAACCTTTTATGTTAGCCCTGCTCTGTGTTCCTGACCTAAAACTCTTATTTTCATTGAACTCTAACTGCCATTCCTCGCCGTATTTCTTTGCACTTTTTCTGTAGTTTTTCTGTGGTATTAGCCACCAGCACAATATCATCCATGAACAACAAGCTTGAAATTCTCTGATCCCCCAACACAACCCCTTCTATACTTCCTTTCACAACTTGCACAAGTGCAGAGCAAACAAGATCGGAGACAACACACGCCCTTGCTTTGGTCTAATGTTTTACTCTGCTCTTCCTGCCTTAACCTCTCCCAACCTCAGTATACATTTCATGTCAGTGTAAAGCTCCCTCAAAATACCCCAAAACCTCGCACCAAAGTCTAATGCCCTCCACTTGTGCCCATAAAGCATCCCTCCAAACCCTGTTATATGCTGTTACTACATCCAGATAAGCAATAAACACTCTCCTTCTCTTCCTCTCTATTTCAACCTGTGACAAGATAAACGCATGGTGAACAACTCTTCTGCTTGACTGAAACCAATTCTGAATCTCTCCAAGCGTTCCCTCTTTCCTAACAATACTCCCTAGTCTTCTGTACATGACCTGTGCAAATACTTGCCCAATATTAGATGCTATGGCTATTTCCCTACATTTATAAACATGTGTTACTGACCCCTTCAAGGAAATATTTTATCTTCAGTTCTCTTCATTCCCTTGGAGAATCCCTAACCTAAAAGCACTTTATCCATCTGGTCCCTGGGTCTTCTTTCTCTTACATTGAACAATAGCTAACTCATCTTCTATCCTTTTAATTTGGTTGCACAACCCATGTCCCAGATAACATAACTCCATTCAGACGTAATTTTGGAGCTCCCATCCCTTCCATCCTCGTCCTTGCCCCACCGCCCCCCACCCACCCACACCCTTCCACTACAGTGGATCGTTGACCTCCTGTCAGTGGTCTTGTGGTGCTTCCATTATTGCCCTCTCCCCTTAAGCCACCCTCTCTTTATGGTTTAACCTGTCAACCATGGCCCCTTTCTCCTGTCCCGTTACCATTTATTCCATGAATAGTAATGTGCCATTCATGAAATGGGAATTTTTCTCATAAACATGTTGAAAAAGAGTTGCATCCAAATTTGTACCCAGAGGTAAGCCCTTGAGAATAGCCCTGTGCACACTGCCGTCAGCCACAGTGGTCCTCATCATTTCCTGCTTTGCTTCTAGTACATCATGTTGCTGATAAACAGACGGGTGTATTACACTGCCGTCACGTCTGTGGGGGTAGTTCTAAGTTTCTTTCGTCATTTTTTCATCACCAGTCAATTTGCGTGGAAGACAATAATGTTAGATCAATGCTACAGATGAGTAGACCTATAGCTTTCTCCTAAATTCTCAAACATAACCCACATTCACATTTCTGAAAGTTTCAATACTGTCCTTTATGTTAGGCAATAAGAGGATACATTTATGTGATCGTTATAACATGTCATATGACCATTATGCCACATAATCAACGAGGTCGAAGACCAAGTTGATTATGATAGCAAAATGGTCATTGTGACATGTTATAAGGCTAAAGGACTTGTAACATGCGTGGTAAGAACTGACCAAGATATTATTTGGTGCATGACATTTTTCCCCTACCTTTTGTGTCGTTTATCGCTTTTGTAAGTTGCCACATGCACAGTCAAGTTTCACTGCTTGTTCGTGTATAACATGTACAAGTGATAAAATATTTGGATCATCTACAACAAGTGTTAGTTTTTTATGGAATGCCTATAAAGAAGACAATCTATATAAACATGAAACGAATATGTATTTAGACCATATGAATGCAGTTCTGGTTCAATATGGTACTGATGTGGATACAAACAACAGTCTTGATTTGCCTAAAGCCATGAAACAAAGGCTTAAACAAATCTGGAAGCATCTTCTTGATAAAAACAACAAGAATGACCATGCAGGAAATAAAGTACGCTTATACAGAATATTAAAGACCAAATTTGGGTATAAACCATATCATAACATCTTATCAAACCCAGAGCAACGGGCCCAAGTCACTAGGTTAAGAGCTAGTACACACAAATTACATATAGAAACGGGCAGACACAAACAGGGACCAGTGAATGAAGCATTGTGCACACAATGTAGTGTGGGCAAGGTTGAAGATGCACTACATTTCCTTTTTGACTGTGTAAAATATGATGATATGCGTGAAGGTCATCCTTAATCAGGCTGTGAATAATATTAATGGCAATTTTAAAACAATGCCAAAGGAACAAAAGATATTTTATACATTTAACTCTGAACCGGCACTCCTCAAAGCACTTGGATCCTATGTAAAAAGAGTTTTGACCTGAGAAGAATTGTAAAGTAATATATTAGTGGTGGCACGTGAAACAACTGATAGTGTGACAATTATGAACAATGTAGCTGTGTGTGAAGTATATATATATATATATATATATATTCATTTTCCTCTTGCTGGTTTATTATATGATATTTATGTATTAGTGTACTAGCTCGTATTAGTTTGCTTCTTTTGCCCCCTGAGAACATTTTGTATTATGTCAGAATTCTTTTGTAAGTGTTAGCTCCCAGTGGGCAGAACTGGTAAAATAAAGAACTTGAACTTGTATTTTCCATTTCTCAACGAGGCAGTAGGAAGACCAGGTGGTGGAAACAACAATGGCAGATTTAAGTGAATTAGTCAGCATGGAAGACAGTGGAGGCTACAAGAAACCTGTTCCAGCTAAAAAGAAAAATCAATTTTTGGAAACTAATTCACTTAACTTTTGCAGGATTCATGCTTGTCATGGACACTGATGAGCAGTGCTATTGTGTGAAAAGTGTTCCTTATGTGTTTACTTCACCGTAATCCACACTTTTATAACCAAGAGAGTGGATGGTACAAGAAACCTACTGGAGGTAAACAGAGCAATAAATTTTTTGAATTAATTTCACTTACATTTTTGCAGGATTCATACTTGTCATGGACACTAATTAGCAATGCTATTGTGCGAACAGTGTTTATTTTGTGTTTACTTCACCTGTTATTTAATAGCGAAGGAAGACCATAATCCACACTTTTCACATGGAGAGTCGATCATGTGATATAATGAACACTTTTTCCGGCTCCCCTATTGGTCGATTCCCACCACCCATGTTACAAATGAACATATCAAGCACCTTAATTATTTGTAAAATATAGGCGTAGTCTCTTCGGTCACTCAGTATTCGATTTACTTGTTTATTATCTACAATGCACGTTTCCGGAATCATACACAACAGCTAATCTTTGCATGATGTATGTAATTATGATCTATCGTATAGCTTTTGACGCCACACTATTTTTCTTTACTTCATGGTCGAAATTATTCAAATCAATGCAATGGCCTTTTTTGAAAACGATCTCAGTGTCTCGCCGAATTCCATACCTTGACCCTATTCGTCTTTTCTGTGGCTTCTACATGTACACACAACTTTTTTGGTGATGTTACTTGCATATTTGTTTATTCCTGAGACAATCATTTCATACGGCCAAGTGACGGTAAGGCAGAGACAATGATATCATACATCATGGATAAGTAAAATGTTGCAGGGTTTACGCTGTCGCCAAAGTTTCTTTCTTTTTTCTTCATCATAAATTGTATCCGTTTCTTTTGTGTTGGATTCAGTTTGCACCAGAATCTACCGTTTAAACATCAAAGAGTTGAAATATCCGGCGAAGCATCCCAAGCCCAGGACCCATTTCAAGACTCGTACCCCCTTTTTACCATTATAACTTTCTGTAATATTTTTGTGATGTCCCCAATTGCTAAGGAGAAGAAAATGGTACGATACAAATTCACTCAGATGCTTAGCGCAAGGTTAAATCAAAGCTAAATGCGTAACCTTAATGATTCTGGAAAATGTATGTCATTTGCCTCAAAAGATGCCAGTTTAGTAGACTACTTTCATATAAAATTTAATAGGAATACGCACCTCTTATGCGCAATTTTTGTGTATTGGTTTGTGTATTCAGCTGAATACACATAACGTTGCTTATCTGATCTTTCACATCAACAAATTCAGGTGTATTTAGCTGTATGTAAAGCCCAATACACGAAGGCTACGTGTTACCATTGAATTGTATGCCAAGGGATCATGTACAAATAAAACCATTCCAAAATTCCGAGAAACCATCGGACAAGGGGGAGGGGGTCCAAGCTCCAAATCGGAGAGTCACCAAAGTTTTGGAAACACGCTATTGAGCGCCGTGTCGAGCGTCAAGAGCGCTAAAAGTCTCATCATGCGAGTGTGAAAATAACGCAGATGATGACGAAATTTCGCCTGTCGAATGTACATTGGTTTTTAATATTTTAAAAAGCTACAATAATTCTGTTGTGGAGTGCTCTCAGTGCTGAACTATTTCCCTGTTTGCGTCATTTTACATTTACCATTACGATGTTTTGCAGAAACTTCGTACCTTGAAGGAAACAGGTGTCATTTGGGCATAAATGGTTGACAAATTGCTGTATTTTTCAGTCCATACCACGATAATGCCTTATAAAGATATCAACTTTACATGTTGAGATGTAGAATGTAACTTTTGTGGCATGTTTTGAATACTATGCTGACTGAAAATCGACATTTACAGCATCCATTTACCATTTGAAATTTACTTTTTACATGCGCATGCAACCATCAATAGGCTTCTCATAGCTCCATGTATATATACATATATATTGTCCATTACATTTTTTTGACAAATTAACCTTCCCTTAACACTAATCACACATACATTTTGGATGCTACCTCTTCAAAATACCAAATCGCGAATTCCGCACCCAATGCCAATGGTTTGTAAATAATAAATAAATAAATAAATAAATAATTAAAAGCTTCCAACTTCCGGTTTACATTATAATATTACAATTACTACTTCCGCCCAGCTCCGTAATGGGAAGCATGACGACTGTCTGTGCAAAAGGACAGCAAAACTGGTCATCTCTGTGCAACTACAACATGAAATTGTGACTTTTTTTCCAGAATAATATGCAGAAAGGTCATATAAAAGAATTTGAAATGGTGACGAAAGTTAGGGAATGAAAACTACCGGCAGGTTGGGTGCTGATGACAGTAAAACCATGTTTATCATCAGTTGAGGAGCACAGACACAGTGGAAGATTTGTCTTTCCCAAACATTCCAAGTTTTGACACCACAAAGCTTACCACTAATTGCAAATAACTCGTTAAATATGCTTGGTAATGAAATTTGAAGCACAGGAACCCCATCATATATAGCAACATTCATTCCCCAAAATACTGGAACAAAATTATTTGTCCTCATTCTGGGGATGTACGGAGCGCGTGTATAGCGGCGATCAGCCGTAGGGGCCCAAATGACCGCTGCTTTTAGTTTCATGGCCGCGATTATAGCACTTCAAGGTTTAAGGCTTTTAACCTGTTTGTGAATATCCATGTATTCATAAGGGTATTGCCTGCTCCGCAATCATTTTTTTTCTTTCAAGAAATGAAATAAGTTTAAACCAATGTCCACAATGATATAAGTACAGGTAGTGCTGCACGTAAGGACAAGAAGAATGGCGAGCAATAACACTCTGATTTGGTATCTAAATTCCAGGAAATATGTGATTTTGGACTAAGGAGGGGAAAGGGAGTAAATTTTATTCAATGGATAATTGGAGTTTTAGAATGGTTTAAATTGTACATGATCCCTAAAGTGACTTTAAATCAACTGGTTGTTACTGGGGCTGAGGGAATAACATTTTAAGATTTAACACCCAGATTTACTAGAAAAAGGTGTTTCTACGTGCAATAGTTTTCAAGTTATTAACTTACATTGGATAATGGTGGTAAAACACACGTATAGCGCTCCTGACTGAAGTACCTTCCACGTGAGGTATACTAGAACCTTTTATTCTTGTTCTTCGCTGTTGTTAAAATCCATTGGCGACGCCAATGTATTGCTGTAACCACTCATAATTTTTCGCGAACGACGGGTTGCAGTGGACTAACGTACCACATTTTTATTACTAGTTTTTCAACTTTGAATCCATTGTCATTGCAATGTTTCGTGAATGTGAGCAATGGATTTCGGATAATCACGTCGGAACCTTGCCGGCAAAGCAGACCAAGTTCCGTGCAACGGAGTAGACAAAATACGCAGCTTGGTTCTGCTTTGGAGGCAAGTCGGAACCACATCATTCTTAGAACATACCGAGCCTGGTGACCTCTGCGTTATTATTTGCTACGAAAGATGCATTCCTCTGTGATTACTCACTTTGTCTTTGCGGATCGACAGTCACCAGCCACAGGTATCATTCCCTGCCGCTATTTCAGTGTCCTCGCCTGGGAGTGACGTGATTAGCTGATCAAAGGCTAAGTTGACCTAAAAAGCACAAGGTATGACGCTTTACCCGAAACGACACAAACACGTCTGCACAGCTCCAATGTCTGCATATTTGTCATAAGGAGCAGAATAACAAAAGCGGCGGCATGGTGGGGATACCCTGCGAGCAAATGTTAACATCTATGATTAGGAATATGTTAATGTGAAATGTCGCGCGTGCTCTTGTTGTTAAATCACTGTAGTAACCACGATTGTCGTGATATGACATTGTTTCCATTCACCTGTGTTTGATGGCCTAGTTCACACAGGTGAGTTAATAACGGTGCCCTCGGGTGAGACTATTTTCATCAAACGATTCGGGGCAGGTGTTCACGTAGCCAGGTAAATGACAGATAGTTTCATAGGAGATGAGCCTGTGTGATTTTATGGGAACGACAATGTGTCTTTAGACCGGACAACCACCCAGGTAAGCCGATCACAATTTTGAGTGGCATAGGCTAGACACCTGTAACCTAGTAAGCATTCAGACAATATACTATAAAGATAATTGTGTTGAGTCAAATCGATGCATGACCTGTGGAAGCGAGTGTTTTCGTGTAACATTTTTCTTCCGCGTTGTGCGGCATGTCCCTCTCTGGCAACAGTGACAGCTCAACACAAATTTTCTTGAAAATTATGGTGTGAATGGTTAGCTTTGTATGTATCTGGATACACCAGCAGGTACCCTTCTGTGATGCCTGTAAGTCGGCACCTTCGAATTTACGCTGATGGGTGCACGTGCTTATCGATATGCACATGCTGGAGCTCATGAAATGACGATCAGATATATTGCAAGTGAATACAAATGCTAGAAACGGACGCCACAAGTAAGCTGCTTCAGAATACGCTCAGTCTCTTACAGGAAAGTATAAATTTCATATCGTTTGCAAATATTCTATCACTTATTTGTAACCTATGTTTGCAAGGAGTAGTGTGGAGTAGCTAATCTACTAAGGCTATCCAGACCACAAATCCAGTAACCCAGATGTGGCAAAGACGAGATCCCAACGATGCATTTTGATATTTTCAGAACAGAAAATAGTGAATATACACATATACTGTGATATGCATATACATATACATATACCTGTACATGTATATTTAAAAAGTACATCGTCAGCTTTCTGTTGCCGGGCTGTCATATCTGTAATACTGATGCAGCGGTGTTATTGTGTCTGTGTACAGACATATACATTCATTCCGACCAAATTTCGTCCAACGACGTCAGCTCAATATTATCAGACTGTTGTACATGTACTTAAAATCTGAGACACTTACAAAAGTAACATACCGAGGAGATTTTCTTTCTTTCTCTCTTTTCTTTTCTTGTCTTTTGTTGCTTCCCATATTTCGTCACTGACACCGTCACATGTAAAAACTCCATTATGACATGATGGTAGCCCTAAGGATCAAGGTATGAGATTTCTTCTTCTTCTTCTTCTTCTTCTTCTTCTTCTTCTTCTTCTTCTTCTTCTTCTTCTTCTTCTTCTTCTTCTTCTTCTTCTTCTTCTTCTTCTTCTTCTTCTGATGATGATGATGATGATGATGATGATGATGATGATGATGATGTACACACGACCTGAATTTTGGCCTACTGCTAATTATGGAACTTAACAATATATTGAGTATGCCCAAAGCTATTGATGATATCGGTATCATTCCAACTTCAATTCATGTTTGTCAGACGGGCGCTTCCAATGGATATGGAACAAAATACAGCAATTAAAATATTCTAATTACAGACATTTGCAAATTTTAATGCTGAATGTATTCAAAACTAAAACACAGTTCCAGATTGGGATGCAATTTCAACCTCTCTCTGTATGCATGAGAAGATTGGTCACTGAATGGTAGACCTTATTTGGGTTTGGCTTGGTTGCTGATATCTAAAATCATGCCAATCAAGAACATTTGGAAATTAATTTATTTAATATGTTCAAAACTTTAATATCATTCAAATTCTATTTTTAAGTGCTTATGCATCTAATGATTGAGGGTTCAGGGTTCCGGTATTAAAAATGATGCTAATTTGTGGCATTTGAAAATTATAAATATAGGATCTACTTTAATTTGTTACACAGGCACATCCAATAAATATTGAATGAAGGAGAATGTAAAATTGTGCTAGTGAAATATTTTTGACAATTTAAATGTTGAATGTCATAAAATTACAATGCACAGAGATTTCTTTTCAACTTCTATATGTTTTGGGTTATTGTGCGTATCACCGTAGTCAAGGTGTCTGAAAATTGGGCTCATTAACGGCATTTGAAGATCTAAATATTGAATATCTATAAATGTATTCTAGCTCCAGGTGCTCTTAAAATGGCGCATCCAATTAATGTGTACAAAAGTTACAGAATTTAAAATATGACTCCTTAGAGAAATTTAACGAATTTGGATGATGAATACATTTAAATCTGTGATAATTAGTTTATATATATATATATATATATATATATATATATATATATATATATATATATATATATATATAAAACAGAACACACAGAAGCACTATTCTATATGTTGCAGTTGTTTAAATCCGTGATAACCTCAAAAGTTTGCCTCACTTAAAGAGCTTGCCTTTTTAGGTTTGTTGTGAAGCAAATTTTTACTGGACAACCCTCTTCAATTTTACGGAGGACAAACAGAAACTAACTGTCCCTAAGTATGCGGCCTTACACGAAGAGTTAAACCATAGAAGTCTGCCACAAAATCAGCTTCCACTCACACTTATTGAAAAAGAAGCCCGGTAGTCTGCGCTGACAGGCACCCACATAATGATAATTTATTAGGAGAACTTCCCCTTTACAGAGGGGGCACCAACGGAACGGGAAAAATTCCATGATGCGACCAAAATATATACAAATAATCAGGCTTCCTTATTATCAATCAAATAATCTTCGTATGTTTAAATAAGTATAGCATCTATAAGTAATAATTTATGTCCTCTGCACCAAAACTAGAGATAAACAACTCATTGGGACAAAACTCTAGAAAGCGTACGGACATGTGCATTATACATGTTTCATAAACAATGCGGAACATGTAGCTTCCAGCGTCATTATTAAGAAAATCAGGAATTACCATAGTATGAAATCAATGTATAAGTCAGTTACAAAATTTTCCATTCGCCACTATTACATCCCCCGCTAGATGTGGGTTTGTACATGGCCCCCCTCCCCCCGAGGATGACAGGGGGGGGGGGGGGGGAGAGCAAAGCCGCCCAGACATAACAAGTACGCCGCAGCGTACCCCGGCTCTGCTGGTTTGACTCCATCTGTAAGTTTAAGTCGTCAAGAGAGCACCATCACGTGTTATTTTGTGGCGTTACCGAACTTTCCTACAACATTACATACAGTATATACATTGGAGGAGGTCTATTTACAAGACGTATGTAGAACGATCATATAATCTGTCATTTTCCGAGAAGTCATTAAGTGACTGTCTCCTGTAATGCCAAGCCTTAACCAAATATGTTTTACATGTTTGGTCAAATAATTCACCAATGTCCTGTCCAAGATCATATGCGTGCTCGTCAAGGAACCAACACAACTTGTTTTTCAGCGAGGAGGCGGAAAAACGCTGCCATGCCTGTTTACAATTCTCATTCAGACAGTTGATTTCCAAGTTTCTGTATGCCTCTAACCTGATATCATTTAGTGCTGGGCAGACAAATAAAAATATGCTAAATCTTCTCTACTATCTTTACGTAAAGGGCATCTTCCGTCTGATAAACCCCATCTTTCCAGATCTTCCCCTACACACAGACACCCAGTGCGGGCCAAAAATTTTAATCGTGCACCGGCAAAGTTATTTACATTAAACAGATAACTTTCACCAAAAGAGGACCGTTCAAACATTTGATAACATCTGAAGGACTTGATCACGTCTATTTCCTGCAAAAAGTCTAATTTATATGCTTCTAACGATAATCTTAAAGCACCTCAGCCATTCGTGATTCCTTGATTCCAGGGCACGATTCATAGCTACGTTATGACTTTCTTAATTTCGTCAACATATGGCCAAATCTTTGCAGGTTTATCATCATTTCTTTGCAAAAGAATGTAAAAAAATTTGCTTACATCCCTGTGTGTCTGGCATCTCGAATTTCATTCGGTGGAAGTATTTAATCCTAATGCGATCGAGAATCCGTTTTAGGGGGAGCCATCCTAGTTCACCAAGGTTAGCCAACTGCTGCAGGTGAAGAGTTGACCTGAAGCATTGCTTTGGCTATGGTGTATTGAAGGGACTTCAGAGAGCCTTCAAACTCTTTAGTATTGCATAAACACATTGCACCGCCATATCTACTATGCGAACATACAAGCCCAACATAACCATTTCGAGCTGTTCCTGGGCGTCAGCTCTCAGAATGCGTAGGTATCAAGTCTACCACATTCAGCTGGAGTGTCCCACTTCTTCCTTTGAACTGTTCGACTTTTCCACGTGTGTTTGGTAAATTTTCAACAATCTACCCCATGGACATGATGAAAATTCATTGTGTAATATACTATCTCCCCGTGGGGGCAAAAATATCTTTGCTTCTTGCCAAAAGACGTTGCTTTGTATGAGAATGAGTGTCAAATTTTGATATACCAGTATACAGTTCTAAGCATCATTTGAATTTAATAGTGATATTCCAGTTAGGCCACTAATCCAAGACAACGCCGCAGGATATAGCATTTGGTAGCTTTAGATATTTGCTATCTTTCTTCTTGAACTTTGCATTTTCCCAAAATCTTTGCGCAAAGATTGACAGGAGATGAACTGAAACAGTATGCTCAGGACTGAAAGGAGCGAACTCAGCTTCAAGTGCCCACAGCATGCAGATAAAAACTGTTGATTCCAAGCTCATTTTCAAATACTGTGTTTACCTGCACATAGCTTGCACCTATAAATTTTTGGCTAAACGAAACAGTATTCTTCTTAAAGGACATTAAAAGTTCACTGGTAGTGTTATCCCAAATTACAGATGAAAACTTCACATAGTCTACACTTGTATGACCAGTGCTCTCAGGGGCGCTTAATAACCAAATATTTGCATTTTAAACAGAACGCTTAATGACAAAATGCTTTGGATTTGTGTTAAAATTGCAACCTCTAGCTGCGCCTGCTGTACCAATCTTACTGCTTCAGACTTCGCACAATTAACATTTTACTTTTTCTTTCAGTTTCAGATAAATAACACACGTAGGTACTCGGATAGCAACCGGTCCTACTCATCATGAAACGGAGCTGAGGGAACTTACTCTACCAGCTTGGAGCGGAGGACAGTGGCATGAAAACAACAATAGGAGAGAAACTGTGTAGTGTAAATGCTGCTCGCGATGCAATCACCTCTAACCACCGGGAGACAGAGCCACAGAAGCGATAAGCAAATTTGGGAGGATGGGGAATGGTTAGGGCTACTTGACCTGTCTCGTCTCACACTGATGCTTTTGTAGCCAACACAAAACATCACGGGGCAAGATAATGAAAGCAAAGAGCAACGTAGCATGGTTATCCATCCTGTTCCTAGCCCTTGTTAGTGTGATATCTTTGCTGGTGGTGATGTGTTATCCCTACCTTGAATCAATGGCTTCCGTTCCATTCTATGAGTACATGCCTCGCCTGAAGCCAGCTGACGTCATACAACCGCAGTCATCAAACATAGTGGCCCCCAAAAAACCCAAACTTTCCAGTGGGCTCCAGACACACCTTAGAAAACTGCCGTATGAATTCTGTTCCTGTGACAACTACTCTGGTAACACCGAACAGGAACAACTGATCAGGGATTGGGGAATCAGGAATCCCTCAAAATGGAAACGGGGAGGACGATACGGGTTTATGGCATATGAACATAAAGTGTGGGTAACATACCCCACTGATATCACCAATGGTACGCTTGTCGTACGGATAGACGAGACTGTGAAGGACAAACCGACTGGCGGTGGAAGTAGCTTTGACGTAGAGTATGACGGAGACATTCTTCAGTCGTGTACCTCTTGGGATTTTTTTAATGGCACCTATCGTTTTTGCTGCCCGATGCCCCCAAGTTGTGCAAGATTGCAGGTGCGCCTGGCGTATCTTAACTTCCAAGCATATCATAAGACTTTGTGGACCGGTAGAATCGGCGTGAAAGGCTACTACTTACCGGCAAATCGCGTTTTGTGGCATAATACTATCACTGCATGTCCTGCCTTTTATGGATTTCGAAATACTTCAGGAATAAAACAAGTAAGCAAGGAACAAGTGCCATTTTGCACGATACCAAAGTGGTCAGTTGGTTCAGGGTACTGGATGAAAATGATTGGAAAGTGGGAATGGATAGAAAATGGATGTATCGTTAATACGAGTATGAACTTCCAGGATATTAAAACCTGTTTAGGTCAAGTTTCATCTCTGACTCTTGTAGGGTCCTCTCACATACGTTACATGTTTGACTATTTAGCTCATGCTCAAGGAACATTATCTGCCAACCTGCCTCTGAAGCACACAGACGAGCTCTCAAATGATGTGAAGTATATAGCTGGGCATTTTGCCTACGAAATAGGACACAAACTAAATTCCATGCGTGCTAAAGCATCACGTGGCAGAAAGAGGACATTTCGCGATGTTGTTGTCATTATGACCGGAGCGTGGGAGCAGGCGTTTCGTGACGCCAGCTTTTATTTAAATAATTCGATACCAAAATTATTAAAGGCCTTAAAAGAGTTAAAAGCAGATCCGATATGGGCTAATGCAAGAATAATTTGGTTTACAAATATAGCATTTCCCCAACGTCGACGTGGGCAGTGGAGCTATTATAACAACTTTGTTGTGTCAGCCTCAAACTTCATCATAACTCCTCTTGTGCAACAGATAGGTATAGAAGTCATGGATGTTTTTCAAATGACTAGGAACATACAACCAGAAAGGGAATGTGAACATCACTTCGTGTGCCGACTTATCAGAAATAAAAACAATGTGATTATCGGAAGGACGGGAAAGCAGATTATTCATAGAATGCTCACACATCTATGCTCAACAAAAACTACGAAGCACTGAAAATGTTTAAAATCAAAACCTGCCAACTACCTAGTCATATATTTGCTTCTTGCTGATCATGTATCTTGCCAAAAGAAAATTATTTTGCTGACATTCTTCAAAATGAAGGAAAAAAAGACTATAGATCTGCCATTACATATATATATATATATATATATATATATATATATATATATATATATATATATATATATATATATATATATATATATATATATATATATATATATATATATATATATATATATATATATATATAACGACCAGTTGGTAGAATTACTCGTGTTGTAGAAGCAAAATAATAAGATGCCGGTGATTTAGGGATGGTTCAACATTTTCATCATTTTTTAATTAGTACTTACAGTATGCAAAGGGGGGGGGGGTAAATTGGTCTGTATTCTTTCGAAGAATGTGGAAAATGATTGTCGATTTTTGGCCTGTCTTGTGCAATTTTACTATGATTTTGGGAGGAAATCATCATTTTTAAAGTGCTAATTTGGGGGAGGGAAGGGCATGAAATGTAGTACCCTAAGCACTAATTCAAATATGATGATAATGTTGAACCATCCCTTAATAGAATGAACTGTTTTGATACGACCGCAGTCGAGGCCAGAATGAACAGAGAACAAGGGCAGTCGAGAAAAGGCTTAAAATATGTTACAACCTACGTTCCATGTTCTTGCACTCTATCTCTAAGAAACTGTAAAAAGTAATAGGTGCAAACGTTTGCCAGAAAATATAAAGATCACTTTTATTTTCTCGGCTTGTCAGCTTTCATAAACATTACGCATAACTGTGGATGCACGGTTGGTGAAGCGGCAACGCTATCGCCTTGCACCCCTGCGAGTTCGATTGAAGACCGAGGAAGCAAGTGGAAAGAACTGCCAAAACAATGCGCAGCATGCAGATTTATCTCCCGCCAGAAAGCACAGGTTTGACGCCCGGCCATCACGGGGATGTGCGGGTCACACCACCGTAAGAGATGGGGCTCATTTCTAACGAAATTATTATTATTATTTTAGAAATTTAAGTTCATAAATGCCAAACTTGTATACATCTAGCACTTCCGGAGCCATATATATATATATATATATATATATATATATATATATATATATATATATATATATATATATATATATATATATATATATATATATATATATACATTTAAAAAAAAAAAAACTTTTCGTCTGCCTTCAATAAGTATTCCTTATATGCAAATATTAATAATATCTCGCTTGTCCACACAGGTACCCACCTGTATCTCGCCAAGCCAGACTTGGCAATCAGGTATGCAGTTGTGGGGTGGGGGGTAAGGGTGGGGGTGGAATTAATGTGCAGGTCTCGTATTAGGTCGGACAATACGCAAATATTCGCCAACATTTACGCCATGGAGAGTGATTAATATAGGTTTGAATTGGCCTGCTTCGTAATCCATGTTAAAGATACATGTCTATACTTTTATGCTTGTTAATTATGTCTGGTGCTAAACTTACCGGTGTGTAACACTGAAAAATAAATATCTCCGTCTCTGAGACAATCAAAGTGGTTTAAGAATCAGTCCATGTGGTATCCGCTACCCTGCGGAAACCCAAAGTACATCTATCCCTAGTAATTGTTTCGGCGTTTCAGGGCGGTTCGCGGCGTTACACAGCGTTTGCAAACGTGACACAGCTTAAGCCGGCGTTACAAACGCTGGGAATCGCCGATTAACGGTGAGAAACGCCAAAATCCAATTAAGCCTTTTGGAGCTCGGCGTTAGCCACCCTTTCAACGCTGGCAAGCGCTGTGAAACGCTGACTAACACCGGCTACCGCTGGCAAACGCTCTGTAGTCCTCTTAACTAGCCAACTCACTGGGATACATGTAAAATTTGAATTCGGTTGAACTGGGAAGAGAAGGATCCATGGAAATTTGTGTCTTGTACTTGTACTAAACATCAATATACTTTTATTCTTTATACTAATGGGCAGTATAACATAATTAGCTTTAATAGCATGATGATGATATATCCATTGAGGTCTATGTGCAGTGAATGACTTTGCTCATGATCACTGATATTTTGGTCACCTCAATCTTGGTTACAAAGTAAAGACAAACAAACAGCCCTGTTTTCAACTTTTATTTAAACGCAGCACAGCAATTTTTATTGTGT
Organism: Hermodice carunculata; assembly: GCA_964020975.1. Taxonomy (NCBI): domain Eukaryota; kingdom Metazoa; phylum Annelida; class Polychaeta; order Eunicida; family Amphinomidae; genus Hermodice; species Hermodice carunculata. The sequence goes on along the minus strand of OZ026612.1, from coordinate 130,420,508 downwards.
GTACAGCACAAGTCAGCAATGTATAGCTTTGGGCTAGCATAGATGTGACACGGGTGAATATAATACATGGAATTTAAAAATAAATTCCATGCATTACATTCACCCAGATTCACATCTATGCTAGCCCAAAGCTATACATGTACATTGCTGACTTGTGCTGTACATACAATAAAAATTGGTGTGCTGTGTTTAAATAAACTATAATTTGTTAAACAGGGTTGTTTCTTTGTCTTTACTTTGCAACCAAGATTGAGGTGATCAAAATATCAGTGATTATGAGCGAGGTCATTCACAACACATACACCTCAATCGATAAATCATCATCGTAATATTCAATCTAATTATGTTATATTGGCATGAGTATAGAAAATAAAAGTGCATTGATGATCAGTACAAGCACTAGTACAAGACACAAATTTCCATGGATCCTTCTCATACCAGTTCAACCAAATTCAAATTTTACATGTATCCCATTGAGTTTGCTAGTTGTGAGGACAACAGAGCGTTTGCCAGTGGTAGCTGGTGTTAGTCAGCCTTTCACAGCGGTTACCAGTGTTGAAAGGGTGTCAAACGCTGGCAAACACCGAGTAACCCTGGGAAATGCCAACTAACACTGGCTAGCGCTGAGCCCCAAAAGGCTTCATTGGATTTTGGCGTTTCCCAGGGTTTGTAATGCCTGCTAACGTTGTCTCACGCTGGCAAATGCTATGTAACGCCAGGAGCTGCCCTGAAATGCTGAAATGCACCTACTAACGCCGAAACAAGTTACTAGTGTATGTAAAGCCTTGTATATACTGGCAAGAGACACAGAGAACCTTCCATACTGCATCTCTTTATGAATGATACCAGTCAGCAGTTAAGACTCAAGACAATTTTGTTCAACCAAACACAAGTGTACATAAACCCAGTTGCCCCCCTACTCCCTCAAAGTAGCAATCGACCATTTGTGGTACTGTTGGGCAGCAATTGTTTCCATACTTTTATTGTATATTCCAATATACTTTTTAAATTCGTAATATGTAATGTCTGTTCAACAGTACTTAGATTCGAAATGAACCTTAATACAAAATGCAATATAGTCTATCTTCATACCATATCTTGAATGGAGTTTTTTTATCTCCGGTGAAACACATAGTGTCACTGAAAGAGAAATATCAAATTCCAGTTTCTGATACTTGGGGGGGGGGGGGGTGTCTGTTGGTTCCTGTAAGGTGTTAAGTGAATGGTCCAGGATGTGATACAGTTTACAACAAGCTAACTGCCATATGCAAAGACTGTAAATATTAAAAAAAACAATACCAAGTTTTTCTATTTTAACTGAAGTGAAACAAATTTTGGACAATAGTCTGTCAGACCATGTCAGACTTTTACTGGCAGGAGTACCTGCTAAATAAACCAGGTTTCATGTAAGTTAGATCTGTCTGTCTGTCTAGGCACTGTATATTCATGAAAATAAAACTTGTGTAATGCAATGTGTGCTTATTTCGAGATATTTAATGCATAGGAATTATTAATTGAATATCTGTCCTACTTATGATCAGCTGTAACCAGCAACTATTCGCCAACAATCTTTTGGTTGACCTTGAATTCTGCCATTCACCAATATTTCAATTAGCTAAATATACCCTGTGCCAGTACTAACAGCTCATCAATCCTCTGACTTTTTACCTTTGACCTTGAGAGGCCATATGTAAATTAGCACAAATCGTAACAAAGCTGCAAATTGAACACAACCTCATCAAAATTGGCTAAGAAACTAAGAGCAATGAGCCCACATCATTAAATGATAAACATGGTTGGGAAAGCGACCGCGACTTCGGAAATATGGTTCAAGGTCATGAACCAAGGATGCCAGTTACAACTTTGGGAATAAGTGTGTTACTGTAAAGAAAACTCTGATGGCTTAATAGTCATCTCAATCTTAGCCATTACATGCCAAAACTTTCCATTTTACACCTGTTTGTGGCTGTGACCTTGAAAATGATGTGAGGATCACAAACCAAATGGTGAAATTCAACTTCTATACACGGAAATAGCTGTGCTCATTGGAATTGAATTATAATAGGGATTCTAATTTCAAATTTGTCATTTAAAAAGACCTCTTGCTCAAGTGGCAGCCTGCCTTAATTTGGTTATTTTGGAAAAGAATGGCCGAGGTCAACAGCTTTCCACAGTGTACTATTGGGTGAAGCATATCAGGGAAAGCTGTTGACTCAAGTCTAAAAATTAGCACCGAATGGGTTAAAAGATGCGAGGTTTTCCACATTCTGTGCAAAGTTCAAGTGGAAAGAGTAGCTGTCCCCATGATACAGGTCGGGGGGGGGGGGGGGGGGAAGCGACATTTTTTTTTTCCTCATGGGTGAATTTGTGATTGGGGGAATGCACCATATAGTACTCGGATGTGATATTTTAACTTTAATATCAGGTTTACAAACTCGACAAGAATTCACAGACAGCCATATGACCTTAAACTTTGTAGGTCAATATGTATTAAGGTACCCAACTGTACACTGTGACAAAAACTAGGATTTGATTCCAGAAATATCCAAGATACTGGCCAATGTTCCTTGTACATCTTTGTACTCCCAAACATGCCAAATGCCCATGACCTTTAACATTTATAGTTCATCTGTAAATACATGTATAAGTAAATGTGTGTTCTTACAAAACGTATAATTTGAACCCAAACTTTTTCAAAATCGGATGAAAATTCTTTGATGTGGTTTTATTGAAAAATTTTGGACAACCAAATGACCCTGACTTTTGATCTGCAGAGGTCATATATACATTATACAAATGTGCATTGTCACTAAACCTAAATTTTGAGCCCAAAATCATCCAAATCAGATGCAAATGATTGTTTGAAAAGTGGCCATGAGCTAGAAAACAAATTAAGGTCAGCAAGTAGACAGTTTTTGCAAACATGCATTCTGGAGTATGGCCTTTTTGGTTAATTATAATTACAAAAGTTTTCAATGAATTTGAAGGGAACTGGATGCCTTTGAAAACAAGTAAAACTTGACATCTTCTTGTAACATGATTCGACTCTCATGAAGGTGAAAACAAATTGACATGTACATATCACCATACCAAAAGATAAACTTAGCTCAGCCAAAAAAAAAGACCTCCTTTTGACCAGACCTTCAGGTACAGACTCAATGTTGCATGGTAAATCGAAGTTTCAAGAAATGGCAGTAATAAATCCAACATCAAATTCTCAATAAAAAAAATTATTCAAGAAACAATCAAATCCATTATTAGTTATTCATAACTGAACTCTTTGATAATTTATTCATCTCCTTGTGTACATACACAAAAATTACTTTAACAGCACAAATAAATCAACTGCATTCATTCCCAGTGCTGTCTGTGTGAAATATCTGATACAATGTACTGAACATAAATCCTTCAAACTGACCCTACACTGCTTTGTGCCTCAGGTGAGGTCAGTTTGAAAGCAAACCAGCATGGAAAACATACAAGAACTGTATGCAATTTGTTCAAAATACTCTTTCATATGCAGGTTATGTATTTTGATAAAAGAAAAATCATGCAATCCTTTTGGTCACATTTATCTAAAAGGCCTCTGATGACAACATGGACACATCATGAATATCATTTAATTCTTGGCAAAAGAATGCCAGTATTGGGTCCTAGATGTGTATCCCCAGAAACTGTCCTATTGACAGAGCTGTCTTTTATATGGTCCCATGTCCTCTTCTCTGGGGGCACACCCAACCTTGACAACAACTTGTCACAGGTCTCTGGTATCACTGGACTCAGCAACACTCCTGTCACCCTTAGTGTTTCCATGGCAACATGCAAAATAGTGTGTAACCATGGCATCATATTGGGGTCATTCTTTATGGTCCATGGTGCATGGCTGTGAACAAAGTTGTTGGTGTGTCTCAGCTGGGTCATGACAACCTCCACTGCCTTGTAAATGTGGCCACTCTGGTAATGGCCATCCACCACGGCTGTAACACATCAAGTCAGGCCATTTATAAACAGCTCAGCAAAATGGATTCAGTGTCCAGTACATATAAAATATCCCATTGTCAGTATGTACTCTGTGCAACCTTTTTAGTGACTAAATGCACTAGTGCAGTGGATGCATTTTATTTCTTCTTAATTATCACTACCTCCCCCCCTCCCCCCAAGATAATTCATAAGGGCAGTTTGTACATCCAGGTGCATTCTACAAACACACCTACTGCATTTTCTCACATGTACCTCCCTACGTGATCCCCATACTACACACAGTTATGGAAAGCCCTAATATAAGGTGCACCCTGACTTTGCCATCGTGAATCTGAGAAGGACCTGTATAATGATAATGTTGTTCTTTGGACAAATTTGAAAGCCTTTGATACATACATCACATAAAATACAGACATGTCACTGACATTGAAAGAAAACACCTGAAACATACATTTTCAGTGTTCAAACAAAATGCCAGATGATAGTTTTCCTTCAGTTTTGAGGGGAAAAAAATCAAGCAAAAATCTGAGATGGGGTGTGCATATCTAACAAAGTCTGATGGAAAAACGACACTAAATAAAACAGATGACACGTAGGTTTCCAGTCATTGTCCACTGGCCTTTTGAAGAAAGAATTAATTATCTCTGTTTAAGACATATACTTCTAAGCACCACTAAGCATCACGTGGGTACTACATTGAAGTGCAAGAGTTTATGGAAATATTTTGTATGATAGAAAAAAAATGTCCTGGTGTAGAAATTAAAAGTTATCACGAGTCCTTGAGTGTGAACCCAAGTATACTGACCGGGTAGGTTTGCTAGCTGCTGCAGCATGTCCCTGTCCTGTGGAGTGGCATACTGCTCAAGTGCTGTAGTGCTGAGGGCCAGAAACAGCTGGTGAGGGTTGAGGGATGGGGCGGTACAACGGCTCAGCAGGTTACCTAGTGTGTTAACCAGCTCACTGTTGACACGTTCCACTAGGCGCTCATCACTGTAGTCTGAATCCAACACAAACATTCATTCAACTATTGCCTGTTTACTGTGACACAGCGGGCATGGACCAACCCCATCAGTATGTAGAAGCTTCACACCTTTATATCTTCAATTTTGAAGTTTGTATTACAAATTGACCCTATCTAACACAATCTGCTTACTGGAAATCCAAATGGTTTGCAGTAAAACCCCCATTAGCAGGCACCTTTCTGCAGTGGACACCTCCTTACAATGAGCACTTTCTTCGGTCTGGTTTGATTTTCCCTATTACCCACATGTTAATGGAACCTCTCTGCAGTGGGAACCTTAAATGTATACCAAAATCTGCAAAGTGGGCACTTTTTTAAAGAAAAGTAATCAGTCCATCATTTGTATTGTTTTCTTCTCAAACTGTCATTTTTGCACCAGTGCTCATCCCCTTAGCCAGGTTCTTCACCCCACACAGTGTAATTTCCTTGTTAACTACATAAAACAGTGCAGTGTAGGCCAGCCAGCCAGCCAGCCTGCCTGCCAGCCAGTCAGTATGTATATTCAAAGCATAACAATTTTCTAATTTAACATTAATTCCCTGGACATCTTTGTGGACTAACACCAGGATTAAGTTATCAAAGGTGACTTGTCTGAAACAATAAGTGTGTGGTTGCATGCCACCTGAGTGATATACTCAAGGTTACAGAGAAATACTTTGATGTTCATCATTTAACCTATGAGATGAGAGCTGTTCTTCATATGCCGGACTCTTCACCCTACACTTTGCAGTAATGCATTAAAATGTGCATTTTTTAAAAAACTTATGGAATATCTAAAGAGTCTCAGTGGGGAAATTATGATTAAAAAATGTGACACTCAATTTAAAATACATGTTATGTGTTACACATCATGGACATAAATTTGAAGACAGTGACCAAGCATCAAGTCAACTTGTGTGCACGTTACACACAAATATTGCATGGTGCAACATGTGCAAATTTATATGTATGTTGTACATGTTATTAACTTTTAAAATCAACGTTTTTTTTTTACCTGTTTCAGGTAATGAAGAATAAATTTTGAAATATTATTATCTATTATTTATTTCATTTGTGTTTACAGACCAGCATAAACATGTACATGTATATGTGCATATTTTATCTATCTTTTGTGGTATATGTGCATGTTTTGTCTATCTTTTGTGTTCTGTACTCATCCATACTACTGGTGACTAGTAATCTATCTACCCACAGTGGTCAACCCTCTCTTTAATGGGCACCTTCCCAGAGTGGGCACTTTTCTCTGGTCTCAAGGGTGCCCACTGTATGGGAGTTTTACTGTATCTTATGTCTTTGTTGACATAAAATCTGGAATTTTGAAAAAGAAATCGTCTTGGTTGCAAATGGAATAATGAAAGGCACCAGGTCTGTGATTGATCAGATGATACACAATGTTCACAATTGGATCTGACACAATACAAGATGTTCTGTACAAGTTTTGCACAATGTAGACAAACTGGTATCAGTCATTATTATGTGCATGTGTAAAAACATACTTTGGCTTACAGCTGACATTTTGTCTGCAGACAGATGCTGATAAAATTCTCTTTCCATTTCACTCAAATCCAAGAGAATTGTCATTACCTTGACATAACCATAATGCAAAAAACAAATTTAAAGATTTTTGTTTTCCTACATGATTGGATGAACCTGCCGTCTACAGTAAAACACCATCTGTTTTTCAAAATATTACCTTTGATGGGCAGAGATGCCATTTAAAAAAAAAAAAAAATACAGAATCAATCTTTAAAAGGATTTTCTCTGATGTCTTGTTTAGATTTTGGAGTGGCAGGCATTTTCATTTTTAAGGATCAGATAATACAATATGTTAACACATCTACAATATAAGAGTGTTTTAGAGTGTCATCACATTAACCTACTTCCATCAGAATGAGGCACTCCCTCCCTGAGCAGGAAGTAGCGTAAAGCATCAGTTCCATACTTGTTGAGGCGGTCAAACGGATCCACCACATTACCCCTGCTCTTGGACATCTGTGACACATGAAGTAGAAATTTGAGTCCATCTCACTTAATTAGGTTTTAATCTATAGAATGCTATCTATTCTATGGATTTCTTTTGAAACAGTTGAGCAAATAGTCAAGGTCACCCATCTTCAAACTTGATCAAGCCCTAATAAAGGACTATAATCCTGTGCAATATAAAAGCCCTAAAGCTTCAAAATTTCTGGAGTTATCTTGTTCCTGTCAATGCATTGAAAAAAGTGTACTAATGTAGCTCTGTGGCCTTGGCAATGGGGTCAAGGCCACCCATCTTTGAACTTGACCAATCTCTTACAGAAAACTATCATCCTGTGCAATATAAAAGCCCTACTCAAAAACTTCTCAAGTTACCATGCTGAAACCAAGTTCACAAATGTGGCTCTGTGACCTTAGTTATGGGGTCAAGGTGATCCATTTTTTTAATTTAGTAGAACCCTTATAGAGACTATAATCTTGTGCATTATGAAAGCCCTGGCTGAAAACTGCTTGAGTCACCACTTCCATGTTGAGGAGGATGAAAAATCCCCCCAATGGGTACACAGGGAGATATAATGCAGATAGTAACCAGCAATTTCACATGGCAGGAAATAAATATGTGAAATTCCCATTCATAATTATAATAAAGCTTTCCTTTCAAAACCATCCTAAGATTGCGTTACCGAACATTAACACACAAGACAATGCAAATCATACATGTACAACAATGACTGAAACTGTGTTTTTGGTCTTAAAACTGATAGGTGCAAGGGTGAAGAGGTCTTGGTGTCACCATAGTTGTTGGTTTGACTGTACATACTTTTTGGTTGTCCAGCAGCCAGTGAGAGTGACACAGGATCCTGTGTGGCAGTGGCAGATCTGCCGCCATCAGGAAGGCCGGCCAGTACACCGCATGAAACCTGTTACAGGTTAACATGGATAAATGATTATAACACAGATACAGTCACCTCGCTCTGACTGGTCCATCATCAAAAATGTAGTAAAAAACTACTTCTGGATTACTGTGTGTCCCATGTACATTTGCCCTGAATGATAGACAACACATGTAATATGATGCAGATTATGTTACATGTATATGGTGACCAAAACACTGAAATCCTGAGCCAATTTTGTTACATATGATGCCCAGAAAATGAAAAGCACCTTTAAAGTTTTCTACACTATCATAAAACAAGTGAATTCACATCTTTCTTTTGTACATACACCCGACACTGGTACATGTAGCAAGTATCACATCATAGATACTGTACATGCAGCCAGAACCCAGTTGTACCCTGTCCACATACAATGAATGGTCCCCAGTCTGAGTTTCAAATGTTGCTGATGATGTGTGACTCAGAGGCTCCTAAAAAAGGTTTGTCAGTACTGTTCAAACTGTCACATACATCCTGGGTCTTTTATCAGGGAATTTTTAAAGGCAAATTTGGCAATAATTCCCACATTGATATCTCCCTGACTAAAAATGGCTCCTACCTCAAGATGTCCTTTCCAACAATATGGCAGTCTGCAGGCCAGAAGTTGACAAATCTCTCATTAGGATAGCCAGTCACAGTCAGGTAGTTAACCAGTGCATCCAACCAGACATAGATCTGTTTATGAGGCAAATATTATATATTACCTCACTATAACACCTAGGGTGAACACATCCAAATATCAAAAGTGCATAAGCCTGTATAGATACATACTTGACTCAATATAGCAACACAGACATCAGTCTATGGTCTCCCCTGCAGACCAAACTCCCAAGTTCTTTTCCATTTCACAGAAAATTGGACAACAAAAGGAGCTTGGTCCAATTTTGGCAGGCAAGTCAACCAGTGTCACCATTGCTCTTTGTCACCTGGTCATTTATTTGAAAGCACAACTACTACAAGTTTCTCCTACATTACACAGCTTCACAACAACAGCTTAATATTACTCAATGGAATACAGTTTCAAAGAAACTTCAAGATAAGCAACAGGAAACTGTACCATTTGTGTTTCATCCCCAGGTACAGGGATGCCCCAGTGGAGTCGATCCCTGTGTCTGGAGACAGATAGGTCAGGCAGTCCTTCTTCAATCCATGACCTCACCAGTGTCTCAAACTTGGCTGGCTGAATCACTGAAACAAATCGTATTACTCAGAAGTAAGTAAGAATATAGCTATGTATATATACATGTAACTGTTCAATATCACAGAGTTTTGTAAGAATTCATTGAAGATCGATGATACAATTCTGATGGAATCATCTGCCCCACCATTTGTTCCTGTTTCTTCCTCATGTTGAAGGTGTGTTTTTATTTGGATGTAGGCAAAAACATCAGTATTAAAGTTTCAACTGTCCAGAATTTTAGCATGTAACACACACCTACCCTTCTCTCATAACTACTAACAGTGGGGTAGTCAAATCACATACTTAACTTCAAATGTGGAGACCTCAGATCAAAGACTGTACAGCGACACACACCTACCCTTCTTGTCTAACCATTGCAGCAGTTGGGGTCCAAAGTGTGACAGCTTAAACAAGTAGTTATCCTCCTTCATCCAGTCAACAGGCTGACCACTCTCTAGCGAAACCTGGTGGACAAACATGTTAACAAAGTTCCTAATTAATGAGTACAGGTCAATCAAAATGTTCATCTTATTGTCTTTGGCCATCAAACACAGCTAAAAATACAATGAATGCAACTATACACAAGTAAAACAAACATTAAGACAACTGTAAAAATAACACATTTGAAATTATGGGACATCAGATTTACTGCTGCAGACCTCACAGATTGTCAAGAGGAAGTTGTTTGAGTTATTTTCTACAGGTCTATACATGTAATTATGGGAAACCATATACATATACCAAGCCACTGATGAAGCAGTTTTGTCACATAGCTATAGCTAGTGGGTGTTCCTGTACATCAACCATTTAAATCCACAACTGTAGTTGTGGATAATATTACCATGGCAACCAAGCTTTTTTCTTATTGGTCATTTACTTAGTACTCCCTTGGCAGCAAATCATTTCTAATCGTTCATTTACTTCAGAGGGCATGAACAACTTGCATATACTGGGTGACTATGTGACAATCTTGAAGACTTACAAACTTGCTGGACTCAATTTGCAAATCTTAAAGGTTTACAACATGTATTTGAAAAATAAATTCACATGATATGTAACCTGTCAAATTTTCCTCTGACTCAGAATCATTTTATTGTGACAGAACTACTTTCCTCGATAAGTACACACACTGACACAAATCACAACTTTCATCAATAAAGTGTGCTAAGTTCACAAGAAAGAAAACATGAAAACAGAATGTTGACAGCATGGTGTGGAACCTGCTTGATTAAAAGATGCTGTATTAATATCAAATTTACATGTAGGTATGTGTGTAAACAAAACCTGGTTTTGGTTGGCAGTTAGAGACAATGTCTGTTATACAAGGTATTGGATTTTGGTGTTTTCCCTTGGCAAACCTCCAAGAAATTTAAACAGCGAGAGATTTTGGCTGCAACTGCAGGCCATTATTTTTCACCATACATGACCCTACTAATGACAAAATGTGCCCTTTTCTCTGGCAGGTCCCCATACTTACATGTGTCTGGGTTCCATCAGGCTGTGCTTTCATCGTAACCTGATCAGCAGTGAGGAAAGCCTCATCAGAAGTGGAATACCATCCCTCATAGGTACCTTTGTAGATGACCCCCTTAGTCTGCAGTCTCTCCTACAACAACATTCTATTGTACATTCTTGTATTTTATCTTTGTCTCTCCCTATGACCATAACTTGCATTTTTAATGCTACTAAAGGAAATGGACAAATACCAAAACCACAGTTCCAGAGCCTCCAAGCTAGGCTTTGTTAAAAGTGGGAGATCTCCCTCCTGCAGGTACTGAAAAGCAGGAGAGTGAGCGCCAAAGGTGACCCTAGTAGCTACTATTATTAAACATACATAATTGGAATACGGTAATGACTACCAGGAAGTGGTTCTGGATGAAAAGACTCTCATACAATGTACACACATGTTCTATGATGACTTTGCAATGGTAGAAAATCTTATCACTTTCTCAATTATGTATGTTTAATAATAATGGCTACTAGGGTCAGAAGAGTATGAATGCCACATTTACAATACAAGTCCATACCCAGAAAGCCTCCACTGCTGTGCGATGTCTAGCTTCGGTGGTCCTGATAAAGTCTGTATGGCATACATTGGCTGCCTTGAACAGCTCCTACAAGCATAAATACATGTTGGTCAGTTTCAAGAGATAGGTCATCATTACTTGATTGAAGACATACAGCTTTACACAAGTTTAAATTATAAAATATTACATGGGAGAATCCAACTAGCAGATTCCAAAGAACATGAACAGAGGACCTAGTGACAAGACAATGTGCCAAAAGTTCTGGTTATGTTTTGAAGATTATGTTGACGAGTTTCACTGTGAAATGCAACTCACCCGAAAGTGGTCAGATATTTCCTTGCAATAGATTGCAGGATCCCTTCCTTTTGAGACTGCTGCTTGCTGAATCTAGACCAGGAAAGTGAACAAACAGTCACACTCAAATACAAGAGGTCACACTTTGTTACAATGGCTGCATAGTCAACAAAGTACTCCACTAAACATTCTTCCAGATTAGCTCCATTTGATTGCATGTTTGATAACCAAAATAAAAAACATGCAAGATATAGTTAGCTAAGACAATACTATTTATTGCCATGTGGTTTTCATTTTTCAGTTATGGGTCAGTTTTTGGTACTATCTGGAGACAACACAATATGTACACAGTATACCTGTGTTTGGAGACACCAAATTCAGATGAGCTTTCTGTCAATAATTTTTTGGCTCAATCTAGAAGTAAATAAACTATTGTAACAGATAAAAAAAATCCCCTGCCTATGTTCTTGTCATACTTTCACCTTAAGACCATGTTCATCTGTTCCAGTTGCAAAGGTTGTCGGAACACCACGTATCTGGTACCATCTGTTGATAGCATCAGCCAGCAAGGCAGAGTACAGGTGGCCAATATGAGGCACTGAAATAATCACCCAAGCAACTCAATTATCTCATTCCACCCTAATGATGCTTTTTCCCGCTAATATCTAAATGTCGTCTGCTAATTGTATTTTGCTAATTTAGGGATTATTTTTCAAATTTTTTTTGATGAAACTTGCATGGAAGATCATTCCAAATTATATGCCCATGGTCAACAGCTTTTCTTGGCACACTCTGGGTGCAATGTGCCCAGAGCTTGCCAAGGAAAGCTGTTGACTCTGTCTTCTATCAGGGTGAAATGAGTTAAGCTGAAAGCAACATCACTGTGAAAAAAATTTGTTTATTTAGAAGTTGATTACCTACAGTTACTTTGATGTATCAGTCAGCAAGTAAGCAAGTTTAACCTTAATATATCTTGTACAGTTATTGGCTCAGTTATGCTGAAAGCAACTTTACTGTGTTAGCTGTTGAGAAAAAAAAAAGATTTTTATTTACTTAGAAGTTGATTACCTATATGCTTTGATGAAAAAGTCAGCAAGTTTAACATTAATATCTTATAGTCACCAATAATACCTGGACATCTCAGGGTTACCTTTTTGTTACCCTTTCACAAATAAGATCAAACACAGAGGATGTTGAAATTAATAGAACCTAAATAAATAAATACATATATATACATACACTTTTGGGCTCAATATTTGCAAATGTTGTGAATTGGTGAATTTGTTTCCCATTGAAAAAAGTGGTAAAATTTCAGTAAAACACAAGCTCTTTTAGTAGGAAGTTGGGACACTTGGTCAACAGCTTTCATTGGGGCACTTTGAGTGAACACGTCAAGGGCATACATTGTGCAAAGGCAAGCTGTTGATTTGGACTTTTCCCATCTCTGGACATGCAGAAAAATTGGTACTTGAATGCAAGACTTTTCACAAGGAATTAGAATGTGGAATCAATATGATGATTGAGATCAGCTTTGGTTGTGATTGACCAAGAAAGAGTTCATGTGTGATGCAGTTAAAGTAAGTGCAGTGATTCAGTCAGCTACATAAGACTATTTTGATTTGTTTACACAATTTTGCTAATCATTACACAACACAAAAAGAGGTTTAATTGGGCTTTCATTACATTTATTGTCAAAGATGTTATGTTATGACAAAACTTTACATTTCATAGATTCATGGATCTAATTAAGCACAGGACCCCTATTGTGAATGTACCATCATACAACTTGTTCCTTGCTTTAATAGCAAGCCTCTCATCTTGTGATCAACATAATTTTCTTTTTCTCATCAAGAATAATATGTCATCAGTCTATCCAGTGCTTCAATACGATCACCACAGCAAGGCTTCGACTGCAACTTCACCACATTCAGGGACTAGCCAGCAGATTATGCAGTATGGGCTATGTAAATGCACACAGTGGGCAAAGAGTGTTCTTATGTATGTCAGGGTTGTACATGAAAAGAAACTTTTAACTTAGTGTCATCATCATCATCATCATCATCATCATCATCATCATCATCATCATCATCATCATCATCATCATCATTTTTTATTGCTCAAACTTACCTGAATTAACATAAAATATTGGGGTAGTCACATAAAATTTGTGATTGTCACTAGCAGGATGCCTGTTCAGTGACACACTTTGACCTGTACTCAAAAGTCTACAACCATCGGCAAATCCAGTTTTGAGGTGTTTCTGTTGGATCTTGTACCTGTCTAAATTTCCTCTTTTTCCTATGGATGAAATGTGTGAAGATCTCTGCACCACATATGCCACCCATTCCAGGGATGAAAGTGCATGTGAAGTCCTTATGTGCCTCAGCATTTTTCTCGTTTTCAAAGTAAATGAAGACGCTTCACACACAAGTTTGTGCTGACATCATCACCTTTGTAGTTTTTGCTGTACCTTTAGAATTACATACTGCAAGTAAGGGAAAAAAAACCATGATCATATAAGGTAGAATTAACTTCCATGATACTGTGTACATGCCATGGTTTTAGGGGTGCACTGTATTTGGTCACATCTACATTCTACAATACCCATAGTACCATGTACAGGCCATGGTTTTAAGAGACCGCTGCAGAGTTATATTATAATTATGTTCAATTTTAAGATGACAGGGGCATATAAAATGAAAAGCATTTAACACAAACTTTGCTCCTGTCAGCAGGCCACATACAGTGAATCTGAATCGATACTACTGTTTGCTGAAAATTACATTTATTACCTTACATTATAATATAAGGTTTACTATTTTCTGTTGTAGCCAGACTTGAATCCACTGGTAAATATATACAGAACTAAATTAGGCTCATGCTCCAGAAGCTTCCAGTATCACAGGCCTAGGGAATGACTCAAAAATTCTTAACCACTCATCATCATGGTATGGCACACCTGCTCTCCATGCTTTTCTATTAGAAATTCATATTTTGATTAAACCATGGCACTTCTAATGCATTCAGTACTGAAAAACTGAAAGCTACGTTGTGTGCATGGTCTTTATATAGAGCCATGTAACATTAATTGCTAGGGCCAGTAGGGGATGTCCAGATGTTACGTTGTATTCTCCGATCCGCCAAAGTGTCTGGTGCCAAAGGTTGCAGGGTCGAGTCCCACTCTTTCCGAACATAAAATAAATATTTTCGGCGTTTCCTTAATGCTGGTGGATTTAAGTCCCCGATTCTGGAAATGAATGCCGACTCAGTAAATATACTGCATAACCGTGTTGATATGGCACTCACACATAACTACCTCCATTGAACCATTCTTTTTTTAAGAATGGGGATTTGGTCAAGTGGATATGTGCGTTTCCCATTTCAGCTAGGCGACTGGTGCCAAAGGTTGCAGGTTCGAGTCCCGCTCGTTCCGAACATAAAATATAAGCTGCTTATCAGCCGCCTGTTGTAGTTATGCAAATGAGCGGGCCCTGTGAATACACATTCCACATCGCATAAAGTCTAATGTAAAATTGGATATTTTTATCCTAAACTGTATCGATGTTGTCATCTACAAATCAACAATATAACTCTGAAGGCAGCATCATTTTGCCAAATTCTCCAACTGAATAAAAATTTAGAGAGATTTTGACGATCGAAACTTGGGGTTTTAGCACTGCCACTGGTGTTCGGGTAATGTTAGCATACATTGAATGGGTATCCACAGACACTTTCAGGAAGATTCACCGAGCAATTCTGGCATGTAAACTAAGATTCCCGGATGTGCGGATCCGAGAATTGTGATGTCCATTATGGGTCAGCATGTTTAGCCTTGCTGGACAATAGGACTGGGTTGTGCCAGTCATCACAGGTGAGTGTCTAATAGTGTCTTGGCATGTGGTTTGATGACAGGGCATATTCACTGATTACTAAGTGGGGTTACACAGGGTTTTTTTTTTTTCTCTGTTCGAGTTCCCATGCTATGGGCCATGGAAGAAGACTATCTCCAACAGGAAGAGTTCCATCTCCCTGTTCTCAGATCAGATAATGTGTCTGGATCATAAACTTTTTGTGTTCACATCCTTTAAATAAATGTAGCTATCCAAATTGGAAGCTAAATTAAATTTGCAGCATTTCCAGAGCAGATAAAAAAATTTTGATCTGTGCATGGCACAGTTGTTAGAGGATTTAGATAGCCAAGAACAATTAAATTAAAAAGTATTTATATTTGCATAACAACTTCTACCACCTGTGTGAAAAAGTAGTCATTGAAACAACCCATGTGAAATTTTGTAAATACGTTCTTGGTGTACACCGAAAAGCTACAAATGCAGCAGTTAGAGCTGAACTCGGAAGCTATCCACTTCTGATAGAAACAATTTGTAAGTCTGTAAAATATTGAATACACCTGCAAAGCTCAAAAGAAAATTCATTAACAAGCAAATGTTTACTTCAAAATTATCAACTTTATTCCCAGGGTCAAGATTGTTGGATCAAACATATCAAAGACATATTATATACTTTGGACATGCAGGAAACTTAATTGGCACAATCTCGGTGGTAACAATGCCATGCTTACCCTGTCTTTATTACACAAGAAACTGTGTCAAGTTTATGAAACTCAATGGTCAGACAAGATAAATGGTCACTTCTCGGATAACTCACACAAATTACGCACATATTGTAAACTTAAGACTACTTTCGACAGAGAATTCTATTTGGATAATGTAAATGTTAAAAAATGTCAAAAATTTACCAAACTACGTATAAGCGCCCATACTCTTGCCATTCAGACAGGGAGATATACAAGGCCCAAAACTCCTGCCTGTGAAAGAAAATGCAAGCTGTGTTTATTCGGGATGGTTGAAGATGAGAAACACTTTTTATTACACTGTTCAAAATATTTCGAGCTCAGGCTTGACTTATTCTCTAAGTTACAAAACATAGATGACCAGTTTGGTAGATTGAATGACAGTGACAAATTTATATACCTTATGACAATGCAAAAGAGGGAAGATGTCAAATACCATATTTTCAACTTTGTGAATGATGCTTTTGAGCTGCGGTTTCAGGTCTTGGGGTGCTAACAGAACTGTACATATTTTTTATATACTGTATGTATTATATGTATTTATAGTCTAGTGGGTTAGCCTGGGTACACCTGAAGTAGAATTGCTTGCTTTTACTTCTGTAATTTTAATACTCAGCTGTACTTTCTTTATTTATAATTTATGATTGTAATACCCTGAACTTAGGTTGTACCTTCCTTAGGTTTATGCCAATAAAGTTCTTATCCTTAGCCTATATATTTTTATCAGACGCCGATTTTGAGCCAATAAGATTTTAAGAAACACACATAAGGTATATGTTTATCCCATTTTTGGTAAATATTTTGACTTCTGATTGGTTGAGCACTGTACAACGCAGCTCATGGTCTTGACTTCCCATTGATACTGATAGCCTATATTCAATGCTCTCCGTTGAAGATAGCAGATCTATGTAGAATTTTGATTCAGGGAGCCTGCCTGCCCTGGTCAAGGCCAAGCACTCCCCATTCAGGCCATTGTCCCTTCAGGCATGACATCTTCCTATAGCCACAGTATGAGGCATCGAGCCGCTATGTTGCGATGGACGGGCGATGGTGCCCATACTAAAACAACACCGTGGATGCCTCAGAAATGGGGCTAATCTTCCTAGGCTATACCAGGCTGGGAAGAGGCCAGGCCCAGGGCTAGATCACCTGGCTTATCACCAAGTATCAAACTATAACTGACAAAAAAGGAATCAGAGTTATCAAAACATTCATCTCTAGATTTCTAAAATAACATAAAGCACAAAATAAACATTACTTTATCAGGGAAATCTGAACTGCGTGCGAGTCTACAGCGCGTCGCACGTTTCTATCAGGGCGCTGCCATGTTGGTATGGCAGTGAGGCTGCCGGTGTCACAGTTTGAATGCACACTTTTGCATGGTTTTGGCAAGTGAAGATTCCGTGGTCCTGGACCATTGAATGAAAAGGACATGATATCATGGTGCGATTAGGGGTGATGTTATGTAGGAAGGTAATTATTACTTGGTTTTTGCATTCAAGTTTAGAAAATACTCAATTTAACATTATATATGCCATAAAAACTGCAAGTGTGTGATTAGTGAGCGATAATAAAAGGACATAAGGGGTTGTTGGTGTCAATGTTACAATGTTATGGGGATGAACCCACCATAAAATTTACTGTGTATTTTCAAATAATGGGGCAGGCTGTGATGAGAAATGGGAAATTTATTTTACAGGACCTTAAATAACATTGCCCAAACGTGCCCATAATCTGAAAATGTTTAGAAGCACAGCTGTATAGTTTAGCATGGCAATCAATGAAGCTTGGCCTTGGTACCCAGTTCCATATACTCTTCATGTTCAAACCACCATAAGCCAGCCAGTGTCAATTTAGCCATGAAGGTTTTACCTTCATGGCTTAGCTTAAATCCATATATCATCATATCATCATGGTCATTCCTGACTGATTGGGGGGGGGGGGAGGGAAGGGGGTTTGTAAAGAGGCTCGGGTCATAAAGGTCAACTGAAAACAGGGTTGTCACTATGTTTGTGTATTTTGAAGTTTAATACTTTGAACTGGCATTACACAATCTATTTCATATTACCACAAGAAGAACCCACTTTCCCAATCACTGTGTAGCTACTGTGTACAGTGATTTGTAATTATAGCCAATAAAAATATGTTTAACCAAACCAAGAAGAGTCAACATGAGAGGGATGAGAGCAATGTAACATGTTAATGGCCTCATACCTAGTCAGCAGCCTGCGTTGCTGCATGTAAAGCTGTAGATACCTTGAAATGTTCTCATAAATGCACTGCCTTTCAGGTGCGTTCCCATGGAAGTTTTGTGGACAAGCTAAGGGTGCATGTTAGTGGGGGTGCTGGAGGCAATGGCCAGCCCAAGTTTGGAGGTCATGGGGGCAGAGGGGGTAATGTGTATGTCGTAGGTAAGGAGGATACCACACTTCTGCAGCTCCGCAAAGTCTACCCTACCAAACGTTTTAAGGCAGGCTCTGGAGGGCATAGTAGGTAAGTGACATTTGTTTGTTCACTTTCTAGTCAAGATAATTTATTTCACAGTACATGTAGATTTCCAATGCGTCCATTTGGTTTAAACATTTATAAAATTATTAACTAAAAACAAATAAACAAAATTGATTGTTAAAAAGGGCCATGCACTTTCTGAATTCCTCTGGAAGAATGATGGCAGCCATTGATCTGGGGTTGCATGTATGCCAGAATGGCCCACTGGTCACATTTTTGGCACCGCAGTATCTCAAGAATGCCTAGACAAGTTTTCTTGAATTTGACACATACATATAGGAACTTCATAGAGGTAAAGGTGAAATTGTTAGATTTTTGGATCACTTTGACCTTGGTGTAACCTTTAGCTTAGAAAATGTTTTCACTGATTCACACATTTCCATCAGACTCAGACTCAGAGTCAATTTTATTTGACAAAAAACAAGTGGTGATACAAGAAAGTAATACATCTCAATTCTAAATAGAGTGTACATCTGTACTGCATTAAATGGCATGTATTACATTAAACTGGGCTGTCAGGATGATCCCTGCTAAGGATTCATGATCCGCTATTGCAGGGGCCACCTTAGTATGATAATTTAAGCAAATGGTTGTACCGACTGGTGTGACATGTATACAAAGATAGCTGAAGATACAAATTTTTTTGAATAAACTAGTTACATGTAGGAGCATATAGAGAAGAGCATGAAAACTTAATTATTACAGATGTAACAGTTAACGATGGTGCAATCCTCAGAATATTGGTTGATGAAACATGTTTTAAGATTATTTTGAAAAACAATAGTATGAATGAGTGTCAACTTTATTCTTGATATCTGGAGGCATTTCATTCAGTACGATCGGGATGTAATATTGAACACAATTTTTGGTGGAGCTGCAAAAGGGGTGGACATTGCGAGGAGCATGTGTGTATCTGGTGTCACAGGAATGAGTGGCAGGTAGAGCAGTGAAAAAATACTCAAAGTATTTTGGCAACTTGTTCTTCTTATCACCATCACTTTGCTTGTGATTTTTTTAGTTTATTCTTTTTGCAAGGAGAAATTGGCATTTAATATGAATAGAAACTTAACAAACCAAAAACTACATGTAAGCCCAGGTACAAAACACCATCAAATCCAATATTCTGAGAGCAAAGTCCTATTCCATACCATTCATTGAAAAACTGCATAATTCTTAATCATTATAGCAAATTAATTTGTGAAAGGAGCAAATCATGTTAATAAATTTGAAATTCAGAAAAAAGTTATAGGCTTCATTAGCCTTTGTAAAATTGGGTCATCAGAATACTATATTACATATTATTTGCACATTTTTTCTGCATCCATCTGCATGTTCTTGAAAATATCAATTTGTAAACAATTAATACTGGCAAAGTAAAAGTCTAGTTTCATGTCGGTACTTGTGACCAAGAAATCCACAAGAAACTAATAAACTGGGTCAACAAAAGTAATTTGTAACATAAATGTTACTGAGTTCTGATATGTTTGTATTATAAGCGTTTAAATGGACAATAAGAATTACATTTTTAAAAAAAACTCGTTAAGAGTATATTTTAATGTGAAATACTATTTGATGATATCCTTGTAAATAAAAATGCTATCTGATGATATCCTTGTAAACTTTTAAAGGCCTACTCAGGTTTTCTGTTAACCCCCAAATGGGGGGTATACTACCTTTTCAAATCATGAAACACCCCTCAGCAAACTTAAAGGGTTCCCACTTCCTATATTTTCTTTGCTAATTTTGCAAAATAGAGCAAAATTTCGACTCTTTTCAGTTTGGGACCCTCTGAAAAAAATCCTAACAGAAACACTGCTTACTAATCATCAACTGAGAGCATAGGACCAACAGACTGAGAAGATGAGCCTGAAGTGCACAAGTTTAATGGGCCAATGAATGGGACCCTTATGCAATTTTTGTTTTGGGACATGCAAGAAAGTCATTTAAAAGATGCCGGGCAAATCAACAGGATAAATAAACATGTACATGTATGTACAAGAGTCCATTTACAGATGCATATATTATAATCTTAGTGTGAACAGGAACATCTTGATAATGTTAATGTGAGTCATTTATGTTTTGAAGAAGGGAAGCATTATTGGGTGAACCTGGTCAGGATGTGGAGATAAAAGTGCCAACAGGTGTCACTGTGGTCACTGACATGGCAAGAGTTTTAGGTAAGTTTATTTATCTTCAGATTTTAACTTTATAGATACAGCATGGGAAGTAAGTCCAGGGGCACCTGGTATATGTATTCACACACAGATGCATGCATGCATGCACACACTCACTTACACGAGAGAACAAGTTAAGGTAAAAATCCACCTTACCCTTTGTTTTTGTGAAATTAAAATGCAAAATTTTAGAATTAAGTTCAAAAATTTTCCTCATGCATATCACACAGGAAAAGTTCTCACTTTATTAAACCAGTCAACAGCATTGAATCTGATGTCGTCTTTTTCTTAAATTTGGTGCTTGCAAAAAATTATTGATTGCAGGGAATTTTAGAAGAGACCCTCTGTGATAAAAGACATAAGTCAACAGCTTTCTTTTTGCCAGTAAACTTCTTGACACTGCATGAATTGGTTAAACCCTCTCCTCCCCAAAATGATAGGATTTATCACACCAAAACTCTATACATAGATGGCCTTGACGACAGCTTTGTTCACTCTGCTGACCAAAGGTTAACGAACCGCTCATGTTTGTCTGTCCGCCCTTCCGTAAATTTTTGCTTGTTAGCTCGATACCACCCACAGTTTTCAAGTTAGCCCAATGTAACTTTCAGAACTTATAGACTGTATGAAAATCTAGGCCCCTTTTGATATTGGTGGCACCACCTACCTTATTATGTAATATAGGGATCAAAATGTGAAAATCGTCTGAACACTCTAGAATCTTTAACTTTTGGTAGATCTTCACCAAATATGGTGGGATTCTGGGGCAGGTCAAAGTCTAGGTTGCAAACAATACTAGTGATGCCACCCATAATTTGATGGAAATTTATTAGCCAGAATGTGTTGTAAGGTATAATATTCAATATTCGGAAAAGTAATTGGATTAGACTTGCCAAATTTATGGGATATATAGACCATGCCCAAAGATAGAATTTTATGTAATATCAGTGACCTTGTCATATTTTTGTGAGGTCACCATGCCTGTAAAGTTGAAAAAGTGATTTTGTAATGGCAGAAGGTAGCTTTGACATCAATGTCAAAGAGGATTGAGCTTCTAGATCAAAATTGAAGTCGATTACATTATACATAAAACTGTACTTAAGGACCTACTTTTTGGGTCACTGTGACCCAGTAATTATGGAGTTTGGTGCTTGTACAAGTTTATTTTTTTTCCATCAATAACTTGAAAACTTATTACCCGATTTGAAGAAACAGACTATATATGGAAAGCTGGATGTGGGGCACATATTTTAAGAAGTAACAATTTTTAAATTTGAGTTGCAGGTCAAGGTCAAATGGCCAGTTTGAATATAGGGGTCATCTAGTGAGTGCTCTGCACCCCACAATTTTTGAGATACATGTAGGTCCATATAATGTTTAGGAGTTATAAAGTGCATAAAACTCTTTGTCCCAACATCAATGTTGGTGGTGCCACTTATAGTATTGTGTAATATATAGGTGAAAATGTGAAAATCATGTGACCGCAATAACGTCCACAGGTTTCAAGTTAACCCAATGTCACTTTCAGGACTAATAGGGTGTATAAAAAGCTAGGCTCATTTCGATATTGGTGGTGCCACCTACAATATATTATGCAATATAGGGGTCAAAATAAGAAAATCTTGTTGAACACTCTAGTATCTTTAATTTTTGGCAGATGTTCACCAAATTTGGTGGGATTGTGGGGGGAGGTCAAAGTCTAAATTGCTAATGATACTAGTGGCGCCACCTATAATTTGTTGGAATTTATGTGCAAAAATGTGTTTTAAGATGTAAAATTCCACATCTTGAAGAAAAGTAATTGGATTAGGCTTGCCAAGTTTATAGGATATATAGTCAATGTCCAAAGGTAGAATTTTGTGTAACATCATTGACCTTTGCCTATTTTTGTGAGGTCAACATGCCTGTAAAGCTGAAAGAGGTGATTTTGTAATGGCAGGGTGTTGTTTGGACATCAATGGCAATGTCAGCACAGAAACAGGTCTATGGGCCTCTTGTATTACATAATCTTGGTGACCTTGATCTTCTGTCCCAAGGTCACTAAGGCCATAAAGTTAAGGATTCACTCATTGTTGTCTTGGCACATGCAACAATATCGATCACACAAAGTGCACAAATAAGCTATGATTACGTGTGAAGTGAAGTGCCATCTGGTGGACATTTTATACATTAAAATTACATAAGCTTTATATGTTCAGAAGCCACTTCAGGACTCGCAACTTGAAATCGACAGGTGGAATATAGCCACCCGGCATGCAGAGCATTAGGCCCATGGGGCTCTTTCAAGTTTGGGTTGTATTACATGTATATATGTACCTTTCAAATTTAATCCTGAATGACATGCATTATGGTTAATTTTCTTTGCAATGAAGCAGAATTATGCAGGTGTTGAAGTAAAGATTGCTAAATTTACCTAAAAAGTGTCAATTGTCACAGCATTACCAATAATATCATGAATGATATTTATCTGCACTCCATGCCCCATGTGGCCTATGGATGGCATACATGTACATGTACCTATTTGCAGGTGAGGTCAACCAGCCAGGAGATAGGGTATTGGTGGCAATGGGAGGGGCTGGGGGAACACGAGAGAACCAGTGGCGAGGAGAAAAGGGTCATGCGTATTCCGTTAGGCTTGATCTGAAGCTTCTAGCTGACATAGGGTTGGTTGGGTAAGTGCATGTGACTCAAGTATGATGTTCTTGATTGCATCACTTGGTGATGCAAAAGCCTGATTACATAAACAAACCACCATGACTGGTGTATACTGTCTGAACGAAATGCTTCATGGTCGGGGAAGGCACAAGCCACTTGTGGCGAGTGGCTTCTGTGACCAAGAAGCATTCAGTTCAGACAGTGAACACATAAGAGTGGTTGTTTGTGTTTCTGCCATACTGATACAAGGACAAATTATTCGATTTAACACAATACAACAATTTTAAGACTGAAAAACAACTTTAATTGCGATGCTTTGTGTTCCACATTAGTGCCATGAATATAAAATGTTGAACAAAGAATTCTGCCACAACTTCTGGCAGAAGCCTGTTCACTCAGTTGCATTTCCACGATCAGCAAATGAGAAACACCAGCAACTTGGTTTGAATAGTGTATTGAGAACTCAGGTTCCAACCAACTCTGGTGATCTCTCTCCCTGTGGCTCCTATTTATTAGCCAAGACTTACAGAACATAACCATAGAGTTTAATTTTAGAAAAGATGTACGTAAGGGTAATAATTGTACCACTACTTTCAACTGGTACAAGTTAAAATGACTAACTGAAGGTTGATAGTGCTATTCTGGTATGGAGTTCCATATAAGGTATCCAATAGGCGGATGTTAATTGAATTTTATAATAGCTGTCAAGCTTTTACAAGTACAGGGTACCATATAAGATACTCAACAGGCAAATGTTAATTGAATTTTAGAATAGCTGTCAAGCTTTTACAAGTAAAGAGTACCATATTAGATACTCAACAGGCAAATGTTAATTGAATTTAAGGATAGCTGTTAAGCTTCTACAACAGACACTTACCAACAAGGTAATTGGCAGAGGAGATTACCCATATATACAATACACAAAACAGTTAAGGGCAGAATAAAGTGAACTGCACGAGACTGCTTGTGCAAGAAAACATACTGCTTTCATAGCAGCTAATTATATCATGGTGCTTACACAGCAGGTGATTACATTTGTGTGGCTTAAAAATTAATATCTTGAAAGTTAATATTATAACATATGCAATGAAAATATAATGTTAGGACATATGCAATATTTGCAATATGTATGCATGATTGTTACATTACCACGAGTTGATACAGACAGTGGGGGAGATGGATCTGAAGTTGGCAGTAGCTCGGGTAAAGGCAACATGGCTGACCAGCTTGGGGCATGCTACAGGAAATGGCGTAGTTGGAATGGGTTACTACATACAATACATGTAATGCATAGCTGTAATCCATCCCTTTGTTCACCTCTGATAGGTGCCATTATGGGAGGAAAAGAGTTGGAACTACAGAGCACTGCTCTCCTTTTACAGCTTACAATTCCACTTTTCATTGATACATGTATGAAGAAAATTGGTTTGAAACGAAAATGACAGATTTAATAGTACAGTGAAACCTCATTATAATGACACTCAGATATCTGACATATTCATTATAATGACACAAGTTTTGAATGGCAAAAGTTCATTTTCTTTGTTATTTGATTCATTTATCTGACATACTTAGTTATCCAAAACATTTCTAAGGGAACAAATGGTATTATTTTTACAAGTTTCTATGGTAGTAAAATAACAAAGGACCTGCAGGGTAAGCTAAAAACATCTCAGTGTCCTGTAGAGCAATTGTAAAAGTCAATTCTGTGTGTTATGACTTCTGAATTATGATTCTGTGTTCAATGTCATTTAACTTAAGGCCTGCATGGTGCTTATGAAGAAAGGGTGGTAAGTCTCTGTAAACATAGTTTTGCTGTGTTTTCTTTCAGGTTTCCAAATGCTGGCAAGTCTACCCTCCTGTCAGCAGTGTCCAGGGCCGCACCAAAGATTGCCTCCTATCCATGTGAGTATGGCTCAAACATGACACATTTTAGCTCTACTCACCGAAGGCCACAGAGCTCATGCTATCACTTACCCATCATTCTGTCTGTAAAATTTTTGCTGCTGAATGTGATACACTCTACAGTTTTCACGTTAGCATCACATACATGTAGCTTTCACCAAATTCAGGACTTATAAAGTGTACAAAGATCAAGGCTTGGTTAGATATAATAGTGTTGCCATTCTTGTCCATGTTTTTTTCTCCGTTTTTTTTTTTTTTTTTTTTTTAATTTTCACATTTATTAATTTTCTATGGGATTGAATTTTTGCAAGTTGATAGATAAGATATGTAACTCATGTAAACTGAAAAAAGAGTGAAATGGTGAATTCATATTTCCTTTTGTTTTAATTTGTATCACATGTGCTCAGACACTGTGATTTCCCAGATCTTGCAGAGTTTCATTGACCAATTGATGTGTCAAAAGATGTTTTAAATGTAACAGCACCTCACCATGTAGACAGAAAGTACAGTGGCAGTACATGTATTCTCAAGTACTACTTTTGTGGTTTTACATTTCATGAGCACAGTTTTCAATCAAGAAATGAGGGTATGTTTTGTGTGCGTTATGGCATAATGACATGGGTGATTGAAGCCGATATTAAGGGTGTGGCGCACGCCAGTGCACTTCACCCGATGCCTGCTTCAACCTCCCATGTTTCCTGTACTTGTAATGCTAAAAGTTAGATTGAATATAAATATTTAAAAATATATGAAATATGTTAAAAACTGTTTTCTCATCATTGGTTTGTCATTTTGTACCTTTGCTGAAATCCCCCCAAAAGGTAACTTCTGCAAAGCATGTACCTTACAGTAGACATAAACATTGTTGTAGTACATGAAAAATGAATCATCAGTCGCAGAATTACATCTTAATTTTAAATGTGTACTTCCTAACCTCATTACACATACTTATTTTCAGTTACCACTATCAGACCACAGCTGGGTATTATGCAATATGAAGACAAAAGACAGGTAAGTCTAATTATTGAATGCACCCTGGAATACAATTCCTTGTAGATCA
This sequence comes from Hermodice carunculata, assembly GCA_964020975.1. Taxonomy (NCBI): domain Eukaryota; kingdom Metazoa; phylum Annelida; class Polychaeta; order Eunicida; family Amphinomidae; genus Hermodice; species Hermodice carunculata. The sequence goes on along the minus strand of OZ026612.1, from coordinate 130,394,200 downwards.
TGTTAATATGGCTAGTCATTGTTCCATCAGGTAGATATTCCAGTGCATCATTTACAACCATATGCAACATTAAAATCAGCGAAAAATGTGTATGTGTACACTCAGTAATATTAATGCACATGCGTGTGTGTGTGTGTGTTGTGTGTGTGTGTGTGTGTGTGTGGGTGCGTGCGTGCGTGCGTGCGTGCGTGCGTGTGTGTGTGTAGTCTCCATTGATGGAACACCAAAAACAGAATATCCCACAAATTGTGGAGTGTTTCAACAAATGGTACCTTTTGTGAGAAACTGAGGATTCCAAGTGCAATGAATGTCAGTTCTCTCATGGGATCTTCAACAAATGCTAAAGTTACTTCCTTTTTTTTTTCTAATTCAAACTGCTGCTTCTGTGTCATGAGACACTTTCTGTGAAGTCCTCATATGACTGGCACATTTGTTTATATAATTACCTCACTCCTCACAACATGGCAAAGATTTGTCTGAGGGTAACAGTGGGTCAGACATGCAGTAGATCAGCAAATTTGTATCTGTCAGCAAGAATACCAACAATATAGCAAGCCATTTTGACAGTTTGTATTGTTTGGTGATATCACGAAATCATTTAGCCATATTACCAGATCATCTGTTACTATTGCCAGTAAAAGATTTAGAAGAATCGCTAATACATTTGTATATTTTGCAATATGGCTAAATATTTAGGCATATCACGCAATATTTTATAATATTGCCAATTGATTTGTAATATTGCCAAACGATTGAACAATGTTGCCAAATGGGACTAAAGGTCAAGACAGCTTGTCATACAAAGATAATACAATTGAATGCCAGGGCTACATCCTGCTGGTGCTTGTACCCTAGTGCTGGAGTCCTTGTGACGACAAGACATGCATCAATATATTTAACTTGTCCTCTCTTGGTATTTATCATCCTGAAAATGTTACTTTTTAATACCTGCTGGACAGAGCAAACAAAAGGTATATTTTAGTCTCTACTTGTCGAGTGGAGTAGAAAAGACAGACTTGTCTTTATTCTACTATTTTTTTGAAAATTTTTGTTTGCTTGGTAGTCAGCCTTTTCTGTTGTTAACATTTTGACTGTACCACCTGTATTTTTGGAACATGTGTCAATATGCTTTCAGATTTCCATGGCTGATTTACCAGGTCTGATAGAGGGAGCTCACATAAATGTAGGAATGGGGCATGGGTTCCTGAAGCATGTGGAAAGAACCAAGATGCTCCTATTCATGGTGGATATTCATGGTTTTAGACTGGGTATCAAGCATCCACATAGGACTGCCTTCGAGACCATAGCACTCCTCAATAAGGTACCACTGTGTAATGTACCACACACCAATTTTCCACATGCACAAGAACTACTGTTCTACGCTCAAGCAATACTGTTGTCCTCTTTGTGCATATGTTGCAAGAAACTCTTGCATTGAAGACAATGGTTTGCAACCTTTGGCCCCAGACTTGCATATGATCTTGAGGTTGTTAAACTTTGGGGGTGGACTTCTGCATGTTCTATATGCAATATATGTATATGTAGCCTTGATAGGAATATGTTGAATTTATATACATGTATTCCACAAGTGGATGTATTTGTCTCAGGATGCTAGCTAATGATGTATCAGCTGTGGTATTTGTCAATATGTCACTATGACCAAGATAAACAGAGCTGGTTTGCCAGACAACTGGACCTCTATGAAGTTTGGTAATTTTCAGTAAATTACAATGTGATTGTCAAAATATGACCTCCATTTAACCATAAAATCATAATGTATAAAAAGATCTGAGCAATTGACATCAAGTTCTTGAAGGAGATGAATGAATATTATGAAATTTTAAAATTTATCCTTCGTGAGCCACGAGGCCACATAATGTAGTGTCATTGGTTTAAACATATTTTATTCACAAAGAATACAATTGGGAAGGAAGGCATTGCCCTTATGAATACCTCTTGTCATTGAGAGTGGTAATCCTACCAGACAATGCTGTATTGACTGAGCTTTCTCGATAAAAGCCAGTGATGCATGTTGTTTACAGATTCATGCATGTGGGTCTTTCTTGGACAGATAGTTTTATGTAGGGTTATACGTCAACATATTGCAAGAATTCAATTGGAGTGCCCAGACAGAAAAAAAATTGTGTGTGTGTGGGGGGGGGGGAGCAATGTCACAGCACATGTACGTGAGTCACTAATGTTAGGGAATAGGGAATGGACACACACAAATGAATAATGACAGGAAATGGCGCAATGTGACAGACTAGTATAATGCTAAGGGATGGGACAATGTGGCACACACATGCATGAATAAATGCTGAGATTTTTAAAACCTTTTCCACTTGAATTAAAATTAAATCAACAGCTTTCCTTGAGGTGAGTTGTGTGCTAAAAAAATTGTTTTTTATTATTGCTAAAATAAAAAAAAGTCATTGAAGTAGATGACATTTTACCTGCAGCCAGTTTTATTGGTTTAAGATGGAAAGAGGTGAAGTAAAGTCTCTCCAGGAGCCTGGTCATGCTTATACAACATGACCACACGAAAAAGGATTTTTCTTGCTTTGGGAAGAGAAGAATTTTTATGGCATATGCCAGGATGCGAATGGAAAAAGTCCAGTTGAGCTACTACTTGAACAACAAAATAGGAATTAAAAATTCCCTGCTTGTAGTTGTGGTACACCTGTTGAAGATCTCTTCCACTGTTTCTTTATCTGTTCTATATATAATAATATTAGAATAGATCTTCGTGAAACAGTGATTGGTTGAGCACATAGTCCCTTGCAGACTATTCTGTATGGATCAGCAGAATGCTCCAAACAAGAAAATGTTAAAATATTCCAGGCAGTATACACCTTTATAGAAAAATCAAGACACTTCAGGCCACCCTAAAGATTGACAGTTTATAATAATTTCATATTCATATTCAAAGTAGCAGAAGAAGTCATGGACAAAGAAAATCAAAGAAAAACAGGAAATTTAGGAACATGGATACAATTGTGTATAAAGGTTAGACAGTGACAGGTTAGCTACTGCAGAGTAAACAGTTGGGACTACAGAATAGAGTAATGACCACTAGAAAGTAGGTTCTGGACAAAAAGACACAAATAGGTAGTTAAAGGGCAAGAAACATAGATCCCCTGTCTATCTTGTCAGTTTGCATCTTACCCTTTCTCATGTATGCACATGCCATTTGTCTACACAATTATCTCATGTTCATTGCTATCCTCTCTTTTATCAGGATGTACAAGGCGTGTTCATACACATGTAGGGGCAACCCTGTTCCCGGATTGTTTCATTAAGTATGTTTAAACCAATATGACCAAGAATAAAATAGTATACAGAATTTATTGTTACTGTTTAGGGTAGTGGTCAAAGCCCAAAATTACTCGGGTACCCCTCCCCATGGTAGAACAAGACACAACCCATTTTTTATTGAAGATTAGTTTGTGAGACATAGGAAAATGATGGTTGTGGTAATTTATTTTAGTGACAGGTGTATCTTATCACCATTTATAATGATAAATCGCTCTATATATCAATAAATTCCCACTTTGCTTGTTTTTTTGCATGAAATCAGCAATATGTGCTGAAACTTGATGATATTAGGCTTATATTAAAGAAAACTTATGTGAAAAAGTAAGAAAATAACGATACTAGCCATTTAAGAATCTAAAGATGGCAAAAATGTAGAAAACTGCACAATTATGCAAAAATATTTTTGATTTCGACATTTTTATCTCCCAAGAATATGTCAAAAAACTTACAATTCTTGTCCAATATTGCATTTTTATACACCAAAAATTACCTTAGCCATAAGGCTACGAGATTACATGGAAATTATTATCCCAAGTTTCTCAACATTTTACAAGCACCAAAAAGTATTACCCCTACCCCCTTATTTTTTTAAATAAGAAAAACACTGCTTTGTCGCTATACGACGCTATTCTTCAATTGATAATACTTACTCATTGATAAAATTAAAACTTGACACAAAAACAAACTAATTAATCCAGTGCAAGTGAACTTAATGTCACCTTCTTTTAAAATTTTGAGTTTGGATATGGAATGAAGATCAAACCTATTATTTCCTCCAAAACTCTGATAAATTTTCTATCACAATTTTGTAGTTAAAAACTTTATATCAGAATTTGCATGTACTTTGATAATATGGAAAATGACTCTGTGTTACAGAAATTATCAACATACTAGTATTTGGCAATTTTTGAAGAAAAAAAAAGAACTTGTCACATAGTCCACCATCTCCAAATAGCTTGCCAATGCTGGCACTGAGTGCCATATTCTAACACACATTAACTACCCACTTTTTTCCCAGGACTCATCATGGCACCATCATTTGTGAATTTATCCATATAGGATAATACATGGAACTTACCCAAACACTGGCACAGTTTATATCTGCCTGTCTGTCTGTTTGTATTTGATGATACAGGGTTGTGTTATGTGATTTGCAACCAAAGCATAAAATTAATCACATACTGGAACTTACTTTCTGACAGTGGGCTTTGACGAGCCCGGCGGTATCGGGCGCAGCGTCCCACAGTTGAGAATGTAAGTTCCAGTATGTGATTTATTATGTCTGGGTGCCAACCCTGACATTTTGTTTTTCCAAGAATTCTTTCTTTCTTTCTTTCTTTCTTTCTTTCTTTCTTTCTTTCTTTCTTTCTTTCTTTCTTTCTTTCTTTCTTTCTTTCTTTCCTTCCTTCCTTCCTTCCTTCCTTCCTTCCTTCCTTCCTTCCTTCCTTCCTTCCTTCCTTCCTTCCTTCCTTCCTTCCTTCCTTCCTTCCTTCCTTCCTTCCTTCCTTCCTTCCTTCCTTCCTTCCTTCCTTCCTTCCTTCCTTCCTTCCTTCCTTCCTTCCTTCCTTCCTTCCTTCCTTCCTTCCTTTCTTCCTTCCTTTCTTTCTTTCTTTCTTTCTTTCTTTCTTTCTTTCTTTCTTTCTTTCCTTCCTTCCTTCCTTCCTTCCTTCCTTCCTTTCTTTCTTTCTTCTTTACGACCAGATTTGTCCAGAGTTTTTCTCAGACCCTACTATTCCGAAAAGCACCAAACTTGCCATGGTGAAATTAGGTACCTGACTTGGAATAGTTATGATGATTAAAATTATGCAAATGAGGGGCAATTAAAATTTTAAAAACTCCATATCTTCTAAACTATTGGAGATAGACACAAAGTTCTAACTTACACATATAATTTCGAACATAGGTGAACATGCTCATGGTACATTTTTCAAAAGCATTTCCAGATATAAGGTACAAACTTTTTAAAACATTCTGCATGTCATTGTACGGATGTCAACTCTGGGATCTATCAAGTAAGGCGGTCGAGACTTTTTATGCAGCTTGGCGTGAGGCCGTTAGATACATAATGGAGAATCCCGCACAGGACACACAATCGTCTGCTTCCTCTGATATGTGGTGATCCTCCAGTCAAAACACAGATATACAGACGGTTTATAAAATTCATTTCAAAGGTGGTAAACAGTAACAACATAATTGTAAAACATGCGGTAATCTGGTAATTAATGGCAGCCAATCTTCTGCGTCTAAATCTTTAACGTTCATAGCGTCAACATATGCAATGGATAAGCCCTCACTAGTGTCGTCATGCTGGCGATCACTCTTCAGTTCTCGGGATAATGAGGACTTAAATCAAGATGATGAATAATCTGCGGTGTTAATCTCCGAACTTTGTGAAGCGAGAGATGGCAAGCTTAAAACCAATCTCTCATGAGCAGAACTTGATGAAATTATTAACTTCATATGCACATCATAACGTTTGTCACCCAAAACGAGTCCATGTGGATAGGGTCATCTTGACCAGTGAACTGTATGAATGACATATTTTTTATTCCTCTTAATTCATATATATATATATATATATATACGTTGTATACTTTTTTGCCATTTTTTACATATTGTACCCCTTGTGTAAGAATAAAATATATATATATATATATATATATATATATATATATATATATATATATATATATATATATATAGGTTTGAGACAACTGGCAAATCCAATAGCATGCAAACAAAAGTTGGGGAATTTAATGTATACTAAATTCAGTGAATTTCCCAACAATCCACGTTTTGACTCGGGCTTCTGCTGTACTGCATGGTATAAGCCTCCATGGTGCTAGGCAACCATTTTGCATTCATGATACTTGAAACTGTCTCATAGGCAGCCTTCTAGTCATGCCTGCTGAGTTTATGGTCTCAAAGGTTTGGGTCTTTTGGCAAATGGGAGGTAGGGGTGGGTGGGGTGGGGAGCTCCCAACCACTGTGTAATGAGGTTGTCAATAAAATACAGAGAATCTTCTTCTGTTCATGCAAGAAACATATCTGATCCATGTTCACACTAGTGCTGGACAGACTTGTAAGTGTACCATGGCTGAGACTGACCAGTCAGAGTTCGCCTGAGGCTAGGAGTCTGCTAGGCTTATCAGTCCCAAGGGATCAGAGAGATTGGAATTCTAGGCAGAACAAGCCAGAGTCTACCCTCTGTTAAAAATAGACTACATACAGTGTTTGCTGGACTGATCTAAGTCTGACTTATAGTCCTCAGTGACTGTTCTCACATTTTGGTGAATTTTGAAAAATTGTGTGAATTTGTGTCATCTCAATGGACACTTTCATGTCTTTCTTTTCTTGTAGCCAGTGAGAGGAAGCCTGTTCTTCATAGCCAATACTGAGTCAGTATAGTGCATGTCTCAGTTCACAGGTACATGTACATGTACTTTTGTGACCACATCTGTTAAAATTTGTTTATGTAAGTAAGGAACAAAGACAGTTTTGTATTGCATGTATACACATCCCTCAGAATTATAATATGTGTACACTGTACATGCACAGATACTCATCAATACTGCCCAGAAGGGCTGACCCTCTCAGGTGTGGGCACTTTTCTCTGGTCGCGAAGGTGCCCACTGTAGAGAGGTTTCACTGTACAGTGGTGCCTGCAATTTACGATCACCCCTAATGCATTACAAAAGTGGTCACATAGGACAGGTGGTCTTTCGTCTCAGATAGATTAACAAAGAAATAAAAAGCCAATGTCTTTCTTTCTGACCAAGTTGGTCCAAAGTTTTTTCAGACACTATTGGAAAAAACCCACAAAACTTGCCATGGTGACTGACATAACCAGTGAAATTGTGCATCTCATTTGGAATAGTCATGATGTTTATAATTATGCAAGTTTTAGAGACAACAAACATTTTAAAAGCGGCATATCTTCCAAACTATTGCAGATGGACTCAAAATTTCAATGTGCTTATATATACCTCTGTGACACTTGCCACTATAATGGACAGTATAGTAACTGTTGTAGAACTTAAAAAAATTATGCTAATAAGGGGCATTGAAAAATTTAAAAGTTGAGTATCTCCAAAACTATTGTTAATAGAGATGCCATTTCAACTTCAATTTGTAGGTTGTGGCAAAACCGCATCCAATGAACCATGAACCAAAGTTGTAGGGTTTTAATTTATGCAAATAAGGTGAATATGCAAAATGTAAATCTTTAATAGCTTCAAATCTATTATAGAGGTGCCATTTCTACTTCAATTTATGGGTTTGTGGCATAACCCATCCAATGAACAAAAAACCATGGTTCTTCTAGCCTTATGATTCATGCAAATTAGACAAATACACAAAATTCAATTGTTGAATAGCTTCAAAACTACTATTAATACAAGTTTCATTCAAACCGCACTTTGTAAGTTTGGGACATGGCCACATCCCTTGAACCAAGAACCAAAGCTGAGCATTTTAATTTATGAAAATTAAGCTAATACACGAAATTTAAATTATGTTGAACAATGGCAAAGTATAGCATTTCAAACTGTTCTCATTTTGAAGGCACCCAGACAGATTTGCTGTCAAGCAAATCTTCTTTTCTAGTTTTATGCTTTATTTGACAACTACTGGATGCCTGAAAACAAACATAGTTTTGATTTGCAACCATTTCCTGTTTACTTTTGGTTGTATAGTTAGATTATGACAGTTCTGGTTAAAAAAAATACCATTTTAGACCTGCCAGAAAATAAAGGGGGGTGGGGTAACTCTTTTCTCTGCAATTTAAATTCTGAGAAAGGTGAGTCTATATTTAGCATATTGCCTTTTACCTCGACAATTGGGGCAATTTTTGGTGTATTAAATGTTTTCCTAGAGCAAGGACTTTGAGCACTGTGTAACATTTTATGCACCGTAGAAAATTAAACTTGAAGGAATTTTTGTGCTAATTTGCCCAAATTTGGTATTTTTCGACATTTTATGACAACAAAACCATGCAAACATCATTTGTACAGTGCTTGCCATATTATTTCAGACACTATAAGCCATACTTGGTATGTTTCTTGAATTTATTGTCGAAGTTATGCTCAGAAGTATCTTGTATGGAATGATAGTTAAAGTGATGACTACTATTTTCATATATATGGCTATAAAATACCCCTGTCATCAAATTAAAAGACCACAACCATCATAATCCAATGCAGAATATGCCAATCTTTAATAAAAAATGGGTTGTGATTTGTTCTCCCATAGGGAGGGGTATATCCTTAAATAAGCCACTTTTTAGGTTTGGCCGCTAGCCTAGTTGTTGGGTGCTGCTTGTAGGAGCTTGAGCTGTACAAGGAGGAGCTGGTCAACAAGCCAGCACTGCTGGCTCTCAACAAGCTGGACCTGCCTGGTGCAGAGGACCACCTCCACCAAGTCACTGACATGTTACACAACATGCATGGTAAGGCAGTCAGCCCTGGGTCTTGGCACTCAAAAAGATCAGTCATGTCAGTTTGTAGACTGAAGGTTACTTTAACATGGGCTGGACCAAAGTGTTGCATGAGTTGTTTTACATCAATCATGTCTGCTTGTGGACCACAGGTTACATGAGCCTGGGTTAGACCAACATGTAAATGTGTGTCATATACATAAGATTCACTGTTTTGTACATAAGTCAGACTGTACACCACAGGTTACGTCAATATGGGTTAGAGGTATGGCACACATGTGAGAGTTGGTGCTTCCCGTATGAACAAAAATAAGCCAGAATCTTACCAGAAAATTTATACCAGATCTTGTATAAAATCTCTGGCATATTTATAAGGCTTGAGACTGTTTGACTTCACTTCTGGAAATGTGCCTTCACACATTCCTTAGCCCCTATTCAGGGCCCCCACTGTAAAATGTTCACAGTGACCATTCAAGCCCAAATCCATTTTGAACCCACTGACCCAGTGGTGTGGAGCCTAGGTTTTCAACCAATGAAAACCCAAGCAGATTCAAAATTCTTTGAATCAAATCCTACCGTGGAAACCAATTTTTTCATCCACTAAGAATCCGCAGCTACGCTATCACGATACACGTGCATACGTAGCAACGGATCTGTTACCCCACGGTATAAATATAGGCCTTTCACAGTGTTCCCAACAGTTCCTGATGAGTTGCAGATCGCAACGAAACTAGTCGAACGTTTTTCCTATAACATCATTAGCCACAGCGGCCACTTGCCCTGTCTTAGCCATATTGAGACTGTTTGAAGTTATACCAGTTTATACATGAAATAAGGTGAATTGTGTAAATGAGCTACACAATCTGTTATAATAAAATCTGATATATATATATATATACCAGATCTGGTATATTGTAAATCTGGTTTAATATACCAGATCTGGTATATATGACAGAACATTCATGGAATAAAGCAAAATTATGTAAATGAGCTGGAGTTGTACTTTATCAGGCAGTTTATATGCCATAGAATTAACATATTTTACTATATGTGTAATCTAAGAAACATAGGTACTCACAGGATACCCGGTTCTGTACAGTTAGTGAGCATTGTTAATACAAATCACCTTGATATGGTCTCAGAGATTGAGTGACAAAACCTCCACCAGACTGTTGCTCAGGACTGAATTTAACCCCCAAAATTTGACAGTGTCATGTGATTTAAACTGATCTGATGTCATTTCTGGTATAAATTTTCCTCTGAGTTCAATTTTCTGGCATAATTTCTGGTGTGAAAATGTCTAAGTTTGTTTCTGCTATAAATCCAAGCACTGAAAGTGACAAAGCCCCATTTTCTGACAAAACAACTAAACTCTGGTATTATACCAGAAAAATTACCCGAAAATGAAAATATATACCAGAACTTTATACCAGGAAAAATATACAAGAAAATAAGCTGGACAATTTTTATAGCAGAAAAATTATACCAGAAAAAAAATCTGGTAAGATTTTTCATAGATTATAACAGAAATTGAAATTCTGGCATAAATATACAAGAAATTTCGTATGGGCTTAGAGTGCACATGTACAACTGGGTACTTTACCCCTCTTGTTATCATGATCCATGTGCACTCTAAAATGAAAACAAGCTTTCCCAGAATGTACTCTCATCTTTGTGCAGTTTGATCCTTTTGGTACGAAATGTAGGTCAGTGTTATGTAAATATTTAACCCTTTCCCCCTGAAACAGGCCAAAACAGGTCAAATGTCATCTGCTTCAGTGTTTTCAACTAATTTCAACAGTAATGAAAAACAATTTTGACTGAGAATTGTAGTTGAGGCCTATTAAGATCACATGTCCCAGGTCAACAACTTTCCTTGGCATGAGTTGGGCACTTAGTGCCCAACTCATGCCAAGGGAAGTTGTTGACTCAGTGTCAATTCAGGGGGGAAAGGGTTAAACAATCAAACTTGCTTGTATATCAAGTCTGTCACTATTCAAAGTTGACAGAAGCTAGTACACCAAAATATTAGATATCATGCAAAACCATTGGATGAGAAATTAGGATATACCTGACATAGATACTGATTAAATAAATATACAACATCCTTTACACAGTGGCTTTTGGCAGTGGTGGGTGGTGCACAGTAGCTTTTGGCAGGTTTGGGTGGCACACTGTGGCTTTTGGCAGTGTTGGGTGGTGCAGAGTGGCAGTGCTGCTACCTGCCACTTAGGGCAAGCAGGGGATGTTTGGGTTTGGCAGTAGACAGCGGCAGGCCCTCTTAATTGCATTTTTGCCACTGGCTGCTGTCGATCTGCCACAGTTTGTACATTACTGTTCAGTATTGCATGCAAAGTAAAAAATCAGGTGAAATCTACAGGATTGGAAACAAAACTGCAAGACCTGTTATGTTTTTCATACATATTCTAGGTCAAGAGTTTCCCAAATAAAATGGATATAAAATATTCATTAGGTGCAAGATATATGCATTTATAGCAGATGGCAAGTAAATTGTGAAAATATTGATCTAAAAGCCTTATTGTTACAAACTCTGTGTATGTGGTGCATGTACTATTTATACAGAACAACATGTATACATCATGTACATACACCACACACATACACACAATGAGCTAGCACTAGGAGTTATTTAGCCATCGTGGCCATGATGAACAAACTGTTTTAGCCAAAGTCGTATTTGTGTAGCCATATTCTTAAATTTTAGGCAGGTGTTGCATTATGAAATCAGTATTCTTCAATCAAAAGTAAAGAAAGCCAAAATTTCTTTGGTCAATTTGGCTGAAAGATAGCAGATGTGTTGTGCCAAATCTAACTTCTGTTAGCATATAGCTAATGGCTATCACTAGCCTAAACAACACACACATGGGGATACAGTAAGAGACAACTGCATCTGCATCAAATGAATATTTGACCCTTCTGGTCTATTTCCATTGATATTTGTCATGTTTGGATAGACTTGCATATTTGACTGCTTAAGCTGCATTTGGGCAGCAGACAGTGTTGGTGTGCAGCAAACAGCATAAGTCAGCAGAGGTGCTGCTGACTCGCACTTTGTGCTGCAGGCCAATGCTGCTGGCCAGTGTCTGCTGCACAAATGTAGCGTAGGCTGCCTAGAGATTTTACTCATGCATGGAAACTTGACCTGTGTGACCTTGATGACCAGAGGTGAGATGGCCATGTGACCTCTGCCTTGTGAGTTTTGTGATTCACAGAAAACATGATTGAAAAAAATTCCTGAAGAGAAACTTTAATAAGAATAAATTTTTTGAGTCTTTGTTGATGTCACTCTGTTTCATTTTATTTTTCTTTAAAACAGGCAAGACAAAAAAGGTATATATTGTACATGTATATATGCATGTGCTTATGTTGCTTTTTTTAGTGTCTCAAAACGCACAGAGCTAGCAAAAATACACATTTATTCAGCATGGGCTTGCAGGTAAACTAGAAAGTATGTACTTAAGGATTTTATCATTAATGATCTGTTTAGGCCAAAAAATAATGTTCAGTTTCTCAGGCACTTTTGAAATAATTTTGATGAAGGAGGGAGGCTTTTTTTGGAACATTTATACAGCACTTTTCACAAGCATGGTGTATTGTCACTATACAAAATCAATGTTACTGAGCAAGTTTAGCAGCAATAATAAGAAAAATAGTATCCTTGGTCAGAAAATGTCAAAAACAAAAGCTTAAAAGCTTGATGATGGTGATGGGGGGGGGGGGGGAGGGTAGGGAGACGAGCAACAAGGGAGGTGCTTGAAAAACTAAGCAATAATATTTGGGTCTTACACAGACAGTTTCAATTTATGTATTTTCTTTGAAACAAGATTAAAACTGTTGCACTGAAGCATTTGATCAATATCTTTTATTTTTGTCCTTGTAGAAAGTGTGCAGTCATTAGACCCAGCCCTGAGACCAAAAAGGATGATTAAGTTTGAAGAGATACACCCAATATCTGCCAAGGAAAGAACTGGCACAGAAGAATTAAAAGCAAGACTTCGTGAGTTACTGGACTTGCACGCAGAAGAAGATACAGATGAAAGGACAGAAAAAGCAACCTTCGTCACCAGTCGGCAGCTCAGAGAACAGTTCCCTGGAAGGCAGCTTGTATGATGCATACTGGCTCCCTGCCTCTTCATAACTCAAAGAACAGTGATACATATGATACTGTATTGACCTCCTTCAATGTGGTATATATGATACTGTATTGACCTCCTTCACTGTGGTACACATGATACAGTTTTGACCTCCTTCCTGTAGCATGTGTATTTAAACAGTCATCTGTCCATGCAGTTCCATGACGATACATTGTAACTTGTACAGCACAGTATTGCATATATGCATTGATGGCTCCAGTGGGAAAGAGCACAATGAATACAGGACTATATTGAATGGCTGCCTGTTTGTACATAATTTCTGTGATTGATACTTTGTATCATACGGTCTGGATACCCTCCATATCTGCATCTTCAAAGTGGACAAATTTTAATGACACTGCCTTGATGTCTCCCTGTATGTTATCATACACTTTATAATCTTGTCTAATACAGCACTGACTCTTGGCTGGTCCTTTAACTCATTAGGGCACAACTGGTGTGACAATGTTGACTGTCTGGAACTCCACAGTCTTTATAACATGTATCTTTGCATAACCTGATGGTGTCCTGAGGGTCCTCAATAAATGTACATACCTGTTGTAAATATAAATAGAGCAAACCAGTAGTTACACCTAGTAACAGGATCACAACAGTGGTCTACAGTGCCTCATTAATATGTCATTTTTTTTTTCAATGTTGCAAATTTGTAATAAATTTTCAATTCTGTGTAACTTGGCTGAGGATATTGAAAGGAAGATTTACAAAGCTGTTGCGTGCTAAACAGATTCTACTTTTGTTGTTCTGATTTATGTAGCGGGAAACATAAAGACTGTTTCACAGGCAACCAAGGCTGTGCAAGTTGGCTAGGAATTTAACATCATCATTATGCTGCAGGTTCTTTTGTGGTTCCGGTTTAAATTGGGACTCTGGTGACTCTCTGCATTATGAAATGTGTAGTAACATCACTTATGTGAGCAGGTTGGACACATCTTGTGTAAATTAGGGAAAAGTGGCTCATAAAATTATGCAGCTCAGAGTAAGAACTGGTTGTCTTTACAGGGAGTTTAAACTGGCATACTAGTGAACTGAACTATTTACTGAGCTGCAGATCCTCCAAGATATATATATATTTATTGAAAGGAATATTTACAAAGCTGTTGCCTGCTAAACAGATTCATAAAGCTTTATTTAAAGAGGGTGTCTCAGTTAGTATTGCAAAATGCTTATCTTCCCTGAGGCCTTCTAAAAGAAACAAATACACTACAATACACATAACACATTATGTCATACAATAAGACACGGACTGAAGAGTATTTAATATACAATGACAGGACATTTACCCTTTACCAGGTAATGAAATAACGTATCTTGTGTACAGCTTCTTTTAAATGATGACAATGTAACGTATTTTGTTTAGGTAACTTATCCCAAGCTGTGGCTCCATCATAACTGAACAACATTTTTTTATACCCAGTATTTGGGCGAGAAATTAAAGGTACAGTTTATCATAGTTACATGTAGTTGATCTGAAGTTCACAGAATGTACATCTTTAACTCATTCCATACAATGGTCACAGGCCTTGGTCAGTGGTTCTGGCAGTGCCTGGCAAGTCATGCTGCAGCTGCCCTTGCACCAGCTGCAGCATGACTTGCCAGGCAATGCCAGAACCACTGACTTAAGACCATAGGCATGTTGGTACTTGAACGAAAGCTCTTTTCATGAAGAATTTAAATATGCAATTGTCATATTAAATCTAAGTGAATATATGGAAAAATCAGGGACTTATATGGAATGAGTTAACATGATAAAACATTTTTGTGAGGTAGTCTGGTGCCATACCATTCAAAGCTTTGAATGCAAGAAGAGATTTCCAATTAAAAAAATCCTTCCTCGATAGGCATCCAAAGGAGCTTTTTGAATAGCTTTGCATAACTCTAAAATTCGTTGCTATTCACTACTAAATAAGTGGCCTGTTTGTGGAGACACTAAACTTTTCTTAACACAGAATTTTTTTTTTCAATTATCCCAAAGGTTACAGCAGTAGTCTATATGTGGCAAAATGTAGGCACTTACAAACATTTGTCTTGTATACAAGGGTATGAAATGTTTATTTTTTTCAGAATATTTAGATTAATAGCAACCTTCTTACAAATGTTAGAAACCTGTGCATTCCAGGTAAAAAACCTGTCCATACAAAGACGAAGATATATTTTTTTGGTGGCTTACATTTTCCAGCAAAACATTTTCCAAGTAAATTTTAAGAATACCATGACCCAATGCTGCAGCTTTTCTTTTTGAAGTTAGTAACATAGTTTTTGTTTTATTACAAATAAAGTTTCATATGCATATTAGATGCTGAATCCCCTGCTCTACCATTATGGAGCTCAGTGGCATCCCCACAAATTTTTTAACTGCACTACCATGCAGGGTTTATTACGATGAGGCAAAATATATTTTTTCAGGCTTGCATACTTATGATCACAGGGCTTATGATACTTATGTCAGTCTGTAAACTTTTTGCTTGTGGATGTGATACAGTGAATAGTCAATGGGATCATTGGGAGTGTTTGGGAGGCACATATAATGAAAAAATACCAGCGTTGCCACCTAAAGGTAAACGGAAAATTTGACCCAATATATTGAGATTTATGAAATTCATTATCTTGAAAAAGGCTAATTTTACTAAATGTACAAAAATGTGTATCAGATGGAAGTCATGTAGGGAATGCCTTTCAGGAAATCATTTTTTTTTTCTAATTATCATAACATCTGAACTTGTGGATATATGTTCATATACCATTACGGGAACATTATGCAGACAAAAGTGTATAATTTAGCTCTGCTGACCAAAGGTCGCAGAACTTATATGACTGCTCATGTCTGTCTATCCGATCTTTTATTTTATCACTTGGGTGTAGAGGTGACTACAGTCAATTACCTTAAACACTCACTTCATGATCATTGCTAGTACATAAGTGTAAGATACATTTACTAGAGACATCTGTCTGTAAACTTTTGCACGTTAGCCCAATACCCTCCACAGTTTTCTCAAGTTGGCCCAATATCACTTTCAGGACTTATAGGGTGTATGAAAATCTAGGCCCTCTTTAATATTGGTCGTGCCACCTACATTATTATGAAATATAGGAGTCAAAATGTGAGAATCTTGTGAAAACTCTGGCATCACTAATTTTTGGCAGATCTTCACCAAATTTTGGCAGGATTGTTAGGGAGGTCAAAGTCTAAGATACTAATGATACTAATGGCACCACCTATAATTTGAGGGAAATAATGAGCCAAAATGTGGTTTAAGAAGTAAAATTCCATATCTTGAAAAGTAATTTTACTGGACTTGCCAAATTTATTGGATATATGGACTATAGTCAAATGTAGAATTTTATGTAATATCAGGTGACCTTGACCTATTTTTGTGAGGTCACCATGCCTGTAAAGTTGAAAAGGTGATTTTGTAATGGCATGGTATAGATTGGACATCAATTGCAATGTCAGCACAGCACCAGGGCTATGGGCCTCTTGTTTTACATAATCTGGGTAATCTTGATCTTCTGTCCCAAGGTCACTGAGGACAAAGTTAAGGACTCACTCATTGTTGTCTTGGCACATGCAACAATATCCATCACACTAATTGCACAAATAAGCTATAATTATATGGGAAGTGAAGTGCCATCTGCTGGACATTCTATACACTAAATTTACATAAGCTTTATATGTTCAGAAGCCACTTGAGGACTTGCAACTTTGAATGAAGAGGTGTAATATAGCCACGGTGCTAGCAGAGCATTAAGCCCATGGGCCTCTTTTAGTCATGGTGGTGCTACTGGTAGTATTAACTGGAACTAAAATCATAGGCCAATGGTCAAGTTATGTAACAATTTTGGTGACCTTCATGTATCTTTCAAGGTCATTAAGTTCTAAGTAAAGGACAAAATTCAATGTGTTGTGAAAGAATAAGGCTGGTGATACCAAATGTACCTTAAGTGTGTATCATATGTAGAAGTTTGGTTTGGCATAATATGGATGACCTTGACCTACTTTCCTAAGATCAGAGAGGAATGCATTTCAGTGAATGACTTTTGGTGATAGTCATCTGATGACATGTCAGAAGAACAGTAGGCCCTATCGCCTCTTGTTTGTTTATTTCATAAAAACAAAAGTCACCATTTACTCTTAGCTGTGTTTATTCAATCTAAATAATTATATCAAACATGCAGTCCTAATAGATAGGCCTACAGGTTCTACAGTATTACGCTTCTAAACATAAGTGGTCATGGTGTACAGTAGATACTTTGTTCAGCACAATGGGACTAGTACATTAATGAATAATGGGTTAAACTTAAAGGCTGGCCAGTGCATATAAAATGCCTAACTGGCATATTATCATGAAGAGCTCTGCCAAATTTTAAATCAATTTCCAATATTCATAGAGAATATGGAAGACATTGTTGCCGATATTTGTCAAGGGTGTTTGTGAAACATATAGGAGCAAATATTAATGATTATCCTTATTGCATGTGCCCTTTAAATAAGCTCTTTGGAAACAACATATTTACCAAATTGGTCAAACTTTTAAATTTTTGGCTCGATTGGCAGATCATGTTATCATGGGTGTCTCTTCAAACAGGGTTGCCTCCAAAGCAGACCCAAGCTGCATATTTTGTCTACTCCACTGGAGTCTGCCCTTCTTTGACAAGGTCACTGTTTAAGCATTGGAAAAGTGACTCAGTTTCTAATTGGGCGAGTATGGTTACTATGGTAACAGGCTTCAGTACACTAGGGACCAGAGGCTGCTACTGGTCTAGCTAGGTGATAATGATGCACCTTCTGATTTGTGTCTCAGTCTTGGGAGAGGGTCACAGTAGTTTTGTTTCCCTTACCATATTAAATCCTGTCTGAGAAGGGCAGATGAAGTGTAGTAACATGGAACTTGATCTGCTTCGCAGGCAACAAACAAGGAGCTGACAGTTATAAACTAGGACAGTCATCACCAACAAGACTGGATATCTCCTGCTCGGATATTCCAATATCCTCTCTAAGTTGATGACTAGCTTTGATGAAAGTGTGAGCCAAATACTTGACACAGTGACCTAGTTATCGTCACAGATGCCAGCTATGACCTTGATCTCTAAACTTTAAGGTCAATGTTGTTTCATGACACAACCTCAAGTTATAAACAACAGCAATGCACAAGGCTTTCTCACAGATGGACGTGGTGAAACTAGTATGCACTGTACCCAGCCGCACAATGACATACCCTTTCGTAAGAAGCAATGATCATGTAAAGTTGGAGGAAAATTTTGGGTCTACACAAAATGTCTACCAACAAATGGTCACTGTGACCTTGACCTACATAGCTCAAGGTCACAGTTGCCTCATGTCACACCATGTAGTGAAGGAGAATAAGCATACAAAGTTTTAAGAAGTGATTATTAATGAAGGAGTTATGGTCCGGACAGTGGTTTGGCTACAGATGCCAGCTATGACCTTGACCTATAAACCTCAAGGTCAATGTCGTTTCACACCACCTCAAGTGATAAACAACAATAATGTACAGTTTGAGGAAGTTCTATGAAATAATATAGGAGTTATCAAACAGACATGGAATATATTAATCCCTCTCCATGGCACAGATAAACGGAATGAAAACCATAATAGTGCAGGGACCCTTAAAATCTGCTAGAAAAAAATAAATTGGTAAAAACAGAAAATTGGGCAAACAGAGCGCACAATTTGGTACTTTTTAAAGCAGAATTACCAATTTTAAAGCACATTTAACAGATTCCTAATTACAAGGTCAAGTTTTATGCTTTCAGAAGTACAGTTTTTTTTTGTTTTTTTTGTTTTTTTTGTTTTTTTTAATGAAGCAGGCTACATTTTAAAGCAGAGTAAACAGATTATTCTATTTTTTTTGTGCCACCATTCAATGCATAAATTGAGTGGTTTCCACTTGGAAAACTTAAGAATGAAATCTGTAATGATGTAACTGGCAGTGATAAAAAATATAATCTAGTGAATCATGTCTGGGGTGTCCCTTGTGGAGACAAACACACACACATGTACACGGAAAAAATCTCCAAATAAATGAATTTGCCTAATTGCTATTTTAAAATACTCAAAACTTGCTGTTATCTCATCAATTGGTATACAGTGGTTCCTGTAAAAATTGAACTTTGGTCATTTTTAACTTGGTTAAATGCAGGTGTGGGCTGTAGTAACACACTCAGATAACTGTTGATGTCTGGATGCCAGTACACCACACCCAGGATGGGTCAGTGTTGTTACAATCAAAAACTCATTAGTTGAGAGCAGTAAACCACAATTATGTGATGTGTCTATTTACACCTCAGAGGGGGTTTCAACAGCCCCCATTAATGGCCCTTGCTGAAGGGCTGAAGGGAGCCCCACTCGTCAAAAATGGGATTGTTGCACTGTTGGTAGGAAAATCTAGGCTTTTCTGTCCAGCCTCTGAGGCCATCCCTTTCTCTTAAACTGGTCAAAATGTCACCTGTTTCAATGTTTATAATTAGTTTAATCATTGAAAGAAAATGCTTTAAGCTTTAACAAGTTTTGCTGAAAAAAGGCGTATGAAAATAACCTGCTACATGTATATGTCAGTTGCCAGCTGTCTTTGGAGGGACAGGTCTCTCTGCATGGTAACCATGTCATGTAATGTTAACTTTGTCATAATCCAGCAGTGTTAAAATTGGTTGTACAATAGTTTTAAAATACATGCAAGAAGAGTTCAGACACTTTAAATCCTGACACTATAATATCATCATATTGTGGACAGTATCACTGGCAGAGTGCTTCATGTTGTATTGACATGCATACAAAATTGAGAAGATATGTGTGCCATATGTGACCAACAAATCAGTAATTCCCTTTAGAATAAACCATTACTTAAACAATACCTATCTCTTTCAAATGTGATCAATGTCTGCATTCCAGGTCTTGACAAAGTAAATAATGTACATGTAATATAAAATGATAATACTGTTTTATTGTCTTTAATCACTGTCTGGCATTTCTTCTGCCCAAATGCCGTTCTGTCTTTTCACATTGTTTCATGAAAGTGAACTCAGTCATCATTTTCATGCAGTTTGTGAATTATTACTAAATCAGGCAATACTTCCTGCTAATATCATCAGCTGTGGCAGTGGTTTTTAGCTGTGGCAGTGGTGTTAAGCTTGAAGGTCTCTGCACGAGGGTTAATGACTGGCATTGTTTTAATGGTTTAACTTCTCATTGCCCCCTGGATCATACTTGGCGCGGTCCAGACCCAAGAATGTGCAGGCATTCCCAGCAAGCAGTTTATCCTACAGTAAGTAAAATATAAATTTTCATTTTTAATATTAAAACAAGAAAAAAGAAGAAGAAAAACTGATTGTAAGTATGGTAGTCGTGGCCTTGAGAGAGAAACAATACCTGTCATCACAAAAAAAGATTAACTGAAAAAAGGTCATGAGTGAGGCTTATGATGTCTTTCAACAGGTGACATAACATTATAACGTGAGGGTTTGAAGTTTTGTTTTGTCATAACACTGTGATGTTAATGCTCACAAGGAATGCCATACCTCACAAGTTGTAGCTACTCACTTTGAGATCTGCTGTGAAGTCATCCATGGATTCAACCAGCTGACCTGGGTGGTGTTCACCCAGTGGAAAAGGGTAGTCACTGCCCAAAATCACATTATCCTGGAAAAAATGTTGAGCTGGCTATGTTGATGTAATACAAAGTGATTTTATTTCAAATCAATTAAAAACAGTCAGTAAGATCCATAAAATACACAGCATAGGTGAATAAAACTATGAAACAATAGAAGTATCCCATTAAGAGTTTAAATTATTTGATCATGCTTTTGACAAAGAAAAAAAGAAACTAATTGATTGATGTATCAATGCATATGAATATAGGTAATCCATATTCATCAAAATAATGTAATAGTTAAACACAGGCCTTATAAGAGAACTCCCTATCACATGCTGCTGGTTTGTGTGTGGTTGGGGGGGGGGGAGGAAGTCCTGTTTATAAGATAAAGTGCTGACAGTGTTGTTCTCCATTCTATCGGAATGAATAACACTTAAGGATTGTTACAACGAGCAGGCAAGCAGAATGTCTGTTGCGACTGGAACTGAATGATAAGGTTTCACATTGCATTTGCTTCAAAAAGAAACAATCAAATAAGGAAGACTTTGGAGAGCTGGAACACAGGGTAAAATGAAACTTTAATGATAACTGCTCCCCATAATTGCTTTTCCAATTTTTGGCACCTGTGGGTATTACCTTTGGTTCTAAGCTCACTTTACCATGTGAAGCTAAGTTTGGTATCAAATTATGTGTTTGATTGGGAATGCAATGTTTGTTTTTCTCCCTCTACAATCAATATTTCTTCTCAAAATTTTTTTGTCACATTCTTTACACAATACATGTAAAATGTTAAGCTAAGGTACCCAGTGGTATGAAATCCCCAGGTGGCAGAGAGTTTACACCACAAAGTGTGACATTGATTAGTGGATGTGTATTCCTAAAGTATGGATAAATGTACATAAACAGTCAAAGGGGTGAGTTGAAACATATTGTAAGGGGATGTAGAAACATGTTTCAACTCGGCCTTATTTTCAGCCTGCCCTAAGGTAGTATGGAACATGGTTTCCACTTGCCCCTGGGGTTAGATGGAGCTGGTTCAAGCTGCTCCTGGGGTTAGAAGAAACAGTTTCAACTTACCTCTAGAGCCAGATGGAACATTTACCAGTGGGTTATAGTCAACTTTTATTTATGTCCACAAAAACAAACTTAATTACACATACATGCATCCAGTAATACACAAATGTGAAATAAAGATTAGCAAATACATAAACATGAAATGAAAACAAGAATGAAGAAAATTAACACTAGGAGAGACTGGGGAGAGTTGGAACATGTAAGAATCCAGGTCCTGTGTCATCAAATATATTCTGTAAAATATTCTTTTACATTTAAATGGCAGACAGGTCTTCCTAAAATTATTAATCGACTTGTTTAGATAGGCTAATTATATTTCATTTGATTGAGAATGTTTCAACTTACCCCACTGCATGTTTCATCTTACCCCCTGTATGGGGTGATATGAAACATTTGACTTTTTGATAGTTTTTAGTATATATGTTGATAATGCTCCATAATATCTGAACAAGACAATGCCCATTTTTGCAGGACACATTTGTTATTTAAATGTTATCTTAGAATAACTCAGTAATTAAATACGTCTAAAGATACAATGTACCGGCCTTGATTCTGAAGGGTTCCAAATCACCCCAGTTTTCACTACTGTGTCTGTCTGTATGTATATTCCATTACAGGGATCAAATACTGAAATACTTGCTCTTTGCAAGCTGTTGTGTCACTGTGCAGTTACATGCTTTATAATGTAAATCTTATGCAGCAAATAGTAGCAGTAAAATAGTATGCTGCAAATAGTATAAAGTAAATGGTATTAAGTAAAATAGTGTGCAATAAAAGTATTAAAAGGATGAAAAGATGACCTTGCCAATAACATCCACCAGTAGTTTCAAAGCACCTGCATCATGAACCAAGGAATCTGTGTAGAATTTGCCCAAGTATTTCCTGGGATTAACATTGTTATCTTCAGCACAAAGGTCAGGACGGACGTTAAACCCATGCTCAATGCGACCAATGGTGAATGGAAATGCACCTCCTGAACACAAGGTAAATTTGTTGAGCAGAAAAGTCTGTCATGCAGAGTTCATAAGTTTCCAATGTTAAGATAATAGTTCAAGTACAGATGTATCCACACATGTCCCAACCCTTGGTCTCTTGACAGGTGGTATCCTTAACATCATTCAAAATTTAAAAAAAAAAAAAAAACTGAATTGATAAGGGTAGTGAGTCAACCAATTAAACACAGAATATACAGTTAAGCCCGCGTTAAACTTAGCGGTCACCAAACGCATCAACCTTTTGCAACCTTTTTCCAACCATTTGAGTGAAAGGCAAACCTTTTTCAAACACTTTCCAAACCATTTCCTCGTATTGCATTGAAACCTTTTTAAACCCTTCTCTAATGGTTGACAACCATTTCACACACTTTCCCAACCTTCTTGATGAAAATGTTGAAATGGTTTGCAACCGTTTCAACCATTTGAAACTCTTGTCAACCTTTTACAAACCCTTTGTCAACCCTTTGCAAACCTCTTACAACCTTTACAAACCCCAGTACAACACTTTGCAACACAAAAAATGCATTCGGCTGTTAAGTTTTAGACGGGCTTAACTGTATATATATATATATACTTATGCACAAAACAGTACACTTGGAAATGAAACAGTATAGGTGTTTATTTAAAGCACATACAATTATAAACAAATAAAACAGCTAGTCCAGCATACATACCACCATGTGCAAAGCAAACTTTCAGTTTAGGAAACCTCTCAAAGACACCTCCAAAAATCATGGAACAAATAGCCGTGGCAGTCTCTGCAGGCATTCCTGGAATGTACATGAACAACTCGTACACACTAGTCCTGCAATGTACATGAATATAACTCACACAGTGGTCCTGCAATTTACATGAACATCTCTTATACAATAGTCCTGCAATGTACTTGAACATCTCTTACACAATAGTCGTGAAATGTACATGAACATCTGTCACACACTTAGTCCTGCAATGTACATGCACATCTCCCTCACACAAGTCCTGCTGATGCACTTGATCATCTCTTAAACAATGGTCCTGCAATTAATGTACATGGATATCTCTCACACACTAGTCCTGCAATGTACATGAACACACATCTGTTAAAAAATGACCCTAAAATGTACAATTTAAGACATGACCCATTACAAAATGGCCAGACCAGATCTATAATGAAGTGACCATAAAATGCACAAGACCCGATATATTACAAAATGGCTCCACAATATACAAGGCAAGACCTGTTATAAAATGGTTCTACAATGTAAAAGACAAGACATACTATAAGATGGTCCTGACATGTACAACACAAAATCTATTATGAACTAATCTTACAATGTATCATGCCATGAACACCTCCACTCAGGATACCAATGCATCCTGGAGCCATTTTGTAGGGTGGGTGTGACTCCCACTTCCTCCACCAATTGGCACTGGGGTGCCACATTGACCAAGACTTCAAAGAGTGTTATCCAGTGTAATTACCATTGCTGCCTTACTTTTTCAGTGTAACTTCTGTCAATCTTCATGTGCATTTTGTGAATAATCTATATGACAAATCAACATGTTAATCATTAAAATTGGCCTGTGAAAAATACGTTTATGGATGTCTCTTGTCTTCAGACCTGAGTCACACTGAGTAGGTGCAGGCAGGTCTTTCAGTAATGAGAAAGTGACAATAAAGCAGAGAAAGTGTATGTTCAGGGATGAAATAGCAGGCTTTGGTGCACACACATTGACTGTTTGGTATTTTCAAGAGGTGGTGAAAATGCAGGGTTCTCTGTGATGGAGGCCATCACCTTATGACAAAACCAGATCCATTTTAGAATAGCCCTACAATGTGCAAAACCAGATCTATTATTAAATTATGGTGCAATATACAAGAACAGACCTATAACAAATTGACAGTACATGGTGAGGGTAGGGGTGGGAGTAGGAGTAGGGCTGGAATAAGGGTACCAGATTAATTAAACATTTGGTTCCTGCTAGTTGGTTTAAACATTTTTTTTTCTGAAAGAGAAAATAAATTTAGGAAACAGGGCAATGCCCCAAATCATTTCCTCTTGCATACAAAAAAATGGGAGGAGAAACTAGCAGGTCATTGACATAAGGACAAATTTACTGTTTGGGACAAGTGTTTGCTTGTTTAAGTTTGTACATGTATTGAAAAAGGTACATGTAATAATATTCCTTTCTCAGACATCAGGAAGATACAAATTTAATCCTTAAAGTACTAATCAATGATGAGGTTGTTTCCTCACTACCGTTAAACATATAATGGTTAAAAGATTCAAATTCCACATGAAGATACCTTTCATTCAAATAGCAGCAAGCCTAGTCTAAAGCAAAAAGTAGTCTTAGTCAACAGCTTTTCTCCTTTCAGTGAAAACTGTTGACTCAATCTTAAATCAGCACTTTAAGGGTTAATGAAGAATCACCTTCCTTCATAATATGCACAATCAGATACCAGAAAGATCTACATTGCAACATCAACAGAGCAGCAAAATTTTTCTTGTCCGTTGTTTTATTTATGAATAAAGGATTTCCCTAATGAATAAAGAGCCGTAGCTGACTGACCTACAAGCCATGGCAACCAATATTTCTTCATCCTGCCACCAAGCTCCATGTCCCAGGGATGCACAAAAATGGCGCAGTCATTCTCCTCTGCTGCCTGCAGTTAATAATTCAGTCATGGAATATGACTTTGAAAAATGTGACATTTTGCAAACTAATTAGAATTTGTGTACGCGATAAAAGAAATATACAGTGTAATGGTTCATGACTTCTGTGTTTTAAAAGCATTAAATATTGTGGCCAAATAAAAGTTACTCCTGTATCACAAATCACAGATACCAAAAGGCAGTTAGGTTGGGTGAAAAATTCATGACAGTGGAAATTTTCAAAAACATCAAAATGTATCATACATTAGGATAACAACTACCAGGAAGTGGTTCTGGACATAAAGACACAAATGTAATGCATAATTCTCAATATTTGTGTGCAACACAACTGAACAGTGACAACACAACAAGCTCTTTCATCCAAGAAGCTGAGAAGGTCTGGAAAAAAACTCACGTATATAGGGATACATATACTACTGGGACTCTTTTCGGGGATTTTTTTATTAGGTAAATTTGTAACTTTGTTAAAATGTCTTGTAGTTTTAGTGCAGGAAGTCTGTATATTGTTGGAGGCTCATGTTTCTGCAAGCAGCACCTCATCTACCCACCAGAAATGATCAACATTCTCAAAATAGATTTGAACATTACCCTGTTAATTTAATATTATTAATATTAATTCTTTAAGTAATGTCAGTCAACAGCTTATCTCAGCTAGGGAACTTTGGTCACAAAGTGTGCCAAGGAAAGTTCATCCATTTTGGATGGGTCTCTACCAAGTTGTGTTCATTTGGTCATGTTCTAGTGATACTTTTTTTTTATTTTGTTTTGTTAATTTTTTGGCAAAATCTTAAAAAATCTTCTCTAAAACCATTTAGCCAATTAATTAAAAATGTATAGGTACACTTCTGGGGATGCCTAGACCTTTGTTCAGCAGATAGCAGTGCAATTTTTCCTATTTTCATGTCTGTGTGTGTGTTAAAGCTGTTTTCATCTTCATCTCTGAAACTGCCTGTCAAATTTTGCTGAAATATGGCAGAAATGCTTTTCTACGGAAACGTCAATCAAAGGTGTTCACTAGGCGGTTATGCTCAGGCTCCGTGATTTTCAACATTTTTTACTTATTCATTTTTTTTATTTTTTTATTTTTTTTCAGTATGGGCACTTATTGGTCAATGTGTACATTCCTGCTAATGACTGTGCAAGTCAAGGGGGATTGAAATACTGATTCACATTTTCTTCTCCAAAACCATCAACCAGATTGACTTGAAACTTGGTGGAGATGCGCCTTGGGAGAGTCTCTATTATATTCATCAAGTGGTCATGTGCCAGTGATTTTTGGATTTTTTGTAAGTTTTATTTTGGGAAAACGTTTTAATTTTCTTCTATAAAGCCACTTGGTCTATGGGTTTGAAACTGCACACAAGCACTATTGGGTACCCATGGATCCGGGTGGGACTTATTTTCAGTTGAAAGTATCAATGTCTGCTGAGGATGGGCTGCCCAGACAGGCGTACTATTTTTGGTTTGTGCTACAGGTGATTCCAATGAAATGAAAGCAAAAGATGTAAAACTTTGAGATCGTGCTAATTACACATCATTCCAAACTTAAAATGTTTAATACCTTCAAATATATTTTACATAGAGGTTTCAATAGCAACACCAATTGATTGGTCTGTGGTATAGCTGCATTAGTGAAATGGAAATGGAAATCTTGAAATGGTGCTAATTAGACACACTTAGAAGATTTTAATATATTCACCACTTTAAACCTATATTCAAAATCAAGGGGCAATTGCAATTCAAAAGATTGTGGTCAAGACACATTTGATTATCACTGTTAAACACAATTTTAAAACATTTCAAATTTTATTAATTTTAAATGCACAAATTTCCACTGAAGCAAATGCTATTTATTTATTTATTTATTTATTTATTTATTTATTTATTTATTTATTTATTTATTTAGTTATTTATTTATTTATTCATTTATTCGTTGATTTTTTGGTTCAGATCTAGATTGACGATCTGGCATTGTGGCCCTGTTTGTATAATATTGACAAGAGGCACCATTGTCAATTGCATTTGCAAGCAATGCATTACTGCGTTACTGCTACTCTGGATCTAGTAGATATTTTTCCTGTGAGTTAACTGTACGTTAACTGCTAATACCTATACATAGACATATTTTGTGCTTGTATGTGTGGTTGATTGATGGTCCCAGAGCATAGTCAGGATACATGTACCTTTAACTGAACCGGTGCCATTTAACACTCCTGCATCATGTGCTGGCATTTGCTACGTGCTGGAGCCGTCATGTGAGTTGACAAGCAACAAATAAAAATAAGGTGGGGGGGGGGGGGGGGGAGGGGCGAGTGAGGAATTAACTTTTCGGGGCCCTTCAAGATAAATTTCGATGCATAAATATCGAAATATGATCGTAACAAGCTTTGGGTTTAATCTCGTGCTTTTTAAAGCATCAATTTCAGAGATGCCAACGTTCAAAATGTCATTTCAGGGACACCTACATGTAAGTGAGAATATCAGGGACATAGCATATTTAACAAAGAATATGTGGAAAAAATACTCCGTTTCAATGCGGGACAAACACCGTAAATTGGTCAAAATTTCAGCTAATTTCAGGTACTGTCCCTGATGGTGAGAGACAGCTGGCATCTCTGCAATTTGATATATGAATAGTTTGACAATGTCATTTTAAAGGAGACCGAGTTCATTGCAAATGCTGGCCAATAGATCAGACTGACAGTTTCATGATGAACAAATTGACAGCAAACTTGGATGAGGAGGTCAGGAGTCCTGTCAAGGAGGCAAGATCATTCTACCCCCAAGCATTATGATCAGTATACCCCAATTGACCTATAGTTCACACATGCAAACATATCAGAAACTTACTGCATCAACACGCAGCTGTGTTATAAATAAAACAGTGATGGTTTTCAGTCATTAAAAATGTAGAATTTATATTCAAGCAAAAGGATACGTACGAAAGAACATATAATAGTATAAGATAACCCTTGAGCATAGCATTATATGCTTGCCTCCGAAGCAGACCCAAGCTCCGTGTTTTGTTAGCCCCAAGGGACCTCCCCACGCTCTGTAAGCTTGCGGTTAGCCGCAAGCTAACAGAGCGTGGGGAGGTCCCTTGGGGCTAGTGTTTTGTTTGCTTCGTTGGGAACTTTGTCTGCCTTTAAGGCAGCATAACATAGGTATTATAAAACAGAATCCAAAGGTATTGAACAGCACATCGTGCACATTTAATCCATTGAGCAAAACAGAATCGTAGTAAATGTAATAGACTATATACATGTGCTTTTAATACGACAGTATATTAACTATGACCGACTTGTCAGTACAGATGTTGACAACTTTACCCATACACAACACTGAAATCTAGAATTCACTGTGAACATAAATTATTACCCACCGCAAATACCGGCCTCAGCTCTGGGGCGTCCAGGTTCCAGTCGTTAACGTGAGAACCGATCTGTATTCCAGGGAAACCTGCAGAAAGAAGCCACCTGATACTCATTGGGACAGCAGTATTCATCCATACGTATAACCTCTTTTAGTGCTTAGATGGAGACTGAGTCAACAGTTTCCATCGACACACTTTGGGCGCAAGCCAGGCGCGTTGAAGACAGCAGTTGATCGGACCCAATTGTCTTCACAGGAAACACAGACATGCTGGGACTTGAAATAATGTTTAATCAGCTATATAGAAAGGAGCTGAATATACCTGGGCCCTATAAAAGAACAGCTTTTAACTGAATCGGCCACCCAGTATAAATATATTTTAATAAATAAAATAAATAAATCTGGGATCATTCTGTTAATTCTGATAAGCACAATGAATGTTGTGATTAGCTCTCAGAGTCAATCATGAGTAGCTATGTATAGAGGAGCTGAATATACAGGTTTGTCGCACCCTCCCCAAAACTGGGCTGAAAGTTGTGCATTTCTGTCAACTTACATATACATTGCTTCGCATCCGTTTGGAGAGCAGACGAAGCCTACATTAACCCCTTTCATACTTTCATTTGTGTCTGTTATCACTTCAGGGCTAACACCTGAAAGAGTTCAGTGTAGAACTCCATTTACGTGCATGCATGCGTTCATCTACTCCCAAAACAAATTTAACATCACAACTAATGACATAATATATACAAGGGAACCCAACAAGGGCCAGCATCATCTTTCAAATCTTTAGGCGTCTGGATCGACAAAAATATCTAATGGAATTGTCATATCGACAAACTATCGGCTACACTTGAAACTGACAAGCCAGTGGCCCCAAATAAAGTCATGAAGATGGTATCCTGTGGTGCAAGACAGGATGCGGGACAGCATGTGGGTATTTCAAGGCTGGCTAAGAATGGTCTTTGTTGCTTCAAGGCTGCATTAGAATGTTCTTTGTTGTGCACTGTTAGCTATGGACATAATTGTAAAAACTCATCTCACACTGATGTACAGAATGACTGAATAGGAGAGAGCAAGAACAGAAGCTTCTCCTGTAGATGGCATTTCAGTCATTCAGGGCTAGAGTTGTGTGCCCTCATTACTTTTCATTGTCATTTATAGCTAAGTGACTTTAAAACCACTTTTTGCAGAGACAGCAAAATTTGTGTGGTGAAATTATGTTCACATAAATGTTATTCTTGCAGCTTACAAATTAGTCTTTTAACAAGCTATCCAATGGGAATACACATCTCTGGCCCTCCAGAATTCTGTGTTCTGGATTGTGTGTTGCACAGATGAATGCACAGATAATTTGTAATGGTGACATCTCCTATTATAAGAAACTTCACAGTCTATGAACTTTGCAGATGTTGGCAACATTTGTATGTTTTAGTTTATAGTTTGTGCATTCAGCCTGCAGACCCTGTGTCATGTGGTGTTGTGGATGTTGCATTTTGAAATGTGAATTGTACCCTGAAACACCCCGATTATGAGGAATTATGGCCATGCAGTCTTTGAAACCATGCAAAGAAAGACAAACGCACTTTTCATGTACATTGAGCTACCATCCTTCAGTATTTGAGTAGTCAATGGCACAGATTCTACAATGAAATATGTTGTTTTCACCAAATTCAATATGATTTCCATAATATAGAAATTAGTGTTTACTTCATGCTACCTCTGATTGCAAGCTTGTACTTGCATTTATGGTCTATACATCTAGTGAAAGGTCCTAGAAGCCATCTTGAACTTATTTAATACAAAGAGAAACTTAACAAACCTAAATCTGTAAGCCCATGTACCGTTTGGACACTATCAAGACCAATATTCTAAGAGCAAAGTCCTACTCCGTACCATTCACTGAAAAACTACATAGTTCTAAATCATTATAGCAAATTAATTTGTGAAAGAAATACATATATATTATATCATATTCACAAAATTTGAAATTTAGAAGAAACTTTTAGGCTTTATTAGCCTTTATAAAATCGGGTCATCAGCGGGGAACCAACGCAAGACTTGTTTCGGTGCCATTAATCCCCGGACAAAACTGGCGGCACTATGTTTGCATTTCCAGTACAAACATTCCGAGCTGATGTGTTACGGAATAAAGCAAATGTGATGCTCCTTTGGCCTACTGAAAAATGTGGCCCACATTATATAAATTATTTGGGTTACAACTTATGTTAATAAGTTGTAACCCAAATAATTTCTTAGTACATTCCACGTATGAAATCCAAATTTCTATTAAATCCATTTATGGGCAGGTGCGATACATCATTTTTACATGGCCTAAGACACAATTGTATTTGTGTCTTTTTGCCCAGAACCACTTCCTAGTAGTCAATATCCTATTCCGCAGTTCGAACTCTTTACTCTCCATAAGCTAACCTGTATACATATGGAATTACTATTGTCTATATTGCACACGTTCCTCTGTAAAATTTTGACATAGGCTGTATCAGCCCAAATAAATTAAAGGGTCTTCAGCAAGACAAGACAAGACCAGCCATTATGGAGCAATGTTTCTATAATCATAAGCTCCACAGTTGAAATAATACCAAAGGGTAAATAAGTGTATCACATTTTATGGACCAGAACGTTTAAAAATGAACTAGTGTGAAAACAACGACTGTTTACAGGTTTCTGCTCAACATATTTAGGTAATGTTGAGCTTTTTCTTCATTTTTGACTGGTCTGGCGGCCATCTTGAATTCATGAAGTTGCCACAAGGGTGAACTTGGTGAACTTTGCATAGTTGGCTTCAGGATTGTTTGGCTATTGCACGCCCGCGCTGGTTTATTTGCAACCACACCTGACCATTGTCCTGCCAGGGCAATGCTCGGGAAGCTCGAGACATGGAGCTACTATCTCAATAGTAGCTCCATGTTCGAGGGATAGATCCAAGCGTAAACCCGCCCCCCCCCCCCCCGTTCCCCGCCGCAAACTGAGTCAAATGCATTTACGAGAACACTGAGGAAGTTTTCTTTTTATCCACAGTTTTGCAGGTCATACGTCTTTCCAAATGGAACATAAATAAACATTTAAACAGAGACTTAGCCCGCAATTATAACGATAGTGTTTATTTTGCAGGCATTGGGATCATTTGTAGCCCGCCGTTTTTTATTTACGGCCTGACTGTGATCATTTGCGTCGGGCGCAAAGCGGAAGGCCCAACGGACCACAGGCAGGACGCAGAACACCATAACTGCATATCAGCAAAACAGCATAACCGCAAAACTGCACAACAACGACCATTATATGGTCCTTCTATAATTTCTTAAATAAAATATAAATACATTGGCGTTATCCATGATTAAGTAGAAATTCTTTAAAGTAAAGATGATGTCTGTATTGTTGCTTAAATGCAAACATGTCTCAATTCGTTCTGATCCATTTTCACATTTCGCATAACCTGTGAAGTTTACCGCATTCCATAATGTCCACGAGAGTAAATCTTACATTATTATAAATCCCCTTCAACAGACAGTGCAAATGTGAAATTTTCTCTTAACCTGAGTATTAATGCAGTATCTGGGATATCTACATGTAGCAGCTCCTCTCAACAATTGTTCATATTTTCCCATTGACAATAATTTAGTCTGAGGAAAGACGCTTTGCGATGAATGCATCGTCCGTTAATTGGTAGCCATTTGCCCATCTTCTCACCTTTCAACAGCTGTAAACTGGCTAACCTTTTCATACACTCTTGTGTGGTAATTAACGTTTGGTAGTCCTGACCAATTACATGTGTGAACAGTCGACACGTGTCCCTCTGATTCTGGTAGTTGGCACTTCCAAGATTTTATGTTGAACTGTGTGCAGTTTGGTTCAGCCCTTTTTCTCTTTTTCGGCTGTTTTACCTTTTTTCTTTTCGTTTTGGTAATGAAGTAGGAATTCCAAAACAAATAATCAGTAGTACTGTAAATTGTGTTTTTTTAGCCTGTATAAATGTTCACGGTTTTTGTCTTTTTGACTTTTCACAGTAGTTTAAATTTCTCTGTTTGGGACATAATTCCTATTCAAACAATGTTTAAAAAAAAACCTATTTTACTGTGTTTTTATATTTTCACGGTTTTGTGCCACCAGCGAAAAAAAGCGAAAGTAAGAGTGCAGCAAAATTAAAGCAATTTACAGTAGATGTCACTGATAAATAAATTGAAGATGGTGGTAACCAAAATCTTATTACGGGTTACCAGTTATTGACTTCGCCCCTTGGACCCGTTGTTTGCATGAAGATAGCTACGCAAGAGGTAAGGCACAACACAATTCATTGACACCGTTGCGACGAAATTTGGCAGTTATACATACGTTTTTGTCACAGATTTTGAGATTTGGTCGTATTTGTTCTAAATTTCAGGACTTTGCATCTAGAACCAAATTTATTTACAATAAACTTGAGTCAAGAGGATTCAAAGATGTACTTTTGATCAAATATTTCTACAAATTTTGCTGTAAATATCCCGAGATGGTTAGAAAGTTTGGCTTCAATAATTTTAGAGATTTTAGACTTGCCTGTTTTGCTACTTAACTTTATCTTTTGGCATCATTCTGTTTTAATGTTCACCTTTCAGACATTTTAGGCTAGCTTGTTTTCTGTTAGGTCGAACCCCCAGGGGCTATAGGTAGCAAGCAGCTACTGACGACAGTTACAAGCTCGCCTAATTGTGCTTGATATCTGTTTAAGAAATATTACATTTTCGTTGCATTCTCTTGACTTAAGTACAAATAATGACTTTCATTCTTTTCTGACTTGCCCTATAATTTAGCTGTTAATATCCTAAGATTATTAGAAAGTTTGGCTACAATAATTTACAGTTTTTAGACTTGTCTGTTTTGCTACTTAACTTTATCTTTTGGCATCATTCTGTTTTAATGTTCACCTTTCAGACATTTTAGGCTAGCTTGTTTTCTGTTAGGTCAAACCCCCAGGGGCTATAGGTAGCAAGCAGCTACTGACGACAGTTACAAGCTCGCCTAATTGTGCTTGATATCTGTTTAAGAAATATTACATTTTCGTTGCATTCTCTTGACTTAAGTACAAATAATGACTTTCATTCTTTTCTGACTTGCCCTATAATTTAGCTGTTAATATCCTAAGATTATTAGAAAGTTTGGCTACAATAATTTACAGTTTTTAGACTTGTCTGTTTTGCTACTTAACTTTATCTTTTGGCATCATTCTGTTTTAATGTTCACCTTTCAGACATTTTAGGCTAGCTTGTTTTCTGTTAGGTCAAACCCCCAGGGGCTATAGGTAGCAAGCAGCTACTGACGACAGTTAC
This sequence comes from Hermodice carunculata, assembly GCA_964020975.1. Classification (NCBI taxonomy): domain Eukaryota; kingdom Metazoa; phylum Annelida; class Polychaeta; order Eunicida; family Amphinomidae; genus Hermodice; species Hermodice carunculata. The sequence continues at coordinate 130,360,241 of OZ026612.1, read as the reverse complement.
AAGCTTGCCTAATTGTACGCAAAATCCTGTTGAGAAAAATTGTTTTGATAACATGTTTTTTGACATAAATTTCTTTTCTGACATGCCTAAATGCACATTTACTCAAAATTGACAGTATTTTCTTAAATGTCACAAACCTGACACATTAAGTTGATACATTGACTCAGAGTTGGCAGTTAAATAGAGCTTAATTGTTTGGGGGGGTAGGTGTCATCACAGAGTTTGTTTTACATTTCTGGTGCAGGATGTCCATTGTTACAGTCCTTGTTGGGATTTCCCTTGGTTTGTACAGGTGGTCTAGTTGCAACTGTTTATTTTACTATCACTGGGACTGAATATAAGGCCCCAGCTTGTTTCCACTTCAGTTATACACTGGCGGGTGGTTTAACTAGGATAAACTGTCCAGCCAGAAAGGGTACATATTGGTTCAGGGGTAAGTCAAATTGTTCTTATCTGAACCTGTACTATACAAATTTAGTAATTATGGTTTGTTTGACAGGGGTTCTTCTTTCATAACGAAGCTCTGCATTTATAAGCAAAACTTCACGTATTTAGCTAATTCATCATTTGCCACGTTCTTATTTATTCTTTATTATGTGGGTTGTCTTTGCTGAATATTTAGCTTAGACAAGGAGCCGCTACTCAGAGAGACATGTACGGGTAAAAGGCTCCGAAACATGTTGAGTAGTTACCCGCTGAAGACCCTTTAATTTATTTGGGCTGATACAGCCTATGTCAAAATTTTACAGAGGAACGTGTGCAATATAGACAATAGTAATTCCATATGTATACAGGTTAGACAGGGACAGGTTAGCTTATGGAGAGTAAAGAGTTTGAACTGCGGAATAGGATATTGACTACTAGGAAGTGGTTCTGGGCAAAAAGACACAAATACAATAAAATGATGTGGGAGACAAACAATGCCTTGTTCAAATCCGTAAGGATTACCCCGATATGTTTGGTATCTACCGACTTTTCCCATTTTTTCTACAACGTACAAGGTCTAAATGTACGTACTGGCAGCTGTATCCTTTTTGTAGGCAGAGTTACTTGGACCTGTATTACTGTAGCCTTTATACTTTTGGCCAAAAATTTCCTTGACAATACCCTCTACATCTATTGGATTGGCAAACTGAAATCCAAAGTCAGCCACGTGAATATTGGTATGAATATTTTGAACGCTAGGATGGTCTTGATTAAAAAGTACTATATTACCTTACTGCTGATATTTTTCTAATTTTATTTATTCAAGAAACTACCCCTTTACACCGGGGGCACCAACGAGCAGGGCAGAACTCGTGGTGCGTCTGAAACACAGAATTTTCACAGTTTGCATAAAACGCATATTGAGAAGTTAAAAAGACACCCATTCACAAATAAGTGTCACGTGGAGCGTCACTGCTTGCGCCCGCATTCAATATACATAAAAACATGTCTACATAAATGTCTATTTACAGCTGCTATTTAAAACGTACAAAAATAAATAACTTCACATATGATTTCCGCCATGAACTATACAGTTTGGTCAGACTGGGGGTCACTGATTGACTGCCTCCTAAAGTGCCAAGCTTTAACTAAAAAATCTTTAGAGATACGATCAAAAGCGTCGCCAATCTCAGGGCCAAATTCGTAGAGATGCTCACCAAGGAGCCAACAAATTTTGTTGTTCAAGGAAGAGGCCGAAAAACAGTTGCCAAACGTGGTCAAAATATTGCTTTCTGCACTCTCTTTCTAAACATACATACATTTCGGATCGTATTTGATTGAGTGCTGGACATAAAAATAAAAAGTGGGGTAAATCTTCCTCAGCACTGTTGCACAAAACACATTTACCATCAGAAATATTCCATCTTTTCAAATCTTCACCTAAACCCAAACATCCTGTTCTGGCCAGAAATTTCAATCTTACACCAGCAAAATTGTCTACACTAAATAGATATTTCTCACCGAAAGTAGACCGTTTAAACATTTGGTACCAATTAAGCGACCTTTTCGCATCAATTTCCTGAAAAAAAAAAGTAATTTATACTCTTCGATGGATAATTTTACAAAACGACGTAACCAATTTGGATTTGTCGATCGGAAAACATGGTCCATACATACATTATTAAACGTTTTTCTCATTTCAGCCACATACGGCCATGCATCAGGAGCGTTTCCACTATTAGGCTCAAACAAAGAATCAAAGATTTGTTTACACAGCCTTGTGTCCGGCAAATCAAATTTCATCCTGTAGAAGTACTTAACTCTGATGTGTTCCAAATAAACATTGAAAGGCAACCACCCTAGCTCACCTATGGTCGCGGCCATTGCAGGTGAAGAGTTAACCTGCAAAATGGCTTTAGCCATTGCATATTGTAATGATTTTACAAACGCCTCAGATTCTTTCGTGTAACACACCCAAACTGCAGCACCATGTGAAATAGACGGCAAGATAATGCTCTTCCATATAGTATTACCAAAACTTACACCGTTTACATTTTGATGGGATGAAAGTATGCTACTTAAATATCCTCTCAAACGTGTCACCTTGGGAACGAGCAGTTCTTTTACATGTGGTGAGTCTTTCAGGGAGCTTGAAACAGTAATGCCTAAGTACTTATATGTTTTACATTCGGAAATAAAGTAATCACCCAACATCCATGTTTTGTTTAAATCTACTCTTTTACCTACAACCATGACTTTGGATTTAGAGCAGTTGAAAGTCATATTCCATTTTGAAACAAAAACTTGGGCAATATTTAGCATACAGTTCAGTTGGTCTTCATTTTCAGCCAATAATGCTATGTCGTCGGCATATAAGAGACAAGGAATACGGTCATTTCTAAAAGGTATACCAACATTTCCTTCCTTTAACAGATCAATCAAATCGAGCATTACAAGGGAGAACAATGTGGGGGAGAGGATGCATCCTTGCTTAACTCCATTTAGCGTCTCGAACCACGAACTCTCAAAAGCACCGAATATAACTTTCTTTTCAACCTTATCATAAAGACCCTTAATGAGACGCCATGCTTTACCCGGAATTCCTTTTTCCCATAGAAGTAGAAAGAGTCTTTCCCTATTTACGGTATCGAAGGCTTTAGATATGTCCAAAAATGAGATCCAAGTTTTCAATTTTTGTCTTTTCCGTAAATTGCAAATTCCTTTTAAAATAAATACTTGATCCTCCAGTCTTCCATGCTTCCTATAGGCTCCATGCATCTCCCCTAATATGTTCTCCTGTTCTAAATACCTCATAAATTGATTTTCAACTATCGAAGTGAATACTTTATAAATATTGGATGTGACAGTAATTCCACGATAATTTGACAAAATTTCTTTAGATCCTTCTTTGTGGATCGGTTTTATGTACCCTTGAAACCATTGATCTGGATAAACTTCTAGTGTCTCACACATGTTAAACATATCAACCAGGGAAGTAATCAAAGCTGAACCACCTTTCTTCAAAAATTCATTGGGTATATGGTCTACCCCACAGGCTTTGCCATTCTTCAATTTCGAAACTGCTTCCGTAACATTATCAAAATGGATTTCAATGCTGTTCAAGCCTGTAATATCACCATTGTAACTCATAAGCTTATCCACCTGACCTTTCATAATGTCATTTATGCAAGAACTTTGAATTTTGCCATTTGAACCAATATTTTTCCAGTAATCCGCAAGAGTTTGACTAATTTCTTTTGGGTTAACTATGGTACGTGTGCTATCTTTGGGATCTATAATTCTTAGTGGATAGTCATTGTTCTTATTTAGGCGTCGTAGCATTCGCCAATACGCCTTTGTGTTTTTTTGTTCCTTTCCTCGAATTTTGAATGACCACCTGAATCTTATCTCACGCTTATGACTCTAATCTTTTCTTGAATCTTATGTTTTTTTGACATATAATCGTCCCAAAGCTCTTGCAGAAATTCCGGAGAGCATGCGCAGTCATTGCTGCGCTTAGTCCAATAACGATAGAAGCGATTAGCCTGTTTTCGGCTTTGAATTAAATTGCAAATCTCTTCGTCCCCAGAGTAATTAGTCTTACCCGTGCATTTCTCTTTACCAACAACGCTGTCTCCCGCTGCCATTAACATATCGCGCAGGCTACACCAAGCCTCACTGACTGTATTAAAAGCGTTACAATTCCAATGCGCGAGACCAACGCTAAGTTTGTCTCGAAACAATGTCCAGTCAGTGGATTCTTTAATATTCCACTTAACTCTGGGTAAAGGTTTTTGAATGTCTGCAGACATACCAACTTGACCCTGGATGACCACGGCATTATTACATACCATGAAATATACCATCTTGAATTATATTCAATGTAGAAACGTTTGGTGTATCTTGAATATTGCCAGTCTCATTAGTAATACTAATAAAATAGTTATTCATATAATTACAACGTCCTGTGGTTTACTTAAAATTCTACCATCGTGTTGTATTATGGTTCAGTCGCTATTCGTTATAGCTTTGGAAACTAAAAATCGCTCATGGTTTTCCAGCAATGCCATTTTTGTGGGTTATTTGCAAATTTAATTTCGAAACAGTTCTAAATCAAAAACCTCTAAATCTTGGTAGTGAACTCTATGAGGTTCCCAAAACCTTTATTTAAAAGCCTAAAAAAGGTCCCATAACCGTGTTTTATACTGATCTTATGTATGATATAAACCGACTCTTTGATCCCGAGGACATTTTCAAGTTGTTTTTTTTTTACATCACCACCCCTATGGACAGACAAATGTGGTCACGTATTGCGGGTGGTCTGTAATTACTGGTAAATTACAATGAAATGAGAGTCCAGTGTTTTTAGATTGTGGTCTTAGAAACCAATGTGGTCTCTCACCAGAGGTGTTTTTAGAGCACGTACCATTGTATTGCATGGCACTTGAAAGAAACATTGCTAAATACCTAATAAAGCAGGATCTGATACGCATAGGTATCAAAGGCTCATCTGCCAGGTAAGATCTGTATCCCATAAAAAATTTCAGAAGCCTACAGTCTATCTAGCCAGAGATGAGCTCAGGAGGCTGTGTAATTAACTGCAGGCTGCCAAGGCAGTCTCCAGGTAACCTGTCACTGCCCTAGCAGCGGTGCTAGTAGCCATGTGGTGCTGCCCTAAATAGCCCTGCTTGTGTGAAAGTGGCCCTCCATGTTGGGAAAGGTCAGTCGAGGCATTTGACCTCTCATTCAGTGGACACTACTTCCATACAGTATGAGTCATGGCAAGGAAACCTGTAAAGTGGGAAAACTCACACCCTACGAGTACATCATGTACACAAGGCACACCGGACATACATGTGTGCACTTAGGAAGGGTGGAGAGTATCACGGGCCCAACACTATTGAGAGGTTGGATTACATCATGCCACATGGCAAGAACAGGCCACAATACTTCCACAATTGGCTGTAACGATGCTCACTGACAAATTCCCAAACTTTGACATGCCACAGCTTCGTTAAAAGTTAATGTATCCCCACCATTTTCTCAAATCTAGCTGTGCTTGAGCTAAATAATGTTCTGACAAATTTCAAAGAATTTTGTGCATATTTTTGGACAAGAAGTCGAAAACGACAAAACTGCATTAAAAAGTAGTACAAAAGGGTAGCACCACCTGCTCGCCAAAATCAGATAAGCGACCCCTGGAGACCCTAGATGTAATATCAAAGTAGTTGAGCCGGTAGTTCTTGAGAAAATAAACTTTTGATTTGTTTTTCAAAAAATAAAAAAAATAAAATAAAATTCATGAAAAATAGGAAAAAAAGTTGAATCATCATCTCCTTTGCAAACTTGGTAGAGGCCGACCTGAGGAACATCTATATGTAAAATTAAAGCATTCCACGGTAGGGTTTTTGAGAAGTCGAAAATGTAAAAGGTTAACAGCCAGACGCAAACTGATCGCATGAGCTCTGCCGACTGACAAGTCAGCAGAGCTAAAAATTGAATCACACAGAATGTGACAGGGAATGATATATAAAAGAATGGGGAAAACAGGCCAAAAGAAAACAAACAAACTGCTCAAACTAAATCAGCCTGCCATAATTTTTTGTCACCTACCCAGCTGGTGCCTACATCGCTTGATCTCCTCTGCTGCTAGCTGTGGTGCCTGCATGGGCACGGTGCCGAAAGCGGCGAAACGCTTGGGGTATTTCTTCACCGTCTTCGCCAGGTCATCATTGAGAAGTTTACATAAGTCTAGAGTGTCCTCAGGCTTTGCCTATAAAAATTTATCTTATGTCAGAGTGAAAAAGAGAGTATAAGTAAAGTTACAAGGTGAATAGAATTGCCTTGTAATTATGCCTGTGTGACGACATTCATTCCTTCATTCATTCTCTCTCTCTGTCTGGATGGATGGATCGAATGGATGGATCGATAGATGGTCTTTTCACAGCTAAATTCATTATCCATTTTTACTTATGTCGTCTCTATGTCTGTATACCAAAACTTTTGAAAATGTTTGGAAAATGGTTTCTAATGGGAAAAAAGTTTACTGCACGGGATTTTTTCTTGTTGCATAATTTATGCCCGTTAACAAATTTTGAATTTTTTACAGTACAATACTTTCAATGTAATTCGAAATGGATTAAAATCTAACGTGATCAGGAGATCATGACCTCTGCGGTACATTTGTGTCGAATGTTACATTTTGAACTTAGGTATAGGTGGGGGCAATCGTTTCAATAGTGCAGGGTGCTGCAGCTACTCATCGGAAATTATGCAAATTTTGTATGATTTTGCTCGTGGTGTGCACAGAAAATACAATGTAAAGATATTTCACATGACACGCTACCCAAAAATCAATAGCTGCTATAGGAATTCTGAGCGGCACGTAACAAACACTATTCCCTTTGTGTTCAAGTTCGGTAAAATTCAGAGGTATACTTGTTAGTGTTACAAGACCCCTACATTTATCACAAGGAACTTGGTTCTATATCTGGAAGATTATCACATCAGTCGACGTAACATTTAAAAAACCATGTAAAAGGTATGGGTCTATACTTATAATCACAATCTCCACACAAGAAATGACAACAGTTCATTTTATTTGTACAACTTAAATTTGTAAAAAAAAAAAAAAAAAAAAAAAAGTACAACTTAGTGCGTAGCCAAAAATTGCCCCGTCAAAACGAGCGTATTTTGTATGGCAACACTTGGGATCTAAAATGCAATCAAGTCATGTGACATGGTGTCAACAGGACGAGATGATGATCGTAATATTATTATATTTATAGACACAGTAAAGTAACAGAGCGATAGGTGAGAATATTTAAGCACACGTGGCATTTTTGCTTGGTATTGCTTTCGTATGATTTCATTTATAGCTTCTGGAATTGGAGCTTTGAGACGTTTCATTTTACTTTAATTATTTTTAAAATATACTTTCAAATATGTAGGGACATGACAGTGTCTCCTTCCCTCCAAACTATACCAGTGGCTACAACCAGCTTTTGTCTGTAAGTGGCTTCATTTTATGGTATGTTGGCACTTGCTGTTTAGGCTCGATTACAAAGAATGGGTGTTCACATTGCTGATAAATAGTACTATTTATATCAGAGATGTCAACACTGAAAATGACATTTCAGGGACATCTAAGTGAGAACATGAGGGACAAAGCATATTTAACAAAGAATATAAGAAAACACTCAGTTTCAATGTGGGACAAACACCGGAATTTGGTACAAATTTCAGCTAATTTCAGGGGCTGTCCCCCATAATGAGGGACAGTTGGCAACTCTGTTATGTGCCAACGCATATGTTCTTTTTTCACGCAATTTCTTTTTCATTAATGACTACAATGTGTTCCTCATTTGATCAGCTAAATGGTAAGCTTTACAAAAATGAGAATTATCATAACATCCAATGAATGAATCGCCCAAATCACACGGTGGTGGCGCGAAAGGAGATAGCTTCAAAACTATTAATGAGATCGATGCAGTCCCTGGCAATTTGTACGCTTCAGATGAAGGCACATTTATCAAAAGGGCTGTGTGAACAGCCCGTCCTTAGCTGGCTTTGACGTTCAACCAATAATTCCCACTCTAGTATGGGGGATGGGGATTTTGGAGAGGAAGTAAAGCTTGGACTTTCCATTACAGTCCCCATTGACTCGCATGCTAAATTTCAGAATGATCTCATTGAGTTCTGCAAAAGAAGTCGAAAATACACAAAAAGTGTAAAAAATGTTGGAAAAAAATCGCAGCGCTACTTGTTGAACAAATTAAGGTCTATGGGTCCCCAGGAGCGTCTCTATGCAATTCCAAGCAACTGGCTTTGCGGTTTCGAATAAGAGTTTGGAAGACTCGGCCAAAAAATAACAAACAAAAAATCATAAAATATCAAAAAGTAATTAGCGACCTTTTGCTCAAACCTGGTAGAGCCCCACTTAAGGTACATGCCCATCAAGGTTATTTTCAAATTTTTTATTTCCAGTAACATGCAAAAATATTCATCAAGGTAAAGTATACATCAAGATTATAAATGATACGTTTTTTGAGACCTTGTCATTATACAAATATAAGACTCTTTAATAACATGAATTTAGATTATCATGTTGCAAATTATGATTTCATTAATCCCAATCAGCAAAGAAGTTTTACACTCTGGATTTAACTCATCAAAACTTGTACTTCCATCACAGAAACAGTTGTTATGATATGTCTATACACAATTGCATCCATTTTTATTATGAATATTTTATTTACCTTTCGTGGTAGCAACATTTTTTTGTTTGCTTAATTTGATCTACATAGGCATTAAACTTTTAATGTTTGGTACTGTATTCTGTATTTACAATAACATATGTGCTTTTTCCCTAACAAGAATATGTGTCAAAATAGGTTTTTGTTCAATAATATTTCCAAGAAGAACTTCATGCGCTGAAAATTGATTAATCCTCAGTATGCTGAAAGAGCATCTTCCTTAAATTTTATTCCAAAATGCTTGGGTTGCAGCACAGTCCTAAAATAAATGTTCTATAATTTCAGTTTCTCTTTTGCAAAAAATACACGTATTTATATCTAATAATTTACACTTAAACAATCATTTGTGTATATACATCTATGTAGAAATTTATTTGAAATTCCCTTAGAACCGTTGAAATAGTTGACTTATGGACAACATAAAAGCACTCAAACCATTCACTTTCTTCTGTAATGATAAGTTTCTGTTACCATTTGTTAGTGTGTTCCAATTTCTGAGTCTATTAATATTGAATATACCAATTTTGGGATCTTACTACCTTTCATTACTGTACAAATCCGTTTCGTCAGCATAATTCTGTGGAATTGATTTTTAGTATATGCTCTCTGAATTTTCTCCTTCCATGCAGCGATACTGCAGATATAGTACCATAAAAAGTGAGAAAATTTACGTGTAATTCATATTTCTCGATGAATTCGTGATTTAATTAAAAGGTTGCCATCTAAATCAAGTATATCTTTGACATGCTTGACACTGTTTTGGTACCACTGCTGATAAAATATTACCTTACCACCAGAATTGAACCAGATTGTTTCTTTCATCATTTCCTCAGCAGTGTATGGATTATGAAAATTATATTTGCACCAACTTGAAATACCTTGTTTCCAAAATGGGCTTTCCAGGTTTTTCTATATGCTATCATCATCATTTACATGTAATTTACATGTACATAAATATTCATCTGTAAATGATAAATATGGGATAATGAATTCTTTCCACAGAGCAAAGGAATCAGACATAAGCCTTTTAACCCATGCACACTTCACTGCAGTAAACTGTATGTCTGAATGTGGAAAACCTAATCCACGTTTTGAATGTGGTGCTATGACATAGTTTCTTCTTATCTTATCAGGTTTATTACTCCATGGATATTTATAAAGTGCGAATTTTAAATCCTATTTCATACACCCTTTTGGATTTGGGATAACTGAAACTAAATACATCAACTGTGACAGTGCAAGATATTATACAATTAACATTTTGCCATAATGATGGATTCTCTTATCCCATGAGTTTAAAATACTTTCTGGCTTTTCTTTTTTTTTTTGTTTTTTTTTTTGTTTTGTTTTTGTTTTTGTTTTTTGTTTTGTTTTTTGTTTTTTGTTTTTGTTTTTGTTTTTGTTTTTTGTTTTTTCAATTTTGGTGCATAGTTTAAAGCTTTCAATTCTTCTGTGTTGGTTGAAATTTTAACTCTTTATATTACCACAGGGTAATTTGACCATTTTAAGCCAACTTCAAAGTTTGTTTTTTAAGGATCCCAATCTCAGAATTTCTGTTTTATCTAAATTAACTTTTAATCCTAATATGCTTTGAAAAATTTGAAAAGTTCTTATCAGTGTCAAAATACTTTGTTCCGAAGCATGGATTGTAAGTGACATATCATCTGCCTATTGTGATATTTTATATTCATGTGGACCTATTTTAATTTTTGCAATGTCTGGATTTTTCGTAGCATTTACTGCCAAAACTTCCGCACATAAAATAAAAAAGTTACGGCGACAGAGGATATCCTTGAAGAACACCACGGGATAAGTTAAAAGCTTGAGATGTCCAGCCATTATTTAAAACGCAGCTCTGAATATCATTGTAAAGCATGTTAATCTAATTAGTAAAGGTCCAAAGTTAAGATACTTCAAACAGTTTAGAAATAAACTTCCATTCCCATTAGTCGGAGGCCTTTTAAAAACAATTGGAAGCAAAATTGCTTGGATTTGTTCCTCATTTTGTGATCTATAAGACTTAATATTCTGTTTATATCTTCACCTATGTAGCGACTGTTCAAATATACAGTCTGGTCCTCATGTAGTATGTTTGTTGATACATTCTATATTCTGGATACAATGCATTCTGCAGCTAAACTGTAATCTTGACTAAGCAGGGAGATTGGTTTCAAGTTTTTAAACTCATGTCTTTGAGTGCTGGATAACATGCCACTGCCATATGCTATATTCACAGTATTTAGTAACGTTGTTTGGATGTCAATCCAGAAAAACTTGTAAAAATTCTCCACGAGATCATGGAGACTTGCCAATTTGGCAGCCTTTCAATGTGTCTAATAACTCTCTTTCTGAAATTCTCCCTTCGCACTTATTTTGTTCATCATCAATAAGTTTTAGAATATTTTGATCTTTTGCGAAGAATAATTTATTTAATTCATCCTCTTCTGGTGTTTCATCATTAATGGTGCTTTTATACAAATTTTGATTAAAACATTCTTCCTGAAGGATTTCTGAAGCATCTGACGTAATTTTATTTCTTACTTGTAATTTGTTCATTATTTTGTTATAATAATTTTGTTTTTCTAAGTTGAAAACACATTTTGTCGGCTGTTCTCCCTCTTCTTACACTCTGCTTTTAGATCTGATCCTTGCCCCTTGTACTTGCATTTCATTTCAGCTCTTCCGTTGTCACGTTTATTTGTTGTTCTGTTTCGTCAGAGCCATTTACTTTAGATGCCTCTCCTAGCCCTTTCAATTTAACTTCTGAAGATTTTTTCCCTGTCCCCCCTTTTTTGGACGGCAGAACTGAATTATTTTGTTCTTATTTCCACTTTTAACATTTCCCCAAGCATGCTATCATTTTCATAAACATAACAAGTTTCTGTAATACACTCTTTCACAAGATCTACATATCCTGAATCTTTTAGAAGGGAGCAATTAAACATCCAGAAACCCGGACTCCATTTGTTATCATTTAGCTGCAGTGTTAATGTTACAGCAGAAGGGTCAGATTTATAGCCTAGAATGACGTCAGTATCAGTAACATAACTATTTACTCCGACAAAAAAGAGAACGAAATCCAAGCGACAATGTGTTGGCATCCCCACGTTTTGCAAAAGTCGAAAATCTGAATTATGGGCAGGACGACGGACGATGGACCATTCTATGATCTATGCTGAAGTAACAAATATGACATACAAACATTGCCACAGTTAAGATGATCCTAAAATGAAAAAAAAAAGTCATTTGTGATTATTGTGCATGTAATGAATGTATGATGAATTTTATAATATGCCATATTAAATTATTGAAAGGTATTTTGATCTTTAAATCTTACAGTTCTGCATAAGTAGACATAGAGATATGACCTCTTGTTCCCAAGAAACTAAACACGTGCACCTAACTTATAAGCACATGCAGAGACGTACACACAGATATAGCAAACAGACACTAGCTCTTTGTAAATGGTTCAGCCGTAAAATATTTTGGTAAATGTTTCCCCTGGCTTTCGAACCGGTTATAAAACAGTATAAGATGTTCATGCTCATTTAAAATAAAAGGTAAATCACAGAAATAGGGATAAATGACCACCATAGCAAAAATACAATACCAGGCATGCATATTAATTTCCGGCCACAACTGCATACCCGGTTGTCTTAGTAACCACAGTCTCGCCTGTGTGATATGGGCTGCTGACTGAGTGGGGGAGCGGGACATTACTAATATTTTGGAATTAAAGAATACTTAGTACATGCTGATGGGAATTTATTCTTGTAACCTATTGACGAAGCACTAAATGAATATGACCTTGGTATTTCTACCCCTTAAATTTCTCTAAAAGACACTAATTTTATGAGAAAGGGGTATCTAGCCCTCTCTGGGACTGTGATATGCCCGTGTGTCATCTCGTATTTTCGTTTATCTTTTCTGGGGCCCACACTGAGATCCGAAGTGTGTAAAGGGTTTTATGAAAACCTCAGAAAAGTCTTACCCAGTAGCTGAACATCACCGGAACTGTAGACAATATCTGTACAGTAACTCCTGAAACACAGGAAACGAGTATCGATGATCTTGAAGTACAAGTGTTTCGAGTTCGGAATTAGGATTTTATGAAAACAATAATACTTTCTGACGCGTGCACGGCACTTAATATATATTATGCTTATACTAAGGTTCCGATGGCCCATCCCAAAATCATCAAAGTATGTTTGTCAAATTGTAAACAGCTCTAACCACCCAAACATGTATTCTTAGCAATAGTTTCGCAATTAAAATGAGAAGCCTGTATGAACAACTCGTGATCAGTGACTTGACTTTAGTGAATACTAACATTAGTGACCCACAAAGTAAAACCTACAATGACCAAGGTTTTCTAAAACACCCATTTTAGACCTGGTACATGTGTGTAAGGTTTAACAAACAGAATCACAGGACAAAACATGTTAAAAACCAAAATAAAATGCAAATTATTGTAACCCAGATACTTGACCCAGTATCCCAGTTTTATGACTTATTGCATATGTAATATTGGTCCTCACTCGATTTTATTTTATCTTATTTTACTCTGTGCCAGTCACATGATACATGAAAATAAACATAATACAAAACTAAATGCGAACAATTACACAAATAAAAGAAGTATAATCAAAACTTATAATAATTTCACAACAATATATAAAGACATATCACAGCAATGTATTCATAAAATCAAACTTGACAAACATAAGATTTCTATTTAACCTGGTTTGAATTTAAGTGTATGGATAAGTTGATGAAAAGAGACTTTCAAATCGCCACCAGATTATGATACAACGCAAAGTATATTGGTGACATTGCTTGTGTAAACGTACAACATTTCAGTGAAATTGCTAATGAAATTTACCCAAAAGATATCCTTTTGGGAGTTAACAATTCCTATGGATTCAGAGATGTGTTTCTGGACTTGGGTATTCGGGTCACTAATGACGGGTTTTGCATTAAAGTCTATCTCAAAATAGATGAGTTTAACCTTGAAGTAGTTAACTACCCTTTCCCTGACAGTAATATTTCGGAAACTATTGGATATAATACATTTTTGTCACGAATTTTGATATCTGGTCGTATTTGTTCTAAATTTCAGGACTTCACATCTAGAACCAAATTTGTTTACAATAAACTTCGGTCAAGAGGATTCAAAGATGTAATTTTGATCAAATATTTCCACAAATTTTGTTGTAAATATCCAGAGATGGTTGGAAAGTTTGGCTTCAATACTTTTAGAGATTTTAGACTTGCCGTTTTTGCTGCTTAATTTTATCCTTTGGTATCACTCTGTTTTAATATTCACCTTTCAGACATTTTAGGCTAGCTTGTTTTCTTTAAGGTTAAACACCCAGGGGCCATAGGTAGCAATCAGTGGCCTACGACAGTTACAAGCTTGCCTAATTGTACTTGATATCTGGTTAAGAAATTTGATATTTTGATTGCATTCTCTTGGCTTAAATACTAATGACTTTCATTCTTCTCTGACTTGCCCTTCAAATTTTGCTGTCAATATCCAAAGATTATTAGAAAGTTTGGCTACAGTAATTTTACAGATTTTAGACTTGCCTGTTTTGCTACTTAATTTTATCTTTTGGCATCATTCTGTTTTTATATTCACTTTCAGACAATTTTGGCTCATATGTTTTCCGCAGGGACTCTTGGTAGCAAGCAGAGTCCGACGACAGCTACAAGTTTGCCTAATTGTACTTAAAATCGTGTTAAGAAAAATCATATTTTGATAACATGTTTTTAAACACTAATGACTTTCATTCTTTTCTGACATGCCCAAATGCACCCTTAACTCAATATTGAAAAAATACTTAAAATTGACAGTATTTTCTCAAATGTCACAAACCTGACACATTACGTTGTAATATTGACTCAGGGTTGGCAGTGAAATAGAGCTTAATTGTTGGGAGACTTTCAAAGTGAGGAGTAGGTGTCATCATGGGGTTTGTTTTACATTTCTGGTGCAGGCTGCCCATTGCTGCAGAACTCGTTAGGATTTCCCTTGGTTTGTTTCATGTAACAAAATCAAAGCACAGGGAAGCTAAAACAAGGAGATCAACAGTTCATGGATGTCAGTGTGACCCAGATACATCATCTTGTGACCTAGATTTATTACAAGACTGGCATCTTACAATTGATATATGTCTTAAAATTAAAATTAAAAATAAAATAAATTAGGTATGAGGATTTTCAAAGGACAAGAAAATTACTGCCTAGAATATAATCAGTGAGTGGATATGTTACTGTGACCCAGTTACTTGACCAATATACCTAGTTTTAATGCATGTCATACATTTCAGTCCTGATATCTTTTTGTTTGCCTGCTAAACAGACTTTCTGGAGGGCGATAGACTGTTGGCCCCATGCGGGGACCAGAGAAAGTCTGCTAAGGAGGCAATCTTTTTGTCTGAGGTTTCGTCAAATTCAGTAAGGGATGGTTCAGCATTATCATCATTTTTGAATAGCTGCTTAGGGTACTAAATTTCATGACCCCCCTCCCTCCCCCCAAATTAGTACTTTAAAAATGATGATTTCCCCCCCCCCCCCCCCAAATCATAGCAAAATTGCACAAAAGAGGCCAACAATTGACCATCATTTTCCATATCCTGTAAAAGTGTACAGACCCATTTAACCCCCTCCCCCCTTGCGTACTGTAAGTACTAATTCAAAAATGATGAAAATGTTGAACCATCCCTAAAGAAAGAAGGTATATCCAAGAGACAAGTGCTAGGAAATTTATCAGTATGACCCTGACAATTGACCCAGTGACTTTGCTATGGTACATGTATATGGCACACTCATGGGCTATGATACACGTGTGTCGGAATTTTCATGACACTAACTCATTGTTCACAGACGTTGCAGCCTGCACATGCGCATTGCCATTGTCTTGCCTATTGACGTATGACTGTGTGGGAGTCAACAGCCATGTAAACACTTGCTGAACATGACAAAAAGGTGAAGTTAATTAAAAATCGGGAGATGGCATGAGTCCCTTCTGGTGAACATGTGAAAGAGGTTTACCCGAGGTTCTTCTCCCAATGTTGAATAAACATCCGTAGGTTTGAGGGTTAAAATATATATAACATACAAAAATCTACACAAAAATGTAGCACCAACCGTTGATAAAATAATAGTGAGGGTCTACAGGGACGTCTCTGTGTGGTCTCGAAGCAATTCACTCAGCATTTTCAATAAAAAATATTGATAGACGTTTTACTGCAAAAAGATATTACGAAAATTCCAAAAATCATTCAATATGATCAATTGAATGCACTTAACAGAGACCCACGCAAGATACAACACAATACAATAAAACTTTATTCACCATCGATGACTACATTTAGTTGCCAACTATTTTAAGTAGGCCAAGCTTCATATTCACGTAATTTATGATCTAAAATGGCTGTCTGAAATTACAATATTAAAATTTGAAAATATTATTCCCAGTACAAAGTTTAAATGTCTATAAGATATCAACTCTTGTACTAAAGCTGTGACAGAGAACACAGGTAATTGTAAAGATTTTTCTTTAAAATGGTAAAACCGGTGCCACATTTAAAATTATTTGGTAATTTGTTGTAATCCATAGCACCGGAATCTTCAAAATTCTTGCATAATATCCTGTTTTGTGTCTAACTTCATGTATTTTATTAGATGCTCTGGTTTCATAAGAATGGATACTCTTGTTTTTCGTGAATACGTTTTGCGAGTATCCTGCGTATCACCATTTATCGCTTGGTGAACAAGAGTACAGTTGTGCATAATTTGTCTCTCTTTTAGTGATAGCCATCCATGTCGAAGTTTTGAAAACATATCGTTTCTGTGAGTTCGAGGTCGCGAAGCCGTCAAAATAGGGCTGTCCTGTTTTCTAGTTTCTGCAACGGATCTAGGTTTTTTTTATCTGAGCAGGTTTTGCATATAACATCAGTGCAATCAAAATAAGGAAGAACAAGGGAGTTAAACAATTGAAATAATATCTTCATGGGAACAATTTTGCGCATCGTTGGAGCAAGCCTACTTTGCTGGCATTTTTTCCACAGGTTGCTGGTGTGATACACCGTACCAAGCTTTATGTGGATTTTATCTTTAATATATATCTTTTATTCGTATTCGACAGGCTAAGGATGCTATGTGAAAACATATGTGCATTAGTATTCCAGTATTTAACCTATTAATGTATATCCGTTCCGATCATTGTGTAATTTGGAAAATTCTTTAAAGCCAAAGTCACTGTTTGATTTTTTTCATTTACAAATGATTTCGTATAGATCCATCCTTTCTATATCCGAAAAAAAAAATAGATTTAAGAAACAAACCAAACGAAAGTTATTCGCGAAAATGTTGAGCATTGTTCCTGGCAATGTAGACCGCCATTCATGGGCACGGAGAAAATCGGATGTGATTTACACGATGCCCTAACTTGCATTGGCTAGGTGGCCCAGCTCAGCTTCAACGCAATAAATTTGATTAACACAGCACAGAGAGAAGACATATCTAACGTGAGCGAATTGAGAACTTATACAGACAAAATGGAGGGAAAAATTCAGACTGGAAGGTTGGTGCATATGCATTCCAGCCAGAGTAGGACAGGGACAATGAGATCAGACAACAAAAGTAGCTCAACCTCGTCAACAATTCTGAATTGGTGGAGACAGAGTCACTTAAGTTACATTTCAGGAAAATCTAAAGATAATCCAGCTAATGAAGTCGAAAAATCATAAAATCACAACATGGCAAATAAGAAAAAAAGAGTACCACCTGTTGATCAAAAGTGAGGTCTATGGGTAATTTCGAAGCAATTTGCCAAACTGTTCAAGATTTTTTAAGACCCCCCCAAAAAAAAACAAAGAAAGAAAAAAACGAAATGAAAAACAAAATCACATAACACTAAGTCCAAAATGCATGACCATTTGAACAGACTAAGAGAGCTACCCAAGGTATGTCCCTCATCCGGGCAATGGTTTATGAGCAATGTCGAAAATGTGATGTTTTGATGCACAATGAGGACGACAACGGATAAACCGTTCAACCTCCTGTGAAACTTTCAGTGTACTGAGCTTTGAAATTCGCAACACCATCTGTTGAACCAACCAAGGTCTAAAGATACACCCAAGTGAAAATGCTTAAAAGTCACCGAACATAGACCCATTGAACAACTTAGGTAGAGAACCACCCAAGGCTTTTCCATTTCAAATCTAAAGAGCGTCAGGCCAAGTTTTATTCCTTTAGTTGAATCAAAATTGTGAAATTGTTAACGGACGACGAGGCACACGGAAGGAAAACCGAAATATAAGCTCAGCTCATCTGACAAAGTACAGGCCCAAGCAATTATCAATCCAGAGTGTCCTGACACAGCTAATGACAGACAACATGCATACTAAAAAAATGATATGTATGTTATAGTATTTTGCACGGATTAAACAGCGTTAAATGTGAAGAGCTGCAGTAATAAATAAAGTGTATAAGTTTTCCCACACATGCATGTGACGGAACACAAAATGCATTCCTTCTCTAAAAGTGCCATGTAGTTAACATATAGTATTCAACCTGTAGCATCCATGTCTCTGAGCCTTGCCTCTGGTGACCAGCAGTTCTCATCAATAACTCTGAAGAGAGCACCGTCTTTCATCATCTTGGCCTTGCCTTTGCAGTGGTGGTGAAGCTGTATCCATCCTCCGTATCCATAGCGCTATCAATGAAACGTGACTTGATATATTATCATGGAAACTACTCTTTTAGTCTGTAAATTCGACAGAACCAAGCTTTGAAGCAAAACTTATTTTCTAGTTTGGTTTACATTTAGCGTTTTCTCCTCGCAAATTGTCACCTGGCGTGCTTCATGAGATGTCGAGGCTTGGTGGCCTGGCAAACGCTTATGCTTGATGCCCAGCCCTGCATTTTACAGTGGGAGACTCAGTTATTTACCAGTTATGTAACATCCATGGGCTGTCGCAGGTAAACAAACGCAGTGGGTTTTGTTTCTTTTGTTTTGATTTTTTTATGTCTGGGTGCAAACCCAGACATGTTCTTCCAAGAATTCTTTCTTTCTTTCTTTCTCGGTAAATCCAATAGCATACAAACAAAACTTGGGGAATTTTGATTCATGTTAAATTCACCGAATTTCTCCCCCAATTAACATGCAGGCCTTGAACCGCTTGCTGTATGACCGATTACCTCAATAGTGCCAGGCAACCATTTTGCATTCATAATTAATTATCCCGAACCTGTCTCACATGCAGCCTTCTATCCATGCAAGCTAGGTGTATGCTTTGAAAAGTTTGGGTCTTGCAGCAAGAAAGGGGGGGGGGGGGGCTCCCAAAAACTGTGTAATGAGACTCTCAATAAAATGCAGAGAATCTCTTTCTGTTCATGCAAGAACAAATTGACTCATGCTACCATGTGTACCAGGGAGGCTGTAGTTTCCAAAAGAGCTGCACAGACTTGTCAGTGCACCATGACCGAACTTGGTGTCCTAGCTGGCCTGTTTTTGCCTGAGGCAATGTCAGTCTTCTGAGCTTATCAGTCCCAAGTGAACACAGGCTCCAGACTTCTACGCAGAACAAGCTTGAGTGTACATTCTGTTAAAAATACACTACATAAGGAGCTGAGTCGGCCAGACCAAGGAGGGTAGAATTTGTGTCATCTCAGTAGACACTTTTATGTCTTTGTTTTCTTATAACCAGTGAGATGAAGCCTGTTCTTCATAGCCAATACTGAGACAGTATAATGCTTGTCTCGGTTCACAGGTACATGTATAATTAAGTAGTTTCTTGACAGCTTTTTGTTTATGTAATAAAAGAAGAGAGACAGTTTTGTATTGCATGTTTACACATCCCCTTGAATTGTATAATCTGTATACACTGTACATATATATGTGCATGTATGAATAATGTACATATACATGCACACATACTCATCCATATTCCCTACAAGGGCCGCCCCCTCAGGAGTGGGCACTTTTCTCTGGTCCCAAGGGAGCTCACTGTAGAGAGGTTTCCCTGTATTAGAAAACACGGGGATTTTCTTTCTTTTTTTCTTTCTTTCTTTTCTTTCTTTCTTTCTTTCTTTCTTTATCTCCCTCTTTCTTTCCTTCCTCCCTTGTTCTTTCTTTCTTTTCTTTCTTCCTCACGACCAAGTTGGTCTGGAGATTTTCGCAAGCACTATCTTTCCTAAAACCACCAAACTTGCTATGGTGATTGACCTAACCAGTGAAATTGTGCATCTCTTCTGGAATAGTCATGATCTTCAAAAGTATGCAAATTTAGGGGCAATTAAAATTTTAAAAGTTCCATATCTTCCAAAACATTGCATATACTCAAAATTTCAATGTGCATATATAGGTTTGTGACACCTGTCAATATAATGGACAGTATAAGTCAGGTAGAATTTCAAATTATGCTAATAAGTGGCTTTGAAAAATTTCAAAGTTGAATATCTCCAAAACTATTATACATTGACATGCCATTTCAACTTCAAACTATAGGTTTGTGGCAAAGCCGCATCCAATGAACCATGAACCAAAGTTGTAGGATTTTAATTTATGCAAATAAGGTAAACATGCAAAATGTAAATCTTGAATAGCTTCAAAAATATTATAGATAGAGGTGCCATTCTTACTTCAATTTATGGGTTTGTGGCAAAGCCCCATCCAGTGAACCATAAACCAAAGTTGTAGGCTTTCAATTTATGCAAATTAGGCAAATACACAAAATTAAAATGTTAAATAGCTTCAAAACTATTATAGATACTAGTTTCATTCAAAACTTCCTTTTATAAGTTTGTGACATGGCCACACCCAATGAACCAAGAACCAAAGTTGTATCATTTTACTTTATAAAAATTAGGCTAATGCACAAAAGTTACATTATGTTGAATAATGGCAAAGTGTAACATTTCAAACTTTTCTCATTTTGAAGGCACCCCGACAGATTTGCTGCGTATTAAATCTTCTTTCCTAGTTTTTTGTTTGTTTGTTTGTTTGTTTGTTTACTGGTATAAATTATTTCATTCCGTATTCTACCTGTCTTTGAAACGCCCTTACACTTAACACTAGAAATTGTCCTTCTGTTAATGCAATACGTCATAAGTGTTGCATATTTCCCAGTAGGTTTGGACAGTTAAGATTATTGTCACTGCTCTGGGAGTTGAGTACAGTGCTTTAACTCAGGGCCTTGATTCCTCCACGTTACATAGTAACATTATGGATACCAAAATTACATAAAAACCGTTTTAAATCAAGATTCATAGCTGGTGGTTCAAAATGTACAACAAAACAACTATCAAAGGAAGTAACACTGTGTTTGACTGCAATTAAGATCATTTCCGTAAATACTGTAATGCAATTTCTCGAAATTGTGGAATGAATTGCTTTTGGAGTATTAACAATTCTTCGGAGTTTGTATCTGAAATCAAAGATTCAAAAGCATAAAATATCAAATGTTTTTATTTTTCTGCACTGTACACGAATCTATCCATAGATGAAGTCAAAAATTCTGTTTCAGAATCAATGAACAAAATGTTTCAACATAATGGTTAATCATACATAAATATTAATTTACATTCAACGAAAGCATATTGGTCGCATAATAACTATTCAAAAAGTAACATTAAATTTTTCAGTGTTGAAACTGACGGATGCTATAAAAAATCTTTTAGATAATATTTTTGTTCAATGCAGACCATTGGTTTTTCAACAAATAAAAGGCAATCCGATGGGTAGTAACTGCTCCTCGTTACATACTGATTCATATTTAACCTTGTTTGAATTTAAGTTCATGGATAAATTGATGAAAAGGGACTTTCGGATGACTACAAAATAATCAAACAACGCAAGGTATATTGATGACATTGCTTATGTAAATATACAAAATTCAGTGAATTTGCTAAAGAAATTCATACAAAAGATATCCCTTTGAAAGATACCAATTCAGATGGTCTCAGAGATATGTTTCTCGACTTGAATATTCGGGTAAGTAATGGCGGGTTTTGCATTCAAGTCTATCCCAAAAGTGATGAGTTTAACTTGGAAGTAGTTAACTGTTCTTTCCCTGACAGTAATATTTCGGAGACTATTGGATATGATACATTTTTGTCACAAATTTCGAGATTTGGTCGTATTTTTTCTAAATTTCATGGCTTTGCATACAGAACCAAATTTATTTAAAATTAACTTTGGTCAAGAGGATTCAAAGATGTAATTTTGATCAAATATTTCTACAAATTTTGCTGTAAATGCCCAGATATTGTTAGAAAGTTTGACTTCAATAATATTAAAGATGTTAGACTTGCCTGTTTTTGCTACTTATTTTCTTTTGGCATCATTCTGTTTTAATATGACATCTTTCAGACATTTAGGCTTATTTGTTTTCTGACAGGTTAAACACCCAGGGGCTATTCATGCTATTGGCAGCAAGCAGCTGGCCAACGACAGTGACGAGTTTGCCTGATTGTACTTAATCTGGTGAAAAAAAGATAATAACATTTTGATAACATGTTTTCAACTTAAATGCTAATAACTTTCATTCTTTTCTGACATGCCTAAGTACACATTTACTCAATGTCAAAAATTACTCAAATTTGACAGTATTTACTCATATGTCACAAACTTGACACATTATATTCATACTTTAACTCAGGGTAGGGAGCGAAATGGAGCTTTATTGTTTGGAGACTTTCAAAGTGAGGAGTAGGTGTCATCATGAGGTTTGTTTTACATTTCTGGTGCAGCATACCCATTGTTGCAGTACTTGTTAGAATTCCCCTGGGTTTGTACAGGTGGTCTAGCTGTAACTGTTTATTTTATAATCACTGGGGCAGAATATAATGTCCCAGTTTGTTTCTACTTCAGTTATACATTGGCAGGTTGTTTAACTGAGGTAGGCTATCCGGCTAAAAAGGGTGTATACTGGTTCAAGGGTAAGTCAAATTATTCCTTTATGAACTTGTACTATACAAATTTAGTAAATTATGTTTGGTTTGACAGATATTCTTTATTCATATTGAAGCTCTGCATTCATAAGCAAAGTTTCACTTATTTAGCTAATGTGTTGACATGTTCATGTATTTTTTTCATAATTATACGGGTTGTCTTTGTTGAAAATTTAGCGAAGACAAGGAGCCGCTACTCAGAGAGACATAAACGGGTATAGGCTCCGAAACATGTTCTGAGTAGTTACCCGCTGACGACCCTTTAAGTTATTCAAGATTCCTTTATTCGACCAAAACACGATACATATCTATGTAGCTGCATATAAACTGTATCATATAATAGAATAAGAAAAAGCAAACATGTGACAATTTAGTTACGAGTATATGAAGTTAGCAAATTGAGGGGTGGTCTTGAGACCCCCATAAAGGCTATTTATATTTAAGCCGCTGACATGAGGGCCACCTTACACAAATAGTTAAAACTAAAATTGAATGATTAAATCATCTCTACTTTATTATGCCAATACATTTTAACATTTCGATAATTCTAAGTGTCAGGACATTTTATCAAAAATTAGATTAGCGGAAATTATTGAGCATTGCAGACATAACAATTTGCAATGGTATTATTGTTGTGTGATTTTTTTGGGCTAATACAGCCTGTGTCAAAATTCTACATGAGATCGGGACAAAAGTACTTCCATAGATAGATAGATAGATAGATAGATAGATAGATAGATAGATAGATAGATAGATAGAGAGATAGATAGACTAGACAGACAGACAGATAGACAAAGACAAACAGACATAGATAGATAGACAGACAGACAGACAGACAGACAGACAGACAGACAGACAGACAGACAGACAGACAGACAGACAGACAGACAGATAGATAGATAGATAGATAGATAGATAGATAGATAGATAGATAGATAGATAGATAGATAGATAGATTAAACAGTGACAGGTCAGCTGATGGAGTGCAGAGAATTCGGACGACGGAATAGGTAATGACTATCAGGACAGTGGTTCTGGATGAAAAGACACAAATGCAATAGAGAGAGTCAGCTACCAGTTACGTAATGTCCTTGGGCTCTCTCAGCTTGACGAACGCACTTCTATACAAATTTTAATTCTGTGGTCGATCCGTCTTTGCAACGCCCTTCCACTGAACATCAGAAATTGTCCTACCACTGTTAATACAAGCATGGAGGTACAATGATATGAGGCACATCATAAGCGTCATTTATTTCCCAACAAGCTCGGTCATTTAAGACGTGGAATTAGTAGAAAATAAAATATTTTAATTACTCGTATTTGAGTTGACTACAGTGCGAGGAGGAAAGAAAGAGAAACAAAGAACAGAAAGATGCGAGGGAGAAGTAAAGCGGGAAACAAAGAAGGGAGGGAGGAAAGAAAAAAATAAAGAACGAAAAAAGGAATGAGACACAATGGAGAACAGAAGACAGAAAGATCGAAAGAAAGAAAGAAAGAAAGAAAGAAAGAAAGAAAGAAAGAAAGAAAGAAAGAAAGAAAGAAAGAAAGAAAGAAAACATACAAACAAACAAAAAGAAAGAAAAGACCGTAAGGGATAGAAGAGAAGCAAAAAGACGAGAGGAAAAAAATGAAAGAGAGAAAGATATATTCTGACTCAAATGTGAAATTACAGTATTCTTGAAAACGGACGTGACCAGTGTTATGCCAAACCCTATCGCCACCAGGCATGTCAGGTCTTACCTCCTTCAGATCAGGCCAGGTCTCTGGTAAGATGTGGTTGTGTACATCAATTTTCAAAGAGGTAGTCATCTCTGACAGTGGTCCTGCTCAGTAAGTTTGGTGAAATTTTAACCAGAGATGAGTCCGAGCTCATGAGGGTCTGTTGTGATCCTGCACACGTGTACTCTGTATCAGAATAATCAGGGCGTGAAAGAAATGCTGAATAACAAGTCTGAAAGAAGGTAGATTAAACCTGAAAGGATGGGTTCCTGAGCAGTAGATCTGTGTGGCCACAAAGCAGAACAGTAGGTCCAGGAACTGGCACATCAATCTATATCACAGCTGGAAGATATTCCGTAATAAGAACAGTTGACACAAAATCCCTTAGGAAAACTTTACGCAGCAATAGGAACCATCATTCAGAGCTATTTAATTAACATAAGTGCGAATCTAGTTCACGAATTCAATTTTGTTTTCTTTACTGAGCATACAACATCAATGTGTATGCTCAATAACGTCACGGTAGCTGTATTACATAGCACAGGACAGTCCGTGACACTGTGATGTTACAGAGGTAGCAGTGACTCCCCGCTGACGTTAGATTTCAAAGTGGAGAATTAAGGTTTATACAATGCCCACCTCCCACCCCCACCCCCGCCCAACACACACATACACACAAGCTCCAGGACTTTGTTTAATATTCATTAGATGTGCAGAGTTATGGCATATACATTTCACTTAGCATGAAATCTCTATCCGCTATAGTTTTAACGATAATGCAGATTTAAAATTCCTTTATTTTAATAGTATAGTTTACGATTTGTTCAATATTCATCAGATGGGCAATGGTCAATGTTGTACGTGTGGAAGTTGAAATGGCATCACTATCTGTCATACTTTGGAAGATATTCAAGGAGTAAATTTTGCAATGCTCTAAATTAGCATCATTTCAAATAGTACCCCTTTCCCTCAAAATAATATCAGCTGCACAATGGTCAGTATACAGGTAACCTGCACATGGAGTTGTAGTGGCGTCTCTGTCGTTTATAGCTTTTCAGCTATTAATTTTTCAACATTTGAAATGCTCACAAGCTGAAAAAGCTATGAAGTTTGATAAAGTTTTATGAAATAAAGAAGAATGACTGAAGGAAAAAAAAGGAAGGAAACTGGAAAAGATGATTTACTATGTACCAAATTTGTCGGTGTACCTGCAAAGCAGAACTGCATATTAAAGCTGGTATGGTATTTCTCGATTGTGGTTTTGAACATAAAAGATTTAAATTTGAAATGACCCTAATTATCATTATTTTAAACACTACAACGTTCTAATAGAGGTGTGAATCCAACTTTAATCCTTAGGCTTGTGTTACAAGTGCATCCAATGAAATGAAATGAAATGAAAGGAAAGGACTAAAAATGTTGAATATCTTCAAAAGTATGCAAGATAAAGGTTTCAATAATAATATTCTGTGGCACTCCGCTTATCTGCCGCGGTCCTGGCTAGCTTAGTAGCTAGTCAGGTGGCCTTCAGAAAGGAAAAAAAAAATGCAAGCAAGCAAGCCCTATCCCACTGTCGCAACTTTGCGCTCGGCATGCCCACAGACCCTGCTGATGATGCCACCTGGCAGGGTCATGGGATCCCTAATAAGGGCTACCTTCTCCCTTCCCTTGCTAAGTTTGTCCTCTATTCTCTTCCGTGATTAATCCTAAGATATTATTCCTACTCTCCCAGCACTGCACCAAGAAGTCTTTCACTGACTCTAAACCAACTCTACTTCCTGGAAAATCGCCCTTCAATCCTAGTATCCATGCTAACCTATCATTCTCTGCCATGTCCCTTACTTGCTCTAAGCTTTTACACTGCCCATCTCTTGTTCTCCATTGTACAAACAGCTGGTCTCTAAGCGCTCTATAACCTGTACACCATGTCATCATATGATCAATGGTCTCATCCACATCCTCCCTACACACCCTGCACTTCCCATCACTTCTATTTGTCCACTTCTGTTTCCTCTTCTCCAGATTGATCACTCCTGCTCTGCCCTGAAACAACAGTCTAGAACCCTAGCTACCATCCCAACATTTAGTCTTCACTGGCTTGTCTACAGCTCTATATGCTTCCAATGTGCTTTTTTCCTCAACCCTCCATTCCACTGCTCCACATGTTTCTCTTGGATCACCTTTCCTATATAGGATTTCCACGCCACTTCAATTTCATCTGGCCCTTTCAGCTCATATTTCTCAGCTAACTTATCTATTTCTTGAACCCATTTTGTCTTTTCACTAACAGCCTCAATGTACGCCTTCCTACACCATCTTTCTTCATTCACCTGATGCAAATATCCCCAGTAGCCTAGCCTAGCCTTAGCTATTCTATCTCTTATTGGTAACCATCCCAACTCTCCCAACACTGCCTCTGTTGCTACACACGGTGGTGCCCCAAGCACCCATTTCCCCATGGGTGCTTCAATAGCATCTCGAATTCATTGGTTTGTAACTGTAGGCATGGAATGAAAATGAAAATTTTAAGTTATGCTAATCAAGGAAGGGATCCAAGCTTATTTTTCAAAGTAGGACAGGAGTAATAAATCTAGAAAAGAGAAAACAGAGGTGGACAACAGGTAGTAATGGAAAATGTATGATGTGTAGACAAGAGGCAGATGAGACGATGGAACACTGCCTGTTGTCGTGTGATGCATGTAGAGAGATAAGGCAAGATTTTTTTTTCAGAAAGTGGCACAGGGAAGATTATAATTACAAAGGTTTAGAAGAGGTCGGTGTTTAGAGGAAGGGGAAGGTGTAGCATGGGTTTTTTGGTTTAAAGCTGGGGTTTGAAGGGTGGCTTTCTGGGAGGCAGGAATAAATTGATAAAAATAGATCGCCCGGCCTGAAATGTGCCATAGATTGACTCAAGCAGCATAATGAACTGAAAAAGGTGATTTGCTGCATAGCAAATCAGTGTGTGTATCTTCAAAGCTTATTGCTGCTACTAGTCCATAACATAGAAGTAGAAGTTGGAATGGCATCTCTTCCAATTATAGTTTTGAAGTTATTCAAGATCAAAAATTTCCAATGGTACTACTTATAGCATAATTTGAATTGCTACAATTTTTGTTTTTAATGCATTAGGTGCACAATGGTCAATAACCCCCTAGTAAATGTTGGAATGACATCTCTATCTATTATAGTTCTGAAGATATATGTAAGATTGAAAATTTCGCATACTGCTAATTAGCATAATCTAAATTGCTACAACTTTTGTCATAGATTCATTACGTGCGCAATGGTCAATACCCCCCTAGTAGAAGTTGGGATGACATCTCTATATCTGTAATAGTTTTGAAGATATATTCAAGATTAAAAGTTTCAAATGCAGCTAATTAGCATAATTTAAATTGTTACAACTTTTGTTTTAGATTCATTGCATGCACAATGGTCAATAATCCCCTAGAAGAAGTTGAAATGACAGCTCTGTCTATAAAAGTTTTGAAGATATTCAAGATTTAAAGTTTCAAATGCTGCTAACTAGCATACCTTAAATTGCCACAGCTTTTGTTTTAAAATTCATTAGATGTGCAATGGTCAATAATCCTCTGGTACAAGTTGGAATGATATCTCTATCTATTATAGTTTTGAAGATATTCAAGATTAAAAATTTGAAATGCCCTTAATTTGCATAATTTTAAACATCCTCATTCCTCTGCATAACAAGGTGAAACTCCTTGTATGGAGGTACAACCATGCTAACTTTGAAGTTTCTATGTATAATGGTGTCAGAGTAAAGTGTCGGACAAATTCATCAGTAAAGAAAGAAAGAAAGAAAGAAAGAAAGAAAGAAAGAAAGAAAGAAAGAAAGAAAGAAAGAAAGAAAGAAAGAAAGAAAGAAAGAAAGAAAGAAAGAAAGAAAGAAAGAAGGAAAGAAAGAAAGAAAGAAAGAAAGAAAGAAAGAACTAGAAAAGAAGATTTGTTTCACAGCAAATCCTTTTGCGTGCCTTCAAAATGAGAACAGTTTGAAATGCTACACTTTGCCATTATTCAACATATAATCTAACTTTTGTGTATTAGCCTAATTTGTAAAAAATAAAATGTTACAACTTTGGTTCTTGGTTTATTTATAACCAGAGTTGTAGCATTTCGATTTATGCAAATACACACAATTTAAATTTTTAATATCTTACAGATAGAGATGCCATTCCAATTTCAATTTAGGGGTTTAAGACATGGATGCATCCAATGAACCATAAGCTAAGTTGCAGCATTTTAATTTGTGCGTATTAAGTAAATAAACAAAATTTTAATTTTTGAATGGTTCAGAAAGAATTATAGATAGAGAGATACCATTCCTACTTCAATTTATCGGTTTTTGATACAGCTTCATCCAATGAGCAAGGCCGGCAGGAACCCATGTTGTCGCATTATTGTTTAAGCAAATTAGGTAAATCTACATTTAACACAATACATGCCAGTATATCCCAAAATGAGAAATCTGCTGGGCTCATTTTACTTGATATACTTTCATTGCACCGAGAGAGTTGCTTGCAAATCTGTCTTCTAGTTTGTTTATTTAGCGTGCAATGGTTATCATCTGCAATCACGTTCTTACGCTAATATCAAATCATAATGTACAAGTAATACATTTTGCTTGATCTGTACGACCATTTCTTTTAGAAGAAAGCTGTTTTTTTCCTCCGCCCTCCTTTTCTACTAATATAAAATTCTAGGCCATCTGTGTCACACACGACAGCTGCAGAAAAGCAGAGCCACAGGCACAGGATTATTGCTGTCCGTGCCTGCTAGGGCAGCCAATGCTGACGACCAATTCTGATACACTTCACACGGAAATTGCGCTTGAAACTCTGCGAATAACATGTCACATTTACGCGGTTACGACGACGAAATGGCAATACACTTTGACTTGCATCCAGAAAGCCATTCATTCACAGCATAAATTATGCAGGCCTACCAGAGCAGCAACAATGCAGGAGACGTCACGGGAGGTGTGTCCTGGCGCAAGGTGTAGGTCATGCTGGACTCGATGCAAGAAAGGTCACGACCCGATACTGATCACATGATTCCAAAATGGAGGCATGAATAGAGTTCGGGGAGGATTCGCTCTGCGTGATTTCCTGGGTCACCAGCCCCCAAGTTAGAAGGAACCACAGGATCCAAGAGAACAGAAATATGGAATCAGTAGAATCTTCTAGATCAAAAGTTAACGAAATAACAGAGGAAGAGGAGGAGGAAGATGGTGAAAAACTTGATCCTCGAGTACAGGTATATCTATTTCTTTGCAGTTGACTGTCTTACTGATTTCAGTTTTTGTGCAGTTATTTGAATAAATAAAGTTCTGTGTCAGGTATATGACTCACCAACTCCATACACAGAAGTAGCCTCAAGAGCCATGTTCGGAGTGTATGTCTCGAGATGTACGCTCCGAACATAGGCTTTTTCAGGGACATAAAGTGAGAGCATCAGTAACAGAGCATCATTATCAAAGAATATACAAGAGAATACTCCGTTTCAATGTGGGACAACCACCATAAATTGGTCAAAATTTCACCTAATTTCAGGCACTGTCCCTCATATTGAGGGACAGTTGGCATCCCTGCATTGTCATGGCATTGGAATAGTGGTCATAACCTTAAGTGCTACTCACTGGTGCTAGTAGTAAGCTGAGACCAGGGATAGTGAGAGTATTCCTGATCTCCATATGCATAGCCATAATAATCAGTAACCCATATAATATTGGTCTCTCGAGTTGCCGAAGGCTTGTGGCCTTTGGCCACTTGAGAGACTGATATTATATGGGTTAAGTAATCTATAGCCAGACTATCCCTTCTTTCTTTCTTTCTTTCTTTCTTTCTTTCTTTCTTTCTTTCTTTCTTTCTTTCTTTCTTTCTTTCTTTCTTTCTTTCTTTCTTTCTTTCTCTCTCTCTCTCTCTCTCTCTCTCTCTCTCTCTCTTCTTTCTTTCTTTCTAGGCAGGAATGCTAATTAGCAGAATACAGTAGTCCCTCCTTTGAGAGACCGCCCCTAGTGCCACCCAAAAGGCGGTCACATAAAGCAGGTGGTCCCTCAAAGGAGGTATAAATAACATGAAAAGTACCACAGAAAGACCTGACAACTGTGGTCTCTCAAAGGAGGTGGTCTTCCAAAGGAGTGGTCTTTCAAAGGAGGGACTACTGTAGCAATCAGTTTCTCTTGCTTTGCAGACCATAAGGTCTTTGTCTTTGTTATATTGTGATGTTTCATTGTGTAGTGACTGCTTGAACTTTTGTAAAAACTCAATTATATGACTTGCGAGTCAGAACTGATCCCTTGTGGCAATAAAATATTTACTTACTTACTTTTAAGTTATCCATAAACATTAACAAATGCTATTTTGACAATTGTCACAAAGCAGGCCTGCCAATAACTTGCTTTTAATAATTCAGAGCTTGCACAGGAGAAGAAGTTTTAATGAAATTACTATAAAATATTTAGTATGATGAGCTGCAGAAGTCTCCTATACCTAAGTGCAGTAGAACTCTTGTGGTCAGCAATGGCATATCTATAGGCTATTAAAATCATTCAAATTAACATGGCTAAAACTTAATTGATAAATGGGATGAGTTACACAGTTATTACTGATACTATGCTGACAACTGGAAGATGGGTTTGGACTACCATGCCAACAGGTCTCAAATTTGGCAAGCTTGTGTGTCAGTCCATGTGCAGTGTTAGTAAACGAGTGTTATAAATTTTAGGCAGAAGTGATTGGTCCAGTAACCAGAAAGTTCTACTAAGGGAAGGTTTTTGGTTGCCAAAACCATAGTCACTGTAAAATAGTCTGTTTAACACATGTTGTTCTGGTAACTGGAAACATAACTTCTGAGACAAGGTTCATGGCTACTGGAATAATAGCCAATCATCCCTATTTAAAAAGAGTGTCCGTAATCATAAGTAATCCACCAGGTGGTGGATTTGATGGCAAATATGATTCTGCAATACAGTTTATTGTGGTTACATAACTGTACAGTGCCAGTAGTACCTGCTCTAAAGACCATCCTTGTGAGAGACTGCAGGTCTTTTTAGTAGAAGATGGCCCTTTCAGCATACAGTTACCAGAATTCCAGCCAATTTGTAAATTTTTGGTTCATCTGCCCTTCCATCCATCCTTCATTCCAGCAAGGCTTTCTCAGGCCATATTTCTGGTACCATATAACACCTATACTTACCAAATTGGGTGTTTGGACACTTCACAGGATAGGGGTGTGTCACACACCAGAATTGGGTCAATGTGACCTTGACCTTTGACTTAATAAAAATCCAGCTTGTCTGGGCAAAATCTCATATACCTACACACTTACAGGTACCAAATATCATTTCATATGATTGGCACTGCAAAATTGGGCCAATATGACCTTGATCTTTGACCCATAGACAGTTTTAGGTTGAGGGGCAATATTTCCTATACTACAGCTGCTCATTTTGGTTGTAGACATTTAATAGAGTAAGGGTGTGTCACACGCTAAATTGGCTTACTCTGACCATCATTTGCCCTTTCAACTGAAAAGTTCACAAAAGGTCAAATGTGATAGCTCCAAATGAAAGCACATATATCATTTCATATCCATGTTTAACAGTAACCAAAGTACCAACCTGCACTGCTTTCCAAATATTAACCAATATTATGCAAGTGATCTTGATTTAGCTTTAAAGATCGAAATTAACAACACCAAAAGACACTCCAGACATACATGTACTTCTCCAGTAATGTTTAATAGTAACCACAGGCAACCAATTTCATATAAGCAACCATGTAACCTTGAAATTAGGTCAGAGTGACAGATAATATCCCATCATGGGTCTCACCCAGATATATTATCCTATCATGTTTAACAAGGTTTTAGTATATTTTTTTCAGTGTTTATTGCACATAAACCTTTTTCTTACCAGTTGATCAGATGGGGGACAATTTTGGAGCACTTGTCCCCGGACAAGTAGACGTTGGAGAGTACTATCTGTTCTCTGGTGGTAAACTATGTATTGCTATGCAACACGTGATCTTGTTACTTCAGTAATGTATTGTACTAAACATACTTACTGCTTATAGATTTTTTTTGTAGGTTGTCTTGAGCTGCAAAACCTGACGTTTTTATACAGGGATGAGCACATTCAAATGTCTTGTATCAAAAATAGCCAACATACTGCATTGTTGAAGAACAATTGTATGGCTTTTCATTATAACACTGTTTAATGTAAAAAATGTTCTTTTGCAATTTTCAACACTCATGCTTTTTGTCCAAACTTATGGCAGTTTCCTCCTCACCACGATACTAGTATTTCAAAATAGCAACAGATGGACAGTTTTTACTTTATCCTAGGTTATGCATTAATTATGTATTAATTATATGTAGAAAAATGTACCAGGGAGGTGGGGGGGGGGAGGTTTACAGCTAAAATATATAATGATATTTTACATGTTTATTTGCAGGATGAACTAAATATTTTAAACAGTGCTACTGGAGTTATCAATAAACTGGAGACAGAATTAGAGGTGAGACTAAGCTTGTAGTTCTACAGCATTTGAGGGGCCCTCAACAATTGTCATCAATATCACATAATGAAACATTTGTGGCAGTAAGGGGGGCAGAATTAAATGAAGATTTTTGTTCATAAATATTTTTCTTAATCAATCAAAACAAGTCCAAAGTTTTTAGCCTGTAAACTTTGAAAAAAAATGAAGACGAAGTCAAGCTAAACACTACAAACATGTAACCTGTAGTCAAACCATAGGTGTGAAAATGCCCATGGTTGTTACCTTGTGACCCAGGCTAATGGTCACCATGCCATTGTGAAAGGTGTTATCAGCACCTTTTTGTATACTGGTTTGGGCACTGTCAAACCATTCACTTCATCTCATGGGTCCAAGGTGAGTGAGACGCTATTGGTAGCTCTTATGGCAAAAGAGCCAGTATGTTTCATCAAGAATCCTTATAAGTGTATAACCGTGTGTCTAATAGCTTTTTAGCTCAGGTAACGTGTCCATCAGCTGAGCTTTTTGGCGGCTCCGTCATCCATCTGTCGACTGTCCACAATTCCATTTTCAACTTCCCAACAAAATCGGCGGCCATATCCTCTTCAAACTTGATGGGGATCTACCTTGGGTGGATCTCTACAAAGTTTGTTCAAATGGTCATGCTCAAATTATTTTTTTGATTTTCTATGAATTTTTGTTTGTTTGTGTTTTTTTGGGGGGGTGCAAATTTTGAAAAATCGTCTTTTCCGAAACCACTCTTCCAATTGCTTTTATATGAAACAAGAACACTCTTAGGGATACATAGTTCTTAATTTGTTCACCAGGTGGTGCTGCATTGTTATTTGTGTGTGTGTTTTGTTTTTGTTTTTTTTTTTGGGGGGGGGGGCATTTTCGACTTCTTTTCCAGAACCGTCATTCAGATTAAGCTGAAGCTTGGTGGGTTTGTTCCTTGTGAAGGGGTCAAACAAATTTGGCAACTAGGTGGCACTGTTGTGGATTTCTGAGTTTTAATGATTTTTTCAATTCGGTTACTTATTTGGTAAATGCACCTTCCTAGTGATTACTGTGCAAGTCAATGTTTATTCTAATGCTAATTCACATTTTCGACTTCTCTGAAACCGTTCGCCAGATTCACTTCAAACTTGGTGCCGATATACCTCGGGTGGGTCTCTACCAAGTTTGTTCAAATGGCCACGGTCCAGTGATTTGGGATTTTTAGCTCAGTTGACTTTTTAGTCAGCTGAGATTATGTGGTGGTTAGGCACCCATTGACCGTCCGTCGGCTTCCACAATTCACATTTTCAACTTCTTAAAAACCACTGGCCAGATTCACCTCCAACTTGGTGGGTATATATTTTGGGTGAGTGTCTACCAAGTTTGTTCAAATGGTCATGGTCCTGTAATTTTTAGCTTAGCTTACTTGTCAGTCGGCTGAGGTAATACATGTATGGTGTTTAGGTATCTGTTATCTGACCATTGGTGTCCACTCTTCAAATTGTTGACTTTTTCTCCAAACCCACTTGCCAGATTTTCCTCAAACTAAGTGTGAATATACCTTGGATGGGTCTCTACCAAAGTTGTTAAAATGGTCATGGTCCATTAATTTTTTATTTTCTGTGAATTATTTTGTTCTTTTTTGGGGGGCAAATCTTCGAAAATTTTCTTTTCTGAAACCGCTCACCCAATTGCTTTGATATCACACAGGAACACTCCTAGGTACTCCTAGTTCTTAATCTGTTCACCAGGTGGGACTGCAATTTCTTTCTATTTTTTGAAAATGTTTGCTATATTTTCCCTAGACCTGAATTTTTTTCAACAGGTGGTGCTGGGATTCTGCTGTACATATTTTTTATGATCAGCAAGGGGGTATATACATGTTAGCAACATTGACCATGGTCTGAAACAGAGGTGGCCTTTATATCATAGTTCACACTATCACTTCAGTCTGTGCATTTAGGGTCAGCTGAGCACAGGACTGTCACAGTCCTCGTTTTATACTCATGATTAACAAAAAAATAAACAAAGTTTCGAGAAGGAATGTGTGAAAATGGGCTGGTGTCAAAAAATGTTTGGGCCTCCCTAATGAATGGCCCTTACTGGGGTCTTTTGTAGTATATACAGTACACCCACAATGCTCCAGATTGGATATGCCCTTCCTATTTCAATAACCAAATTTTTGATTGGGACAGGGGCTTAAATAATCTTCAACAGGCCCAAATATTCCAGAATGGTTCGGCCCATGGCCCATTTGTTGACTGAATATAAAGGCGCAGGGGGGGGGGGGGGGAGCAGCTGTTCCAAGGACCATCCTTGCTGTGACACCAGGCTACAGATGGTATAGCCATTTGTCCAAAATACAATAGGCAAATGGCAGCAAGTCCTCACAAGTTTAAGAAGGCAAAGTAACTGAACACTACAAGAGCATTTATTGTGTCGCTAGCATAAGCTGTTGGTGAGACTAAGCTCTCACTTTCTGTTAGTCCTTCCGTCCATCAACAAAAAACTCTGGAGTGGCAGTATTTCACTAACTACACTGGGTATGGCTTTCATACTGGAATAAATGATTTATAGTGATGGTCACTACAGATTTGTACGATCACCGTCATACTTCATTGGTTACATCATGCTTGAATGAGCATTGTAGAGAAACTTTGGAGTGGCTTGACTTATGCTGGCGAGACATTCATGCCCCCTGGGCATAGCTCTGGTTTTTCTTAAAAATCTCACCATCAAATGAGCTGTGTATCATACTATACATAGTTTGAGAATAGAATTTATGTATATACACATAGAGGTATGCTCGTGTAGTTGACAGGAACACTAGATTTCATGGAGTGTTAAAGGGGTTAGTTTTAGCCCTGTTTCAACCCTTTCTTTACCTCAGGCATTAATCAGTGTACTTATTAACCTTTTACAGCAAGCACGGTCAAAATTCAGAAGTCTGCTGGGTGAGTCTACTACTAGACTCAATTTTCTCCACAAGAAACTCGGGAAGTGTGTCAACAAAGCAAGGCCTTATTATGAAGCTGTCAAACTGGCAAAACAGGTAAATCTGCTGTTCTTTGGTACATCACATATATGTACACTGGTGTCATTTACGTGAGAAAAGGACAATCTCTATTGCAAACACATTTTCACCATCCTATTTTTCTGTCTCGTTCCTTTATATTCATATGTAGATTACCTTAATTGGTATTTATTCATCAGGATATAGTGTGCTTATATGTGCATTTTCATAATTGGGTTGACAGGATTTAAAGGACAAGGTTAAATTTTCTGGAATAAATTTTTTGGATTAAAGTGAAAAGAGTTCAACTTGTAACTAATTTGAAAAAAAAAATTGTCCCTTTCAACATCTACAAATTTGGGGCTCATTCCTGGGCATGGCATGTGTAAATATATGCATTGATTGATGTTATTACATGTGTTGTGAGGCAAAACAGGAGCTATTACACATACTCATCACTATAGTAATTAGGCCATAAACTACATACATGTACAAAGTAACTGACCTGATTTTATTGACCTGAGGGTATCAGTGCTAAAGGGAAATAAGAAAAATGTACATATATATTCATTCAAAATG
The DNA here is from genome assembly GCA_964020975.1 of Hermodice carunculata. NCBI lineage: Eukaryota > Metazoa > Annelida > Polychaeta > Eunicida > Amphinomidae > Hermodice > Hermodice carunculata. The sequence continues at coordinate 130,323,774 of OZ026612.1, read as the reverse complement.
AACTACCTCTGGATGTAAATATATACATGTATACCCATACATGTATATAACATTCAAATATCAGTAAACAAAGAGCTGTTTTATATTCCACATATCATTGTATATTAAGATGTCAATTTAATTATCAGCAATTTTATTAATTACCTCCAATTATAGCTGCTAGAAGTATGACATAATATAATGCATTGTGTGATCACAGAGTCATTAGACTAATGTACAACTAGTTTGGATAATTTTGTTCATTTTGAGATTTTGAAATATTTTGGTAGACCAGTATGTTGTCTGTCACATGCCCAAGTTTGCAAGTTCTAGCCCTGATACAATCTGAAGATATAAACAGAACATTTTTGATGTTGCATGGTTGTCAATGGACTGTATTGACATTTATATTTTGACTACATACAAAATGTATTGCAACCAGAATGGCCATTTAACATGGATATTTTTCTAAAACCAATTCTCTGATTTTAATCAAACAAAATTTGTTTGATTTAATAAACCTTTGAGGGCAAAAATATATCAGTGATTTTCTAAGAGTAATCAATTCTTTTTTAAAAATATTTCAAACTGAAGAGTTGCATAAACTCTGCCATTATGCAAAAGCAGATATTTTCCTATCCACTTTGTGGAAAAAAAAAACAAAAAACAGATACTTTGATGAAAAATCCTTGATACGTTTCAAGATACATGTATATCCAAAAATTCACAAAAGGAAGACAACAAGCAAAAACACAATGAGATAAGTATTATTAGAAAACACCACTGAAGAACTATCAATATTTATATTGTCAGGTAAACATTATATACCTTAACTTGATCTGGGAATTAAGGGATGTAGAGATGATAATATTATATCTGTTTTATCACATTTGTTGATAGGCACAGTGTGAAGCACAGAGGGCAGCCATTCAGTTCCAGCGAGCAAACAGTGTCTATAAGGCAGCTAAGGAGACGGTGGCACTGGCTGAAGAAAGACTGGTTACTGCAGAGGAAGATGAAAAGAGAGAGTTTGATTCTGCATGGCAGGAAATGCTGAACCATGCAACCATGAGAGTAGGTGGAATGATAACTGAAGAATGCTACCATGAAGATTGGTTAATGTTAACTTAATAACGCTACCAGGAGGATAGGTTAATATTATCTGAATAATGCCACCAGAAAGATAGGTTAATGTTAACTGAATAATGCTACCAGGAGGATAGGTTAATGTTAACTGAATAATGCTACCAGGAAGGAAGGTAGGATGTAATTCTACCACGAGAGCCGGTTAGTATTAAAGTCAAAATAAACCAAACTCAGAACATTTTCTGACAAGAAACTACTTTAAAGTGGGAATATTTTTATGTGAAGATTATGTGAACCAGATTGGCAGAACAAAAGTTACAGTAGTTCTAATAAGCTCCTTTGATGTAAAAAGGTCAACAATGGAGGCTGTCATCTTTGATGAAATAACAACTTTTCACAGATGGTTATTAAATGTAAACAACTAATACCTATGTGAACTGTCTTTAAAATAATATAGTAAAATTGTCATAATAAACAGACAAGATCACATACAATGAATAAAACAGTTTTAATCAATATGAACATTGAAATTTTGTAATCAATGAATATTGATAATTTGCCTGTGATGAAAGTATATCATCACTGTTGCATGATAGGATTAATACTTGGTTGCCATGGCTGACCCCATTGTTCAGGCAAAAATGTACAAACATTGTATTTCATTGGATCAAAACCTCTGTGGTCCAGCTTTGATTTGCATTATGTTTACATAATAATATTCCTATTCCCAGTGGGCTTTGTATCAAATTAAGAGTCTTGTCAGGTTTACTTCTGCTTTAACTGAACAATACAACAGTGGGTGTAGATAGAATGTTAAAGGAACAATGCTATTGTAAGGATAGGTTGAGGCTGACCTAAGCAATGCTACCACAAGGTGAGGCTCTGTAAGAAAAGAGACCCTGCAAATGAGACAGTATTAGACTGAAGGAGATCTACATTTAATGTTTGGATGGATGTTGATGGGTTGATGGAGAGCAGTGGCGAATACTCTATCATAGTGAAGCAGATGTCAAGACCATGGGCTATTTATGTCCCCCTCCTACCAGAGGAGGGGCATATGGTAATCGCTTTTTCCGTGCGTCCGTCCATCCATCCGTCCGCTTTTTGTGTCCGGGCTATAATTCACTTGTTCTTCAACTTACACACAGGTGCATCTGGATATAAAGGTGTGTCATGTACCAAAAGTATGTCACTAGTTAAAGTATCTGGGTCACAGTGACATATTCTTTTAAAAAATCATGTCCAGGCTATAATTCCTTTAATATGTAAGTTAGATTGATGAAACTTTACACACAGATGCGTCTGGATCACAGTGACATGCCCTGGCTTGTAAAATCGTGTCCAAGCTATAATATCATTACTATTTAACTTAGTTTCATGAAACTTGACACACACATATATCTTGACCTAAAGGTGTGTCATGAAACAAAATTAGGTCACTAGGTCAAGTATCTGGGTCACGGGGATACATTCATGTGCAACTATATTACCCTTGGCTTCATGCCTGGGCTGTAATTCTGTTGTCCTTTGACCTAGAATCATGAAAAGGTTACACACTTGTGTATGTGGACACAAGAGTCATGCATAAAAGTCATTAGGTCAAGCATATGGGTCACAGTGATAGCCTATTTTTATTGACTACACTCATTCCAAAATGAGACCTGTAATTAGCAAGGTTATAAATGAGGCGGGGGGGGGGGGGGGAGCATTTAGAGGCAGCACAAAATTAAAATTGCAACAGGAATTTCTATGGAAAGGTTACAGGCAGAAATCACCAGAAATGCTGGAACTTACTGAACCTGGCCTGCACTCTGAAAATCAGTGGTGCACAACCAAGACCAGGCTTTTTGTGTGTTGACAATGTAATCATACCATAGTGCAAGTGCAGTGTGACCAGCTCCCATTGTCTGCACATGACCAAATAGCGTAGTGCATCTTTGAAATTTTCGCCACATATCAATAGCAGGCAACATGAGACAAACTGAATGATAAAAATGCTGGCCACTTGTTTATACCAACTTTGTGCACAGATCACTGCCAACCATTGGTCTCTTCACCCGCTGCATGAAGAGTGTGAAATAAGTCAAGCATGAAAATTTCTAGGAATACAGTAACTTATGCCTGTTTGTGCACCTAACACAAGAAAGGTTTTTATTTGCTAGCTTATGTGCTAGCTCTTAGAAAAGAAAAGCTTTTAAAGTTATCAAATTTTGTGTTTATCAAAGGAAAATTGTGGTATTAATTACATTATGTACAGAAATTGCTGTCGGGCTGGTATGAAAAAAGAAAGGTTTCAGACCTGTCTGCATCATGAACACCTTTATCATATCCACATGTTGCACATTGTATGGTGGTGATGGAATCATGCATCCAGCACAGTGTGCCCACTGCATTGAGGTAGAGTGTGAATCTATGCCTCCATTCAGTGTACATATATACACTGAATTGAGATCTCTGAATCATGTATCCATATTGCCATTATCATCCCCACATGTGGTACACTGTGTATTCAGATATTAGCGTTATGCATCCTGAGTATCATTATTATGCACGCATGTTGTACATTGTATATTCAGGTCATCGGGATATGTATCCTTAATGCCACTATCATGCCCACATGTTGTATACTCTACATTCAGGTCATAGGTTTATGCATCCTCAATGCCATTATCATGCCCACATATTGTATACTCTATGTTCATGGGTTTATGCATCTTAATGTCACTGCCATGCCCAAGTGTTGTATACTCTATGTTCATGGGTTTATGCGTCCTTAATGCCATTGTCATGCCCACATATTGTATACTCTACATTCATAAGGTTATGCATCCTTAATGCCATTACCATGCCCACATGTTGTATACTCTACATTCAGGTCATGAGGTTATGCATCCATAACACCATTATCATGCCCACATGGAGTTAGGTATCATTAATGCCATTATGCCCACATGTTGTATATTCTAAATTCAGGTCATGTGGTTATGAATCCATGATGTCATCATCGTGCCTACATGTTGTATACTTTACATTCAGCTCATGGGGTTATTTATCCTTAACAGCATTATCATGCCCACATGTTGTACACTCGGCATTCAGGTCATGGGGCTATGTATCCTTAATGCCACTATTATGCCCACATGTTGTGCACTCTACATTAAGGTCATGGGGTCTTGCATTTTTAATGCTATTATCATACCCACATGCTGTACACCCTACATTCAAGTAGAGGGGTTATGCATCCTTAATGATATAATCACGCCCACATGTTGTACACTCTACATTCAGGTCATGGAGTTATGCATTCTTAATGCCATTTTCATACCCACATGTACACTCTACATGCAGGTGATGGGGTTATACATCCTCAACACCATTATCATGCCCACATGTTATGGGGTTATGCATTGATCCCTAATATCATTATCATGCCCACATGTTGAACACTTGATATTCGGGTCATTGGGTTATACATCCTTAATGCCATTTTCATGCCGACATGTTTTTCACTCTGCAATCAGGTTGTGGGGTTATGCATCCTCACTGCCACTATCATGCCCACATGTTGAATACTCTACATTCAGGTCATGGGGTTATTCATCATTAATACCATTATCATGCCCACATGCTGTACACTCTACATTCAGGTCATGGAGTCTGAGAAGGAGAAGACTCAGAGTGAGCAGGCACACATGGTGAGAGCTGCCACCTTCCACTCTGCCCAGCAGCGAGTCCACGATCTGGAAAAACAGATGAGGAGAAGTATCAACAGATCCAAGTGAGTGTCTTTTCTATTGCAATCATATATTTGTAAAGATAGGACTCGTCATCCTTGTTTTTGCTTAAAATACATTGCAAGGCATTGGTTTTTCTTACAATGACATACAACTGTCAAGCGCATATTAAACAGAGGCTTTGAGTATGCATGCACCCTCTCAAAATTACCTGCAATTTCTGTCAGTTCAATCTTTGTTAAGAAGCAGTGTATGGGCATATGTCTCAGCTGATATGTTAAGAAAAACAATATTATAGTTTCTTGTCTCAGAATTCATATTCTTATACAATTGAGTGTATATATATACATTATAGACAAGTTCTGTCTCTGTGAGGAAAGTTGTCCACCTGAAGTGAGTGAGCATTGAGAGTCCCATCCACATCAATAGAATAGCTCATCATAACAACATCAGGCACTTGAGTTTTTGAGCAGTTTGGGTTTAGCATGTTATTAAATGAACAGCAAGCTGCAGTGGTACATGTGTGTGTGTGTGTGTGCGTGTGTGTGTGTATGCCTGTCTCACATTAAGCTCGCATGCAATATGGTAATTGTGATTCCTTTTTCTGCATTGCAGACCTTACTTTGAGATGAAAGAAATGTTGGAAATACAACTCCAGGTAACAGAGATGGCTTATCAATTGAAACAAATGAAGTATATGTGAAAAGCTTGCTGACAGTTTGAATAGTTGTATTAATTTACAGAGGAATCTGAAGCTAGCTGAACATATCAATTCTTAATCAGGTTGTCAGAGTAAAGTACACATCACAGTTTCTTATTTAATATATATATATATATATATATATATATATATGTATGTGTATATATATATATGTATATGTGTATATATATATATATATATATATATATATATACACATATATATACATATATATATGTATATATATGTGTATGTGTATATATGTATATATATACATATATATATATGTATATATGTATGTATATATATATATATATATATATATATATATATATATATATATATATATATATATATATATATATATATATATATATATTGTACTAATTGGTACAACAACAAAAACAAAGGTGATTTAATGAATGTAATTTGCTTCCTCAAAATAAAAAAATGATATAGGGAAGCATATAAAAAAGTAAATGAATAAATGATTATCCTGTACATAGTCAGCAGAAAATAATGTCATTCACTTCTTTGGCTGTGAAAAGAGAAAAATACCCTGTCACATAAGTGTAAAATGCCTTCTTCCAGCAACAAAAACAAAATGTGGATGACTTGCAGCGAGGCATTCATGATGCCAAGACAAAATACTCAGAGGCCTTGGGCAGGCTGGAGTCAATCTCAGAGGAGGTCCACAATAAACGCAAGCAGAGCAGGCTGGAATTGCCACCCAGGACCCCTGGGGTGGGGGCAGAGTGCTCTGTGGAGGGAACAGATCTGCCTGACCTGGAAGACCTCAAACTAGGTGTGTATCATATTGTTTGCAACATTTTTCCAAACTAGGTGTATATCATTGCTGTATTTTTCCAAACTTGGTGTATACCATTGCTGTATTTTTCCAAACTAGGTGTATATCATTGCTGTATTTTTGAAAACTGGGTGTATAACATTATTGCACTTTTCCAAACTAGGTGTATACCATTGCTGCATTTTTCCAAACTAGGTGTATATCATTGCTGTATTTTTCCAAACTACGTACATGTGTATCATTTTTTGGTACATTTGTAGCAGTTCAGTGAACTTATAGGATGGTCAGTTATCTCTCATCCATCTCGAAAATACACATTTTTGACTTCTTCACCAAAACTGTCAACCAGATCAACATCAAACTTAATGGGGATGTACCTTGGCTGGGTCTCTACCAAGTTTGTACATATTGTCATGTTCCATGAATTTTAAGATTTTTTTTGGAATATTTTTTTGTTCAGGTTTGGCAAAATTTTGCCAAAAAAAGGCCTGTTTTTCCAAAGCAGCTAAGTCAATGACTTCAAAATTGCATAGTTACACATCTGGGTACCCAAGACTAGGGTGAGATTTATTATGGCTTGAATGTTAAGGTCAGCTGAGGACAGGTTGATCACAGAGTCCTCCTGTTCCAAACTAGGTATGTATCATGGTTTGCTATATTTTTTCCAAACCAAGTACATATCATTGTTTGTTTCATTTGAACAAAGTTGCAATATATTTTCTTCTGTGTCTTTCATTCATTGTAGTGTTTAATTAGTATGTTGCTTTGCAAACATACCTCTATTACTTCATCATTGCCCTATTGACCACCTGAACCATGACTGTGTTGAAGCACTGAAACTATTGTTGTTTTAATACAAAAGTCAGTTTTTGAAATACATGCAAAATATGTTTATCTTATTCTATCATAAACGGGCTCCAAGGGGCATTTGTATGATACATTATCATCTATATTTATTTCTCGTGGACTGTGAAATCAAAGATTATTTTACCCTGATTCGTGATTATCTGATTATAAGTATTTGTGTGATTCGTTATTCTATATTTATTTCTCTTGCACTCACTGTGAAATCAAAGATTATTTAACATGATTCGTGATTATAAGTATTTATTCATGTTATTGTAATTTTTGTGATTTGGATTTAGCTGTGAAAGTATATTTAAATTTTCTGTGAATCATGATCACACCCCCCCCCCCTCCCCGGGGGGCCCTCATCATACGAAAAGTGTTAGACTTTGTTACCACTGAGCTAAATGTTGCTTTGCAGATATAGAATGTGAATCCATTGGGTCTGGTTCCACAGAGGATCCATCTGATGAAGATTTTGATGAAGCTGGAACAACCGTTTCCTTCAAGTGCATGTCCCTGTCACTTGACATGGAGGATTGGGCAACAAAGAGCATGGAAGATGTGGAAACCAGTGATACATACGCTGCCTGTAGCTCTGATGTCAACTTACCACAGGATGACAAAGATCATGGAAGTAGAATTGCCAACAGTGTGAACAGTTTTGCCGAGAACCATGAAGAAACAGATTTGGTGCTAGTTCCTAGCTCCAAAGAATTGTCCAAAGAGGGCAGTACATCTCAGTTATTTGGAGAGGACTCTATGCATCAAAATACTGCCAGTGATAGTCCTCAACTTCAGGAAAATGTCCAAGAAAAAACAAAAGAATCTGGGAATACTAGTGAGCACAGATCTGAAATACCATGTTCAACAGAAAAACATAAAGGCTGTGACAAGGAGGATACATTTTGTGCAAAAAACAACGATGAGCAAAAAGTGCCTGTGATTGGTCAGAATGGCAACAATGGACAAGTCACATGTGCCTCAGCTATTGTTGGGTCAAGCGAGGGAATTCAATTGGAAAATTCTGCTAGTGATACTGCCAGTAAGTCTGTTGAGCAAAATCATATTAACACGAAAGCGAAAAAGGTTACTATAGAAACAAAAGCTAGAAACAAAGGTATCTACATCAAAACAAGTAATACTCCATTTGAAGATACAAGCAGTTAAAAGTGTAAACCATTAGAAAATTTGAAAACTCAGTGTTAAGAAAAGTGCATTTTCATATTGCAGTTTCTACTTTTAAAAGAGTGTGGTAATCCTGTTAAATTTAGTGATTGGACATTGTAGGGGAGAATACTGTTTGATGTGAAATTACTGTAAATGTTAGGTGCTTGGTGCCTTAATTTTTAACCATTGGCCAAAATTAACAAACAAACAAACAAACAAACAAACAAACAAACAAACAAACAAACCATAATTGAAGAATGAGCTTCATTAAAATGTAGTCACTGTCAGAGCACTACATCCATGAGTTGTGTTGAAGTGCAGATACCTAAAGATGTCCATTGATTTAATAGTGATACCTAATTGTGAGCAATAATATTCCATTATGATGCATACAGATTGCTATGCAACACTTTGGCAATCTTGCCAGTAATGTATGCAAGGCAAGTTAACTTATGTAAGCCAGAGGGACTGAAATATGGGGGTAGGCTGTCCCACTGTTGGAGACTCCATTTTGAGTATGTTGTTTCTGTTGATTTATAGTTAGTAAGTAATGTGGACACAAGGAAGAAAGAATGCTCCAGAAAGCACAATGAAGAGGCACATGTTTTGCTGGGAACCACACACTATATTCATTGATACAGTGGACATGTACATTTATCTTATAATCAAGGCAAATAGAGCACACTGATTGGTTAAAAGGCATGTTCCATATATCGTATACCACAGTGTGTGTCATGACATGTCACACCGTGTTATAGGAAAGTTGAGTACAACTATAGCCATGTTTTCATCTGGTAGTAGACAAAAACAACAGCAGTGGCGAGCAAGTGACGTTTTGCTATTGAAGTGGATTTATCTTCCAAAAGAGTGGCATTACTGCCCAAGAGCACCCTAAGAGCCAATGAATCTTCAGAAAAACTATTCGGGGCATATTTACCAGAATCTGGACAGAATGTGGACTTCCTTCGCTGTACGGAAGAAGAACTTGACAAGCAGTTGTCTAAATTCTGGTTTGTGGCTTTAACTGGTGAGGGTGAATTGTACAAGAAATCCAGTCTTCTTGTTCGTTAATTTGTTTTGTTTTGTTTTTTTATGCCAACTACTTGCCTTGAATATGAGATCAAATCGCCATGTCATGCTCTGACGTGGTACATGCGATTTGGCCACCTCAGCAAGCTGCGTACCACTTAGCCGGCCAGGCTTTGTGATACACAACATGCATTGGTGGCCCAATCACGTGTATCACAGCAGAGCATGGCTTAGCTGATAGTACATGTGTGTAGCTGGTGACCCTTCTATAACATATAGGTCCAGGGTTGATAACAGTATTTTGGTTCAAAATGCTCACATAACACAATAGTTCCATAACTAAGTTCTTGTTTTAAGTCCCTAAACTTCTGGTACATATACTCATCAGAAGAACATACCTTGTTTGTTTAACTGTGATGACTGTCATCTCTGTTACCAGGATATAGCTTTGATAAACCGTCACAGTGTTTTGGGGTTTCCCTCACAGTGTTTTGGGGTTTATGCTTCTTACACTGTAAATGGTAATTCACATTTTTGCTTGATATTTTTGCCCTGTAGTGGTCCCTGTAATCAGCAGCCTCACCTGCTGCAACAAAAATTGGTTTTAAGCAACGGGTGGCTTCTTGTAATGTAAATTTACATGGAAAGCATAGGACTCGGGAATTTTTAAAGCAGTCTTATATGAAAGAGGGGGGGTGTCTCATGACTGGGACTACAGTGTCAATTTTCGAGTGCTCTTATTTTGTGGCTAGCAGAATATGTGGTTTGAAACAAAGAGGAGGGTAAATCCATGTTGAAATTGCCAATACTAACTGAACTAATAATTTAAATAGACATGCCAGCAAGCCTGTTTGTTGACATTGACCAGATGAATTGTTGGACTGGTTGCGACCGCAACAGGTGTTGTCAGTCACTGATCTGTAATGTTGGGTATGCATTTACATATACCATATGATAACACCAGCCTCAGTAACATACATGTATGTTACCGTATATCATATGCCTGAGGTTGAAGAATTGTGCTCAGGACAAAGTCACCAACTGCCACTTTTGGCATGTTGTATGTTTGGATTCATGTGAAGATCCAATGTAATGAGTGGAAGGAGGTTCTATGGAAAGCAAAGGCTTCCACTGTCTGAACTTTGTGAGAGGGAGTTCTCCATGGGAGATTTTTCATAAGAACCTTTGTGAGTTGGTTCATATTATGTATTTACAGTTCATGAATTGTTAAAAATCCATAAAAATTATAGAATAAATGACCAAGGAACTGATGTGGTTCTTATGTAATCTCTTCATCTGTTTGAACAGAATTGTGCTTATTCTGTACCTCACTTAAAAAAAAAACAAGATCAGAGGGAGGGAGGCATAGGAAGGTGAAACCTGAGCATAAGGTCAGTCCATGATGCTTACTGTCCCAGGACATTTAAACCAGATTGTTCCATAGTGCAAGGCTGGATCCACAAATGGTGCATTTGTAATGTGAGGGATTGTGTTTGGGCTGGGCTACAGTGGCCACATGTGCAAGGATCCCCACTCCACCTGAACTCATACAGAATCACTTGGTTTACAAAAGGGTTATATGTTATGGGTCTGATGGTTCTGTTTGGAGGAATGTCTGCCAAATGGCTTGTGTATTAAGCAAAAATGCTCACAAAGCCTGGCTATTAGTGCACTGATACATCTTGCCTGTACATTACTTGTTGCACATACCACAGGTCAAGGGACAGACTAGGTTGTTCTGTTTGCACATTCCACCCGTGAGGGTATGGTACATCCGTCCCATGGTTGTGCATTTCACTATACATCTACATGTAGTATCCATCTGCTCATTGTTCTGCAATTGTTTTTGTTTCAGGGAATCTGTTGTGACTCCTGTTATGTAGGAAGGTTGTGTTGATGGGTATTTCAGTCATGATATGACCAGATATAACTTTCTAAGTTTTTCAGCTTTTGTGAAACCCATTGCAATTTGCTTATTCCCTAATGCTAGAGCATACTTTGAAGATTGCCTTGTGCTACACTTATAGCAAATGATGTTTTTCAATGGATGTAAAGCTGGATTTTACCTCGTGATTAGATCATAAGTTACAATCCAAAGGTGACCCTGACTTTGATCAGTCTGTTGTGGATGCTTGTTTGCATCATAGCAGGGATCGAGGCTATTTCAGCAGCTCTCACATTTGAGAGTGTGTCTTGCAAAATTGTGGTGTAGTAGCCTCGTAATGAACAAAACAAAATACTATTTTAAAATCAAAATAGATTACATGTAGGGCACATTTAATTTGTTTGAATCAATTAACTGACAAACTGACCATGGTGTGACCTCCTGACACATGTTAAGTCTGGATCAGAGTCAGAATACATTTATTTGACAAGTGTCTGTGTATTGCTCCATAGAGCTGCAGCAAACATGCTTATAATTAGCAAGCACTTGGCTACTTCACCATACATATGTGTATATACATGTATGTATACCTTCCCTGCAATGATATTGTACAAAATGACTTTTTTAAGGTTTATGTAATGATTGTGTGGAGTATATGCAGTTTTTATAGTGACATATGCATGTACATTACAGCATGTAGAATACCTTTTACATATTTTTCTTCTTTGCTTTTTAAAGAAGGTCCATGCAAGTCACTGTGACAAATAATGTATATTATAAGGATTTTATTTGGGAGCCTTGAATCAGTTCAGTTCCTAATGATGTTACCATCATGGTCCTCTCCATGTTGGGTTTATAAAGGTTTCTATGTACATGTAGGTGCAAATTAAATACACATTGGTGCAACAATTGATCTTTGAAAAAGGTGCAGGTTATACAGGGAAATATATACATGTGTATTACTCCTAAAACATACATGTCACTCTACTGGGTATACTAAAGTGATTAAAATATGGAATACATGTGTGGTAGAATGACACAATCATTTATGTTTGTTTGTCTCAAGAGAACTGCCAAAACCTTTGCTATGTTCGTGTCAATTTCATGGGGTGCCACAAAAAAGGAAAGCGGGTTTAAAGTGGCCACAGTCATAATGCGTATGGTATGTATCAATGTATATATGTGGACATATGGGAACCAGGGGCAACTTGTCAACAGTTGATTCTCAAGGCCTGTCACTTCACACAAAGTGCATGTTCCCAGTTAAAAGTTATGTGAAGCACATATGGTCATTTTGAATAACTCTAAGAGCAGACGCAGGTAAATTTTGGAAAAAAATGACCAATCACAAAGTGAGAAATTGATATTTTCAATCTTAGCACTCACGATTAGTACTGCATCTTCCGAGTAAATTATACAGTGGTCGGCAGAAAGGTTTCTGGCTGGTTGTCCCATGGCAACTTATGTGACAATATGGGACAACCAAAGGGTTAAATCTCCATAGAGACCAAAATGTGTGGTTGTCCAGGCTGAAAATGTGATTGTCCCGGACAACTGAAAAGGCCTTAATGTCAAGCCCTGTTATACTTTGTGTCTGTTGACTTACTGATTATTCATTGGACAGTGTCAAGGTAGGGGTCTGTTTGAGATCAGCATGATTGGTCCAAATTTCATGTGCATGATGTGACAGGATGAAAAGTTGTTGGAAAGTTGCTTCAGGCTCCATCTGCTGCCATGAAACATCATGAGAAAACTTGTTGATGTGACTTTAGGATACCTTTGTAGGATTCCTCCAACATTTTAGAACCACTCCAGTGCCACACCTGATAATGAAGATGTGGATCATTTTGGTTTCTCAAAAAATAGTTTGATAGGTGAATATTAAACAATGTTATTGTAGTCTTTGGATGGGGTCCATACATGGATCTATTGACCTGTCCTCATCAACATACACCGAGGCCGAAGGGCGAGGTGTATATTTGGTGTGGAAAGGTTGATAGACCCATGTATAGACTGAATTCAAAGACTTTAACTGTTTTCCATATGCATCTGTGCAATTATTAGTGTCAAAGATTCATGACCACCACAGCAAACTGATCCTTAATGTTACCAAATTATACCAAAGAGCTCTACAACCATATTTAGGTAGAAACCCTGTAACTGGAATGTGATTGGCTGACAGTTGCTGATGACACATCACGTGATGATCGCATTGTTCAAGAGGTCTGGGCTGACCGCATGTGAGGTCCATACTGGGTCCAGTGCCTCAGAGACAGCAAAAGCAGTTAATACACATGTTTAGAGCATGACATGTGATGGTACCAATAGGAGAAATAGAAATAGTCTACTCATATGACAAATTATATCAATGTATAGTTACACAGGAATCAGCCAAATCAGATGGACTGTCTAGCATTGCCTGCTTTATTGTCTGCTTTAATGCCCTTCTTTTCAAATTAAGCAAAAACAATATGAAATTTGCTTCCTTCCGTGTTTTTACATTTCTGATTGATATAGAACAATTTAAATGTTGGATTCCCGGATGTCATTGTGGCGAGGGTTGACTGTTTCATGTACATGTGTTCCAGTCCTAAGGCCACACAGCCTCAGTATCATTCATATGCTTAGAGGAGATTGTATGGCAATAGCCAAGGTTACACAAGCATCATTCACTTGTTAAGTTATTTATGTACTCATGCCACATATATGCACATTAATATGATTAGATAAACAGTTGTCATATTCACCTGTAAGTATAAACCAGCTGGTGGTCAAATATTGTCTGATGTGGTGTATTTTTGGTTACATGTACTTTTATCATTAATGAAAAACACTGAATTATAAATGTGGATTAAACCTTTCCAAAGGCTCCAAGTCATGCAACATAGAAAATGTGAAGGTTTGGTGAAAATAGGGCAAAAACAGGAGCTCCATTCATTTGTCACGGAATACACTGTTTAAAAGTCGGATATGGGCAAATCTAAGCAAAAGCTAGGAGATTCCCACTTCATGGAGATGCCAGTGAAAATGACATATGGTAGGTCAACAACTTTTCTTGGTGCAAATTGGCACTTAGCAGCCAACCCAAGTCTAGGAAAGAGCTGTTGACTGAGTTTCAGTTCAAAAAGGGTTAATACCAGAAGAGAGATGAAACCTTCATCATGATTATGTGTACTCTGTGACCACTAGAGCAACAGTTTAAGATCATTCACTTGTGTATGAGCATGTGTACTTGTACCCATTACAGGGATGACATTATTAACAGTCAGTGTATATACATGCATACTGACACACTACAAGTCTAGATTCTTTGCAAATTTACCTCCAATTTAAGACCACCTGTTATATGTGACCATTTTTGGCTGGCAAAAGGGTTGGTCTTATATTGCAGGTGTGACTGTATTAACATGCTGTTTAGAATTCACTTTTTGTATGTGCTGTCACCTCTTTTTGTGGTTATGGGATCAGCCAGGACTTCACCCATGTGAGTGAAGGCAGGTTTTGTAAAAGCCTCATACACCAAGGACCACTTGCATTGGCTATCTCAACCATTAAGCATTAATTTTACCATGTTTATTGCATTTACAGGTTTATTATTTCTTGCACCATGTAGCACTTGGGAGGAAGTTGCCAGGGACAGGGTGTTGCATTTGTTTTTACCTGAAGCCAACTCAAAGATTTGTGGCTGACTCATAAATCAGCCAATTAGTGATAGAAATGATAGTGAGTGGCTGCATGTGGTTGTATGTTCACTCAGCAGTCTTTGGTTAGATAAACAAAGCTGGTGGGAGTTCAAAGAAAGAATCACTGAATAAATGAAGTATAAATAACCTATCAAAAGTGTAAGACAATTTTAATCAGTATAAATAACCTGTCAAAAAGTGTAAGACAATCTTGCCTGATGTTTTCATAAATTCCATTTGCTACCAAACTAATATTGGACATCAACTCTGCCACTCGGAGTAGCCACTTCACCACAATATTTACACCAGCAGAACTGCTTTGAACACCATTTTAGTATTAGGGAAGAACATTGAAAGAACTGTTTGATTACTATTAATTATGAAAGGAGGTTTTGCTAAAGCTCCCCCCCCCCCAAAAAAAAACCTTTAAAGAAGTGAAGTACTGCTTCAACTTTCTCTTAAGCCTCGTGCTCTATACCCCATGAATACATATATATATATATATATATATATATATATATATATATATATATATATATATATATATATATATATATATATATATATATATATATATGTAAGTCCAACAAGGTACATGTACATGTGATTTTGTACAAACAAAATCATTGCTTACTTGATATGTATTTAAATGCTTTCACTTCATGCTAAAATCAAGGTAAATATTTGAATCACTATACATGTACATTAGGTTACTCTATTTTTTGGGGGTGGGGGGTGGTGGGGTAGACTGCAAAGTTGTGACAAAATCCTGTTTTCTTTGATTGACATATTCCCATATAGTTTCAGGCTGTGAGGAGTCCAAGGATAACGCCAAGCATGCATTACATTGTCAGGTAACCATATCTGGATGTTATATATCAAAACTGCCTTTTATACCCATGATTTTAAATGATTACATCGGAGGAAAATCTTGAGTAATATGACACATAAAAGTCAAGTATGCTTGTTTTATTAACAAAATCATTTGAAAAGCCACAAGACAACTATATTGTACTAGGTTAATGGGCCAGCTCTTTTCTATTGTGCAGAAATATATTAAGACACAAACTTTGTTTGACACTCATTGTAAATTTCTGTTTTACACAACCTCATCATTTGAGATTTTCAATTATGGTTGGCTCAGTTATGAAGGACTTGGATGTGTTTTTAAATGGTACTGTTGCCTGGACATGAGGTCAAGGTGAACTGAGCACCAAAATGTATGTTAGAGTTGGAGAAGACCTGTACACAATACCTTTAGTCCACATAACAAGTCAACATATGAAGACTGAAATATTGCGGGGAACTGATTTCATGTCATGTGATGGGATCAGTTCAAGGATTTTTCAGTTTTTAGTCTGTATGATGTGCAATTGGAAAGGTACTAATTAACAATAAAATTGTATTTGTATTTGGCTGAATATACAACCCAATACACAGAATTCTTGCGGGCTAGAGGTGTGTATTCCTATAAGATTCTATGTTAAAGTAACATTCAATATGTTGAATGGTTTTGCAGTAAAAGTTATAAAATTTACAAGGATATTTGAGTTATATATGACCATTTAACACAAAAATTTGGTGTTTCTAGGTAGAGCTGTTTAAAAGTTACAAACTGTTAGATGCAGATTACAATGGAAACTAGTGGAAGTACACATACCTAGCCAACCTGCTTATAGAGCACTCTGCTGAGAACCGACATGAGCTAGTTGATCTTGACCTTACCTATTCTCTGTGGCAAACATGAATATGAAAGGTGGCTTTTGCTTGAACAGTCTGCCAAAACTATCTTATGTGATGTTGACTTTCAACACTCAGCAGCAGTTTTAGAATTATACTGGTGATATACAATGTAATTGGACACATAGAGTGGCATTTTGTCTTCAGGTTTTTTAAATATGTATACTACTGCATAGTCAAATAAGCTTTGTTATTTCAAGATGAAAGATTCAAGAGAACTTTCAGTGTGTGTGTGTTTGTGTGTGCGCGTGCGCGAGTGCATGTGTGTGTGGGTGGGTGTCATGTGCAATTAGTGGTTTGTCCAAGACCACAATCCTAATAGTCCTTTGTCTGCTGAAAATGTATACAGTCACACATGGTATAAGTGGTCAACTTTTTTTCTTTATAAAGATTTCAAACAATATTTTTATGGAATGTTTATGCCCTGTTCCTCCCCTCTCTGGAAATGGCTGCCAGTAGGAGTGGAAAAGCCAAATGCTACTAAAACTTCCAAATTGCCACTAAAAGTAGTACATTACTGCTATAGTTTCCCCACAATTCTTTGTTTTTCTGCAAAAAACTGAAAATGTGTACCTCTTTTTGGCTCTTTTGTAGACAAAGGGGGATTTTTGCCTTTATGTTAAAAATCCTAGCACAGAAAAAAGTGGGCTAGGAAAGGGTAAAGCATCTCTTAGATTTTTAGATGGGGAAAATCATTCCATGAAAGATGCTGCTTGTCTGTATATGCATCCATGTCCGAAAGTGGAAAGAAAGAAAAAAAGAAAAAATAGTGAAATTGCTTCACATATAATTTACCAATATGCAATACATGTAGTCCCTAGGTCCCATATACCATAGATTACAAAAATATTAATGTTTTTAGTTTTACACATAAATGTTATTGTTATAACCTACTAAGACGTGGTGCCTCTGTTTGACCCATTTTACTGTATATTTTTGTGTGCTAGTTTTAGAGTGTACCTGTCACAAATGTCAATCATTTTACTAAGCCTACTTGCCACAGGTGATGGGTGTCAATCATTTATTATGCCAATCTGGCACAGTTGGCAGGTGTTATTTGGTGGAGGCAAAAACTGTGTTGACACTAATTAATGCTCATTGAGTAAATAAAATGCAGTTGTCAACGTGTCAACAAAAACTAACAAGTTCATAGGATTAAAGTTGATAAAAGAACTTTTACTGCAGCACTGCAGTGGACCAATTTATTCCTTGTGTGATATCCCTTGGTCATTTACCAAGGCCATTATTGACTCATTCCATACTATGGTCGCAGGCCTCGGTCAGTGGTTCTGGCACTGCCTGACTTGCCAGGCAGTGCCAGAACCACTGACTTAAGACTATAGGCATGTGGGTACTTGAATGAAAGCTCTTTTCATGAAGAATTTAAATATGCAATTGTCGTCTTAAATCTAGGTAAATATACGGAAAAATCAGGGACTGGTATGGAATGAGCTAAACATAATGCACCAAAAAAACCCCAACAGTAATGGTAATAGGGCAGTTTATCTAAAGAGTTATGGAACAATCACAGTTGAATATGAATGGGTGTGCACATTAAATGCATGTATAAGCTTTGGATATGAATTTATAGAAATTCAAAGAAGTCAAAGGATATTTATCACTTTCTTCCTATTTGTCATTATTTAACTATTGGTATGTACCATAAGAACTTAGCAGTGTGCTTGCAAAGGGATTTCACCCTTACTCACAATTGTGATAAGAATGCGTATTGTTTGGTGGCTTAGTTACACACAATATATCAATAACTGATTAGAAATTCATTGTTGAGAAAATGTTTATTTTCATCAGGAATTCACAATCATCTTCTGTGTCAATCTGCAACAGGTATAACACTTAAAAAAAATAAATGAAATATACTGCAACGTGAATGTATTGGAATGTTATCTTTTAATGATGTGAACATCGGAATTCTAATGTTGAGTTCAAGCATTTTATGCTGCCTCTTGACGGTGGGATATATTAGGTTTTTGAGTTGTCTGCCCCCAGCCCCTGCACTTAGGGTCACAAAAGGTACTGCATGATTGTTCCAAATTTTACGGAGAAAGGGGGTCAATTTACAGTAACATTGCAGTCTGCAAAATCATAATTTAGGGGTATTTTATCTCCACAAAATAATTTAAAATATTGGTTACAATTTCCATCGACACCATTTTGTGATTCTGTTTTGTGACCAGAAAGGAGAAACAAAAGTTTCACATCATAATTGTACTGGATAAGTCTTACTCAATGTTGCTCCTGGATATGTTGTTACGAGGTGGTTTTACCTAGCACGTCTTGTGCCAACCTGGCCCTCAATAACAGAAAGAAAATAGAAAACGCTACGCTTTTACTGCCGTGAACAGAACACAAAGACAAAGCTTTTTGTTCAAATATATATTGACTCACATTTTACACACAAAGCACAGCATGGCGGAAACAGGCATTTCGTCTATAATGTCTGTACACTTGTTTGATACGCTTTACACAAAGTGGTTGGCCGGGTCTGATGTCCTGGCTTGTCCAGTTGTCCTCCGGGCTGCAACTCAGAATCAAAGGGCAGTATGAGAAAAATAAAATAAAACCTAGAACATTATCTTGTAATTTTGTAAAAACCCGTTTCAAATTGTTAGACCCAAACTGGGGTTTAGTTTTTTCCAATTATCTGGTCTTACCAATCACCAAAAATAAGACTAATTAATTTACAGGATTTGCTGTGCAATCTCAACACAAACACTCTACAAGTATCACAAAATGCCACATTGGAGAGCTAACAAAGCTCTGAAAAATATATTTACACTGGTTTCCTCTTCAAAAATGGCTATTTCAAAGCCTACATCATTTAATTAGTGAACTGCACAAGATTCACAAATACAATATTGGAGCATACAAGTGCTCAAAAATGGCTTAACTCGAAGCCTACCTTACTAAATTGGGGAAACACACAAGATTCCCAGAACAAAATAAATTGGAGCACACAAGTGCTCAAAAATGGTTTAACCACAAGCCTAAATTATTTCAATTGGTGGATTACACAAGATCCACAATAATACATATATATTGCAGCATACACAAGCTCTCGCCTAATCAATACTTACTTTGAACGCCTGGCCGCAGCAGGAACATTACCAATAATTTAACGTGCACCCCGTTCACTGTGCGCATGGATCAGACATTTCGGATGTCTGGCACCAAACAGCAGTACACAGCCCTTTTTATTTGGGAGAGAAAGCCTAATCCTGTCCCCACTGTGATCGCCTTTCACTCACTGAACCCATCAGTAAACCAATCAAAAGCAAGCAAGATCGGCTATCACTCAACACTTCCTGGCATGCTGACACTTGGTACTTTAACTGTTTCAAGTTCAAAATGTGCTTGCACTGCAGCTTAATTCCGCAGCCACAATATACATTTTATACAACAAATTTAACTTTATGTTTTTAAACTTATCACCACATAACAATGTAGACTATAAATTTTGAAATTACGAAGTTAATACTGTATTATCATAAGCTTTGTTGTTGCTGGTAAAAATGATGGCACTTGGGCATGAGAGATTTTCTTTGACCAGCTTATGATTTCAGTGATTTTCTCCAAAAAGTATTTATCTTTTTTATTGTGTAAGACCGACTTTCAGATTTACCAGTTTATTTCAGTCTTGTGAGCAAGGACTCTCATCTCTGGTCACAATTGTCATTTAAGCCTGGAATGTTGATTTCATAGCCTTCAAGGGAAAAATTTAAGTTCCTCCTGGAAATGTGAAGAAAGGGGTACTTTTTGACAACAAAAATCTCCTGAAGTCCTTCTTTGAATTTTGGGGAAAAAAATGTACTTTTTGACAAGTCCTGCCTTGAAATGTGAACAAATGGTACTTTTGAAAAACAAAAATCTCCTTGCTTTTCTGCAAAGGGGGGGGGGGGGTAAATTGGGTGAAGATTCCTTGAAAAGGGGGTATATTATAGTTTCCAGAACTATCATGTTGTTACGATGCCCACCTTTTGAATATAAGCAGAACTCAACAAAGAATGACAACCATGATATAACTTTAACAATATATTAACAATAAAAATCAGTTCAAAGTAGGTATACTTATCTCCAATGCTATCTCAATAGTCAAACAGTCTTAGGTAAATCCTATTCACTGGTGAGATTATCCAGAGGTACTGTCCCACAGTTTTAAGTCCTATGACACCTGCCAAATGATCAGGTACAAATCCCACAGAGGTATGGTTTGGTTCCAATGTGGTACTGAAAGGTGTGGTGCTGATCCAATCCCACGGAAGTGCAGTTTGGTTTCAATGTGGTACAATGAACACCAAATATACCAGTCCACTCAAAGACACAGTCCACACTCCATAGGTACAATGTAAACAATGGCTCACAGTCCAATGGCTTCATGCCAACATACAGCTTCTGTCAGATCCTTCAGAATTCTCTCTTCTCTCCTTTCAGTCAGGAAAATATCTGCTTTATATATTTAGGCAGAAAATCATCATTGCTCCAGAATTTTCCAATTAGTCCCACATCCCAGTGTATTGAGACCTGTCTGGATCACCTCATATGAATGTAGGTCACCATTTTAGCTTACATGTATTCCATATGTTTACCAGTTACATGCAAGTCACCCACAAAACAGGCCAACTCAGTGACTCTACAGTCACCGTGCAAAGTATTCATTGAAGTCGATGACCCGGCACACCCTCAATGAAGAGAGTGACCTCTCCAAATGAAAACAAACAGCCATACACATTTTCATAACACACGTGTCCTCCCTATGTGTGTTTAGTGAGGGGTCGGGTGGCTGCCCAGACTTCTGTCTGTTTTTGATTACAATACCTCAAATATGCCTGGAACAGATTTTGTTCAAATTTGGTACCCAAGTACGTAAAGGTGGCAAAGATGAACCCCTTTGAAATCTGGATCATTTTGATTGTTCTGTCCATTACTGTGACATACTTAATGATGAACATGCATCAAGTTTTGGGAGTGCCGGGTCAAATACTGTTGGCTCCCAAAAGTGCCCTGGCATCATAATAATGAACCCCAAATGAAGTTAACCCTTGATACTGTATTAATGTTGGTGACCAACTTTTCTCTGGTCGTAACCAACTTATCTGATTTTTTCTCCTCATAACTTGAAATTTTTCATCCAATTTTAACAAAATAAAATTGAATTCAATAGATAACTTGTGGCTTGGGCTAGTTTTCATTAGCTGTGTTTTATCCCTGAATATGGGGTAATGGTCATCAAAAATAAAGCATTTTGAAATCCTAGAAGGATGCACGTCTTCATGGTGTCTGTCTTTCTATCCATTTATCCAGTCAAAATTTTTAACATGATACCTCAAAAGGGCCAGAGCAGATTTTGATCAAATGTGGAGCACAAGACTCAGTGTTATAGGATGAAATGACCAGAATCATGGGTCACTGTGGCCTACTTATTTATTACCCCAGCTGACTTGTTAGTCAGCTGAGCTTATGTATAGGATGATCCTTCGTCCGTCGTCTGTCACCCATCCGTCCACAAATCAAATATTCCCAGCAAGATTTACTTCAAACCTGGTGGTGATGTACTTTGGGTGGGTATCTACCAAATTTGTTCAAATGGTCACACTCTAATGATTTTTTTTTTTAATTTTTTTTTTTTTGGGGGGGGGAGTGTTAATGATTTTTAGCTCAGCTGACTTATCAGTGGCTGAGCTTATCTTATGGTCCGACGTCTGTTGTCTGGCGTCCGTCATAAACAATCGACTTCTTCTGACTGTCAGCCAGATTCACTTCAAACTTGGTAGCAATGTACCCTGGGTGGGTGTCTACCAAGTTTGTTGAATTGTTCACACTCCAGCAATTTGGATTTTTATGATTTATCTTAAAAAATCTTCTCTGAATCCACTCACCCAATTGCTTTGGACTCCTAATTCTGAATTTGTTCACCAGGCAGTGCTGTAATTTTTTTCTAATTTTTTATGATTTTTTTTTTTTTTTTTTTTTTTTTGTGTGTGTGTGTGTGAATGCTAATTTCGACTTCTTCTCCAGAACCATCCCTCAGATTAAGCTGAAACTGGGTGAATATGTGCCTGGTGGAAGGACCAAACAAAGTTGTGCACTAGGAGGCAATGCTGTAGATTCCTGATTTTCAATGATTTTTTCAATTCGTGTTCTTGTCAGTAAATGCACCCATTGATTACTATGTTAGTCAATGGGCATTCTAATGCTAATTCACATTTTTAACTTCTGCGAAACTGTCATTCAGATTGACTTCAAACTTGGCAGCAATGTACCTTGGGTGGGTCTCTAGCAGATTTGTTCAAATGGACACACTCCATTGATTTTTAGATTTTTTATGATTTTTTTTTGGGGGGGGGGGTCTTTTTGGGCAAATCTTATAAAATATTCTTCACTGAAACCACTCACCCAATTTCTTTGATATCACACAGGAACACTCATAGGGACTCCTAGTTCTTAACTTCTTCAATGGGTGGCACTGTATTTTTTTTTTTTTTTTTTTTTTTACAAATTTTAGCTCAGCTTACTGACTAGTCAGCCTGAGCTTTTAGGAGGCTGAGTCGTCTGTTGTCCATCCATTCACAATTTCATTTTTGACTTCTCCAAAACCATCAGCCAGATTCACTTCAAACTTGGTGGTGATGTACCTTGGGTATAATTAGGGATTCAGTGGTGGATACAGGATTTGTGGAAAGGGGGCGTGGGGCGTTGGTTTGAGGATCAAGTAGGAAATGAGAGTGCCGAAGGCACGAAGCTGCCGGGGGGGGGGGGGGCCTTCCCCTGGAAAAAAATTAAAACTGGATGTTCTCAGATACGTTTTCTTGCATTTGATACAGTATTTTCATAAAGGCAATTTGATTGCTAGGAGACGCAGAATTTGCTCACTTAATAGACCTCATGACCTATACAGTACCCTTATGTAAAATGTTTGCTAAATTTAACTTGGAATTATTTTGTGAAAATGAAAATACTATAACAAATAATTATATCTTACCATATTGGCTTGAAATATTTGATAATAGAGTAACTTCTCTCTCTAGAGTTGGTTCTCTTTTTGTTGACCTGTCGCATCCATTCTGCTGCCAAAGAATGCGGCCTAAATTCTAAGAGACGGTCATCATAATTCAAAGCGGATGGTAAAATGACCAACTGTTGTCCCCAGAAAACATTTTCAGCCAATCACGAATGCGCTACTACCACCATGATTCCAAAGATAGATGCTGAGTATGGTCCATTAATGGTTTTCTCCCAATGATGTGTGGAGTTCTTGTGTGACTTCTGAGAAGAAAATTAGCCTTGAACTAGGCAGAAGTTCCACATTTTCAGAACGGATTTGGGAGATTGACCGCTTTAGGATTTACCAGCACTTTTTCCAAATTTCGCCATACAGTCAGATGAATGGTTTGTAAAAACCAGATATCCAGATTTTTAAAATATATATTCAGGTACAGGGCGCATTGTCAAGTGTCTGTGTCATGGGTATGATTCACAGCTGGATTCATTATATACTATTACCAGGATACCACTTTGATCTTAATTCTTTCAGGTTTTGTGGCTAATGTGAAGTTATATATGTACATGGCAAGGTATGGTAGGAATATAACCCATAGAGGCATTGCACTACAGGGGCAGGTGGCAGAAAAAAAAAAATGCTCAGACTCAGATTTTGGGGCGTCCTGTGACTTAGCATTGTTGGCGCCCTGTGGCAGCGGAGCCGAGTTGCCAAACAACGAGAAAGCACGCGGCTCCGCTGCCACAGGGCGCCAACAATGCTTTGTCACAGAACGCCCCAAAATTTGAGTCTGAGCAGCATTTTTTTTCTACTACCTGCCCCTGTGCATTGCACGAACAATATAGTGAGCCTTGAAGGGGGGACTGGGAGGGACCTGGGTTGTAACATGTATTGGTCCCTAGAGGACGCTTTATGCAATAAAGATTATTCATATGTATTATTAGGCCTATAACTTGTAATATAAACAGGTTCAATCCTTGGAACCATTTGAGACGCTGGGAACCCCTTTCCATTACGGTGCTGGGCCTCGCAAGTCACAATCAGGTCAGTCTGTGAGCACAAAAAAGTCACCCTGCTAAAAATAGGGGGTGCACCCCCTCAGCTCCCACCCTCCCCCCCCCCCCCCCCCTCGCCCTTAAATCCACCACTGAAACCGAAGTTAGACCCTGCCGGTTGCCGCGCCCTCTTGCAACAATCAGTGAATCACTTTGTGGAGCTCTTCTGTGTTGAAACAGCTTGGCGATGTCTACGCCGGGACGGAACAAGAAAGGAATCAAGAGAGCTGCAAGTCCAGCTTCAGGTGTCCAAACACCGAAAAAAAAGTCCCTGACTTCTGTAAGATATATTCGTGCCCCTTTCTTCCAGAAATGAGGAAATAATTTCCAAAAAAGTGGCTTTTGATTTTTATGTACTCTTATTATCGCTCACATCCACCATTCAGTGTCGTTTTCTCGGTTTTCTCACTCCCTTGCCAAAATTCTTTTTTGGGATGGTCTGTCGCGACGGTCAGTATGTAACGATACTGAGCAGACAACGACATGTTCACATTCAATCTGTTTTGTTGACGAAAGCCCTTACTTTATTCTTCCTTTAGTTGTGTCAACGATGTATAGTTGATGTACACCGTACTATAAAAATAAAATAGTACTACGTCCGTAGGGAGGATATGTTCTCCTGCAAACAGTGGTAGTACAGTATGTTGTCCTGTAAACAATTATTTTCAGTGTATTTCGATTTTACCTCTTATGCTCATGTGAATATATACATGTGTTTATTTTATTTATGGAGTTCGCTGTGACGTCACACCTGTTTAAAAATCGGTGAAATTCACCTACTTCACCATTCACTTTATGCTAACCTTGGCTACTTTGCAGATCAAATTTCGCGGAACTTAGAGCTATTTACGTACGAGTTTAACTTATGGTACCTAAAAAGTTGTAATCTTGTAAAATCAGCTGCTAAGTTTCATCAAAATATCTTATCAAAAACCTAATTTTGAGCCGGTTTTTGTTGGTCTTTTGTAGCAAAGAGTATGCAGGTTGTCATGGTGTACGCATGGTCACCTAGCTCTTTGTGGCTGCATTACTGTTGTTAACACCTTTTACTAGTTCTAGTTGTGTGTGGATGGCCAGTGTTGAAAGTTCTCTGATATGCAAACTCAAGAATTCTCAATATGTTCCAATTGTTGATAGGGTGGGCAAAACCCTGTTATTCTCACTTGCTAATCTATCTTTAATTATATGTGATGAGTTACTGGTCTCTGAACTGTGAAATTTTATGCAATGATGTCTAGCTCCATTTCCCGGAGTCTCAGTTGCATGAGGGTAATCGTCAGTAAACGTATATTTGGGTTCCTTATGCTAAGCAAAAAGCACACTTTTCAGAGAACACACACACATTTTATATTTTAATAATGGCACAGACCCTAGCTTTTTTCTTAAACTGATTTCATGTTTATTTATACAAAAAATATTTGCCCTGCAGATACACTTCTAGCTTATCTGTGTGGAGTTTTCAGTTGCTATATCGAGAATAGGAACATTGTTTTTACAAGCTTGTTGCCAGAATTGAAGTGACATGTCTTGCACAGACCACCTGCATTCATCAAGAAAAGATAACTGTGTTTAGGTTTTACCATGGAAGTGCAGCTTAGAACTTGGAAGTGTCTGATTTGTAACAATAATTTTCTTATCTATGATCAGTGACATTATGCTGCATTTTTACAAACCGCAGGGCTTAGCCTACATTGAGAACTGGTACATCATGCATAAATGTTTCTGATAGGCTTTCCCTTAGCGTGCTCACAACTAATTCATCAGAGCATCTTGTTAACCCAACGCAAATTGGTTATTTATTTTTTTCCCATATACCTCATGTACCTAGCAAAACTTTGGTACCAAAGTGTATGTTAAATAGTTTGTTCTTGATGGAATTCCAGCTATCCGTGTTGTGCATGCACCTTGTGTCTTAATTTCCACCCTGTCAGCTGGAAAAAGAATGCTCCTTGTCCTATTGTGGATAAAGGATACTAGCAAAGGCCAATTAGTAAATTGTTAAATTGGGCTGACCAGTCTTTAATATCAAGGAGGAAAGAACAAATTTAATCATGTGTGATTGTAACAAGGCATCATGAATAGCAAGTCATAAACCTACCTAGACAAATGTTGGGTTTTCAGTTTACTCTGTGATACACAGTTGCAGTTAATATTTTATATCCAGAATGGAAAGAATAAATAATGGAAATCATTCTCAGGTTGACATGGTACGGGAAGTCAAACACTTGGTAAAGCAGTGGAACATTTGGTTCCTTCTTCAGCAAATTCAGTAAATTGCCAAACAAATAGTTTTTTTCAAGAGACTGTGAGTAGGGATCTAGCTAAAGATTCATGGACTGGACAATTATTTATTCTTAGCTCTGCTGACCAAAGGTTGCTGAGCTTATGCGAGCACTCGTGTCTGTCCGTAAACTTTTTCTCGTTACCATCCACAGTTTTCAAGTTAGCCCAATATATAACTTTGAGGACTTATAGGGTGTATGAAAATCTAGGTCCCTTTTGATATTGGTGGCGCCACCCACAATATTATATAATATAAGGGTCAAAATGTGAAAATCTTGTGAACACTCTAGCATCTTTAATTTTTGGCAGATCTTCACCAAATTCAGGGGGGTTGTGGGGGAGCCCCAAGTCTAAGTTGCTAATGATTCTAGTGGTGCTACCTATAATTTGACAGAATTATGAACCAAAAATGTGTTTTAAGATATAAAATTCCATATCTGGAAAAGTAATTGGATTAGACTTGCCAACTTTATTGGATATATAGACCATGTTTAATGTTATGTAATGTCAGTGACCTTTACCTATTTTGTGAGGTTACCGCAAGTTGAAATAGGTGATCTTATAATGGCAGAGTGTAACTTGGACATTAATGGCAAAGAGAATTGAGCCTCAAGATCAAAATTGCACATCATGCACATAAACTGAACCTGGTTACCTACTTTTTGGGTCACTGTGACGCAGTAATTTTGGAGTTTGCCGCTTGTCCAAATTTATTGTTTTTCACATTTTTTTTTCAGTAACTAGGAAAGTTATTACCCAATTTTAATAAACAGACCATGTATGGAAAGCTGGATGAGGGGAACAATTTTTAGCTCATCTGACTTGTCAGTCAGCTGAGCTTATCTTATGGTCATGCGTCCGTCGTCAACAATTCACGTTTTTGACTTCTTCTCCAAAATCGTCAGGCAGATTTACTTCAAACTTAGTGGGTATGTGCCTTGGGTGGGTCTCTACCAAGTTTGTTCAAACGATCATGTTCCAGTGATTTTTGCATTTTTTTATGAATTTTTTTGAACTTTTTTGGGGGGGGGGGGGGGGGGAATTTTAAAAAATCTTCTTCTCTGAAATTGCTCACCAAATTACTTTGATATCACACAGGGACACTCCCGGGGACTCCTAGTTCTGAATTTGTTCATCAGGTCGCACTGCAATTTTTTCATTTTTTAAAATTTTTGTGTGTGTTTTGTTATTTTGGACTTGTTCTATGGAAGTATCACACAGATTAAGCTGAAACTTGGTGGATATGTTCCTTGTGGAAGGTTCAAACAAAGTTGTACACTAGGTGGCACTGCTGTGGATTCCAGATTTTTATTGATTTTTTCAATTTGGGTACTTAACGGTCAATGCAGCTTTCTTATTGATTACAATGCAAGTCAATGGGTATTCTAATGCTAATTCACAATTGCGACTTCTTCTCCAAATTTAAAAACCGTCATCCAGATTGACTTCAAACTTGGTGGCAATGTACTTTGGGTGGGTTTCTAAGAGGTTTCTTCAAATGGTCATGCTCCAGTGATTTTTGGATTTTTAATGATTTTTTTTGGACAAATCTTACAAAATATTCTTCCACACAACTGCTCACCCAATTGCTTTGATATTACATAAGAATATTTTGTGCAAATGGTCATGCTCCAGTGATATTTTGACCTTGAACTCATTCCCAAGGTCACAGGACAAGCGACACGGAATTTACTGTTCACTTGATATCTGTTTTGAATTAGGACCTTGATGTTGCACATGTTCATGTTTCTGTATGAAGGTCATGTTTAAACAGTACATCAGTGACCTTGACCTCGTTTCTTTGGTCACAGTACAACATAAATGAATTCCACTCTTCACAATAACTTGAGAACTACTAGAACTGGGACGTTGATGTTCCGCATGATAGTGTTCTTCTATAAAGGTCAGACTTTCTCAGTACATGGGTGACCTTGATCCTATCCCAAGTTCACAGAGCTGCAAGTGTGATGGATGTTTAGGTCAGCTGAGCATGGGCTGTTCACACAGCCCTGTTGTTTTAATCTGAGTTGAAGGTCAAGGTCAAATGGCCAGTTTGAATATAGGGGTCATCTTGTGAATGCTCTGCACCCCACAATTTTTTAGTTAGGTCCATATATTATTTACAAGTTAGAAAGCGTATGGAAATCTGTCAACATTTATGTTGGTGGTGCCATGCATAGTATTATGTAATATACAGTCAAAATGTGAAAATCTTCTGACTGCAGTACTTTCCACAGTTAGCGCAATACACTTTCAGGACTTACAGGGTGTATGAAAATCAAGGTCCCTTTCAGTATTGGTGGCATGTACAATATTATGCAATATAGGGGTCAAAATGTGGAAATCTTGTTAACACTCT
Source organism: Hermodice carunculata (assembly GCA_964020975.1). Taxonomy (NCBI): domain Eukaryota; kingdom Metazoa; phylum Annelida; class Polychaeta; order Eunicida; family Amphinomidae; genus Hermodice; species Hermodice carunculata. The sequence continues at coordinate 130,294,402 of OZ026612.1, read as the reverse complement.
AGCATCTTTAATTTGTGGTGGATCTTCATTGAATTTGGTGGGATTGTGGGGGAAGTCAAAATCTAAGCTGCTAGTGATACTAGTGGCGCCACCAATAATTTGACAGAATTTGGGAGCCAAAATGTGTTTTAAGATATATGATTACTTGCCAAATTTATAGGATATATAGACCATGTCGAATGCTACTTTTGTAAACTCAGTGACCTTGACCCATTTTTTGAGGTCAAAATGCCTGTTGAGTTTTTAAATGGGTGATTTTGTAATGGCAGGCTGGTGTACATGTAGCTTGGACATCAATGGCAATGTCAGCACAGCACCAGGCCCATGAGCCTCTTGTAGTATATAATCTAGGTGACCTTGATCTGCTGTCCCAAGGTCACTGAGGACATTAAGTTAAGGACTTCCTCATTGTTGTCTTGGCACATGCAACAATATCCAGTACAGGAATTGCACAAATAAGGTATGATTACATGTGGAAGGAAGTGCCATTTGGTGAACAAAGAGACACTAAAATTGTACATATATACGCTTTTATATGTTCAAAAGCCACTTGAGGAATCAGACCTTTGGAATGAAGATGCAGGTGCAATGTAGCAGCAGTGCCAGCAGAGCATTAGATGCATGGGCCTCTTATTTTTTACATGCCATGACTATTTAATTAATAATCACAAGTTACACAATAAAGGCCTGGCTCAGAGTACTTGTTCTGTGCATGCTATGATTTTGTTAGAGCTGTCCATACTTCTGTAATCATACATTTGTACGAACAACGGTGACAGTTGATCCTGTGACAATTATGACAATGATGACCTGACATTCATAGGTGAATGACAAAGAACTTTGTGACTGATCTAACTTTTCATGATTGTTTCATTTAAATTGTTAATAAATAAACATTTAAACATGTATGATTTTCAGAAATATTTCTTGCAGATTTTTTTCCCTAAAACCATCTGAAATGGTCCTAGATTATAGTACATTGTTGATAATTTCACCACTAGTACATGACTGCATGCCTTGGTACTCGGCCACTTTAATAAACTCCCACTTTCTACCCCTTTTTGAGGGAGATTTTGCTTTTTCTGTACAGTTAACATAGTCTCTGTGCCCTAATGTCTCAGTATAGGTACATTGGAAACAATTTCTTTCTTAGAAGATCTGTGTAAATGTAATGAAGTTTTGTGTATGTATAGTGCAATTACAGCAGCAGCCTGGTATAGCTTGATGATTTCAGCATGTTCAGGTTCGCTAACCATTTGTCCTGGTCATGTTACTGATATAATCAAGCTGCCTGCTGTTGTTATTCCACTGAATGGGCAGCTTTATTACATCTGGGAAGAGAAAGATTGGCTGTAGTATACATTAAACATTGACACTGTGTAACATTTGTGGTTAATCATCTGATTTGAAGGTAGTTTTTAGTGCTGCTGTTTAGGGGTCCAGATTGAACTGCTTTGAGGTAGTGTTTGGCCAGTGATTGAGTCGGGTTGAAATTTGGTTTATTGCCAAGTTTAAGGAGATACCATATTGTAAAAATTGAAGCAAAATTTCTCATAAATTTAGACAGAAATAAAGTTTTAAAGAGCATGTACAGATCTGTGTAAAATTACATTTGAAGAAAGTAATATATATATATATCTTTTGCAATGGTCAGCGAGTTACATTCAGCAGGGCATAAGGCCCATTGACTTTTTTCCTCTTTTTTTTTTTTTCATAATAATAAGACCATTGTTATTGTCTCGCCAGCGTTAGCTGTTTGCGAGACTAAGCAGTCACTTTCCGTCCGTCCGTCCGTCTGTCAACCAAAAACTTCGGAGTGGCATTATTTCACTAACTAGATCAGATAGGGCTATCATACTTGGGTGGATGATTGATTGTAATCATCACTAGAGATGTGGGCCATCAATGTTACACTTCATTGATTACTTCATGCTTCATTGAGCATTGGAGAAAAACTTCGGAGTGGCATTATTTCAGTAACTAGACTACATAGGCCTTCCATATTTGGGTACATGATTTAATGTCTCGCCAGCGTTAGCTGTTTGCGAGACTAAGCAGTCACTTTCCGGACGTCCGTCCGTCCGTCTGTCAACCAAAAACTTCGGAGTGGCATTATTTCACTAACTAGATCAGATAGGGCTATCATACTTGGGTGGATGATTGATTGTAATCATCACTAGAGATGTGGGCCATCAATGTTACACTTCATTGATTACTTCATGCTTGATTGAGCATTGGAGAAAAACTTCGGAGTGGCATTATTTCAGTAACTAGACTACATAGGCCTTTCATATTTGGGTGGATGATTTATTGTAATCATCCCCAGAGACGAGGGTCATAACTGTCACACTTCATTGATTACTTCATGCTTGATTGAGCATTGGAGAAAAACTTCGGAGTGGCATTATTTCAAGTAACTACACTACATAGGCCTTTCATATTTGAGTGGATGATTTATTGTAATCATCCCTAGAGACGAGGGTCATCACTGTCACACTTCATTGATTACTTCATGCTTGATTGAGCATTGGAGAAAAACTTCAGAGTGGCATTATTTCAGTAAGTAGACTACATAGGCCTTTCATATTTGGGTACATGATTTTTAAGATAATCATCCCTAGAGATGAGGGTCATCACTGTCACACTATATTGATTACTTCATGCTTGATTGAGCATTGGAGAAAAACTTCGGAGTGGCATTATTTCACTAACTAGACTACATAGGCCTTTCATATTTGGGTGGATGACTTATTGTAATCATCCCTAGAGATGAGGGTCATCACTGTCACACTTCACTGATTACTTTATGCTTAATTGAGCATTGGAGAAAAACTTCTGAGTGGCATTATTTCACTAACTAGACTAGGAAAGGCTTTCATGCTTGGGTGGATGATTCATTGTAATCGTCCCTAGAGATGAGGGTCATCACTGTCACACTTCATTGATTACTTCGTGCAATGCTGGCGAGACATTCATGCCCCCCCCCCCCCCCCCCCCCCCCCCGGGCATAGCTCTGGTATTAATGTAGTTGCTATTTTGGCTACAAATACAAGGGACTTTTCGGTATTACAAAGCCCATAAGAAATTACAGTGAAATAAATATGGGATCATTTTAAAGTAAATCAAATTGAATTCTGCAATAAAACATGTATAAATAGTGTTTTTACTGTTCAACATGAGTATGACACTTTTTAAAACTGAAAACATGTTTTCACTGATTGTGTCTTCAGCCAGTGGTTGCCAGTGCTTTGGACATAGAAGGAGGGAGCTCCAACACTTGTAGTCCAACTCCAGTGGACTCTGTTAATGAAAGAGTCCTGGTATTCAAGGATCCCAACTTTGTGGTAAGTGATGTTCAGTCTGCCAGTGTAGAGTCATCATGGTGCATTGTGCCTGACCCAGAGTAATGACGGTATACCTTGTCATGATCATTAAACACAATGACAGTATGCTAATCATTACACATGTGTTTTGATCGACCCATAGTAATGACATGCTATGAAAAACTTTTTGAATACTGCTACTCACAAGAGAAATTTACCTAGATGTAATCTCCAATTAACTTTGTACAGTGGAATGTGGGTAGACAGAACTTTCTGTTGCCAGAGCTGTCACATTCTCTGTGTATCGGATATTATGTAAGTGTGCTTTTGGTCACAGGTAGCTGCTGATAATATTGTATAATTTGTATTCATGTTCTGTAATGTGCCCTCACAGACCCATCCAAATTCAATGTGAGGTTTTCCCTCTCTCCCCAGTCACAATTGTCCCATTCTAGTTTACATGTAGCCCTATAGATAATGAGGCTGGCAAGGTGATAGTCCAACACATGGTCAACAAATAAGAAAGTGACCAGATGACAATATAAAATAACAGTGTTTGGCTACATCTCCTTGTACAAGTATACCAGGTAGTCATTCTCTCACATGTAAGTTGCTGATTAGTGGCATAACAGGACTATTAATAATTTATGCCAAATATTTTGTTTTGCAGAATACCAGAAATTACTATATATATTATGAAATAAATCTTTAGGGTCTGGAATTTCCGAAATGATGTGATGACATGTTTTCATGTTAGTGTTTTTTACAACAGAAGCTATTTACAAGATTGAGGCCAATACACTTGTATTGGGCATGGAACTTGCGTAAAGTTCTATGCCCAATAAAGGTATTCATCAGTTCCACCAGGCATGCAACTTGGGATGTGGATGAAGCATCAAAAGCACAACTTCTCCCAGTTTTATTTGTTACCAATCAAGCAAACTATTCAAAGTATCTATCAGTCCTGTTTCTACAAAAATAGTGACTACCAACTGAGGTATTGAACTCATTCTGAGGTGGGCATTTTGTTGCTAAGCTGTAACAGGGAAAGTTCAACTCTGTATGGACAGATTATACTATTGAAGCAACTGAAAACAAATCACTGAAGGGATCAGGTGGAATAATTGGACTGACTCTGAAAGACCCAGCTCTGCTCAGATGGTTCTTAGTAAGCCAATCACAACACAATTTTCACAAAAATTCCTAGATCTTGTTAAGAGCAAAGACAAAGGCCCTGACTACTACCTTCGTCCCAAATGGGCTGCAGCAAAATATTGGTCTCTTGATGTCCAAAGGCCGAGTAAAATGTTTCAGGAGTCCTATATTGACTCATTTGATGTATCAGATCCACCAGGGCAGTGAGTGCATGTTGCCACAGGAGCAGCTACGACCCCTGAAGTAGCAAGTAGTCTTGTGAATGCTTTGGAAAAGGGCTCTGCCATGGCAGAGAAGTTGTAAATGAACGTCTAGTTGGCCAGAGCAGGGATAGGAAGAAAAGCTTCTATGACCCTCTACCCAGATCAACACTCAAAACCATGGCAAATATGAAACAAACTGTCCAAGTCAAAACCAAAGTGGTTAGCCTGGATGGTGAAGCTAAGTGTCTTCGACATTCACTTCTCGCAGTTAATTCCAGGAAGTAGGTACCATTCAAACGTGTGCTGTCATTTGAAAATGCACCTGTGCCATTGAGTGTTCACCGAGGATGGGATCATGCACTCTTGTGTCAAATCAGATTTCATGCACAAACTTGAACTGGTACCAGGCAACAAGATCCACAATGTAGGCCTTTGTGATACCCTTATTTTTGATGGCCATGCTTTGACTCAAAGACTTGTCCCCTCAACCGGTCAATCAAAGATAGTTTTCCATGAAATGGCTGCAGGGTTTCTACGATATATAATGTGTACAGTTAAGGAGATGAACCCAACAGATACAATTGGAATCCATGTCGTATTTGACAGGTACTTTGACACAAGCATCAAAAGACAGACCAGACTTAAATGAGGACATTGTGATGAAGGCATAGTGTATCACATTTAGCCAGAAGTTGCCATTCCTCCAAATTCGAAACACTTTCTGGCAAATGTTAAAAACAAAGCAAATCTGGCTTTGTTTTATACAGAGTACATGGTAACCAAGGCAGGTACTTTGTTGTGTGATGGGCAGTTACTGTATGTCAGTGATGGAAATGGGGAAACATTAATTCAGATTAGTAAGGCCAGCAATGAGAGTGTAGAAGCTTTGAAGTCAAACCACAAGGAAGCTGATACCCAGATCACTGCTCATGCCCAAGCTGCAGTACAAGGTGGGGCAAATCACATTGTTATAAGCAGCCCTGTCACAGATGTGCTTGTGTTGCTTTTGCATCATCGCTCTGCCATTGGTGCTAAGGCACTATTCCTGCTTACGGGCAAGGAAGGCAAACACTCAGACCTTACTTGCTATATACCTGTCCATGCAATTTTTGATAGACTTGGGAAGAAGCACGTAAACATACTCATGTCTGTCTATTGCTTAAAAGGCTGTGACACCGTCAGTTCATTCTGGGGACATGGAAAAAAGCAGCATTCAGGGCGATGATGCAGAAAGCAGATTAGTTGCAAGAACTGGCAGACCTTGGCAAACACCATACATTGCAAAAGGCAGAAAAGATGGCAGCTAAAATTAGTGGGTTATTTGTATGGCAAAGCAGAGTGTCAGTGTCTTAATGCACGCAGATGTGAAAAAGCAGGTAGCAAAAGTGTACCTGCAAAGAAGCTCCCACCAACAGAGAATAGCTTTGAGCTACACCTGCTCTGCTGTATGTACCAAATGAAGATATGGCATGAAGCCATCATACCAATGCAGGAATGCTTGGAGCCCACATATTTTGGGTATGAGAAGATCACAGATGGGAAATGTGTGTCCCCAAAACTTGTGAGCCAATCACCTGCACCACCAGAACTGCTAAATGATTTGGTGTGCAATTGTAAACCCAATTTGTGTGGCTCAGAGTGCAGTTGTCTTGCAAATGAACAGCCATGTACATGTACAGCAGCATGCTTTTGTGAGGCAGCGTGCAATAGTGATTCGTGCAAATCTTCTGTCTGTGCCAATCCATTCACACTTGAATCACTGTCCATTAGTGACTCTAATGAGGAGCAGGATGTCTCTTAAGATCATGGTCGTTCCAAATTTACCATAAACTGAACCACAAAAGCACACATCATCACAAAATGGCTTCATTTTTTTGCAAATGTATCCACTATGTTCTCAAGGTCAGCATTAAAAATCTAACCAAAATGCTGAACTATGTATGTATGAATGAAACAAGATTTTTTATCAAAGTTCAGATGCATGTGCAGGAATTCGATTTGAGGTACAGTGGTCCCTGTCACCAGAGACCACCCCTACAGCGACAAAAAGTGGTCTTACGAGACAGGTGGTCTTTCATGACAGGTAAATTAACATGGGAATAATAGGACTTGGGAATATGAAAAGCAGTCTGTCATAAGAGGGTGGTCTCTCACGACAGGGGTCTCTCATGACAGGGACTACTGTACTACTAGCTTCTGTAAGTTCTTGCCTCAAGTCAAGTGATGCTTTCCTTCATGTCATACTGTGGTGATTATGATCATTTTGATGATGTTGATAGCTATTTGATGCAGGTTTACCTTCATCAAACTGGATTTTGACATTGGTTATTTGATGGCTCACGATTTTTGACCATGGGTGGTTCTTGTCTATGCGTACCTTAAGCACAGTGTCTCTTACATCAACAAGTTAAAGTCCGCCATCTTGAAAAATTATATTTCTGTTTCCTTCACAATAATAATACTATATCTATTGATCTCATCCACCCCCAAATTATGGGATTTGATGCCTTTTTTAGCTTCCTGTGTCACATAGTGTTGGAGATATTGCATTTTTAGTCTAGGATATCCACCATCTTAGAAAATGGGTTCTGGCGCTGTTCTCATGAACTGCAGACAAGGTCATCAGCCGGATTCATGTTCCTGACATCCAAATGAAAAATTCTAGGTATGATGACAACTGTTAATTTTCCAGCCCCAGTGTCCCCCCCCCCCCCCCCCTCCTTGCTGCTCTACTATTACAAAATTCTAACCTCCATTTATTCCTGTACCCCCCTGCTATGCTCAGCATCTCTTGTAGTTCTTTCTGGGACTCTGCCATGAGTACAGTGTCATCTGCAAAAAATAGACCTGGAATTTTTAGATCACCTACCCTTATTCCCTTATCATACTCCATCAACTGATCCCCCAGCTCCTTAACATACAGAGCGAACAAAATTGGGGACAGCATACATCCCTGCTTTAGGCCTATATCCAGATGTGCATTCTCTACTTTTACCTTTCCTAATGAAGTGTACAGTGTACATCTTTATAGAGCACTTTCAGAATTTGTAGAAAATTTCCACCAAATCCTAGTCCACTTAGTGTTTCCCATAGATTATCTCTCCATACCCTGTCATAAGCTTTCCTCACATCTAAGAAACCCATGAAGACTTTCTTCTGCTTTTGTCTTGCCAGTTCTAACACCTGAGTCAATGTGAAGATGTGGTCACCTACCCTTCTACCTGGTCTGAATCCATTCTGAATTTCCCCCAGAAGACCAAGCCTTTCAACTATTCTACTTAGTGTCTGGTACATTATCCTACTGAATATTTTGCCCACATTTGATGAAATCGCAATGCACCTACACTGGTCCCATAGGCCTCCTGGGCCCTTCTTTGGTATATATGAAATCCTAAGTCTATTCCATTCCTTTGGTACTTGCCACTTCTCCCCTGACCCTATTGAAAAGCAGCTGTAAACTTTCATCAATTTCTTGTGCTCTCTTTATGAATTCTGTCAAGATATCATATGGTCCTGGAGCTTTGCATAACAGCATCTGTTCAACTGCCATTTCAACTTCTATACTTCTGATCCTACACCACATCTCTGGATCCCATTGATCCTGTGTGTACTCTGCTTGACCAACTGGTACTGTTCCCTGACCCCACTGTGGGTTTAAGACTTCTTCCTAATGCTTCCTTAAAGCTTCCTGTATTTCTTCCTTTATTATCTGTCCTGTTCCCTCTGTGCATGATTTCCTGTGCTTTATTATGTTTTCGCGGATGAACCTGTTTCCAAAAGATGACCGACGCTTCCCCCCATTCTCCATTATTTTCCTTGTCATATTTGTTCATTATCACTGACCTTCTTCTCTGCTTTCATCTCTGCTACATTCCATATACTGTCTCTTGGCTTCTATATCACCTTCAGAGTACCTGTATTTTCTGGCTTATCTCAATGCTCTATTTTTAACCCTCTTTCTTTTTATGGCTCGTTTCAGCTCTGGGTCTATTCTATACCCTAGGTTTTCAACTGGGACTTTCTTTCTACCTATCTTTTCCTGTGCTACCTTAAGAATCCTTCTAGCCAGATCCCCATTCATATCCTGTACTTCTTCATCCTCCCACCTGTTCTTTCATTCCTGCAATTCAACTCTTAGACTTTCTTGATACCCTGCCCAGTCTTTTTCCTCCTTAATAATCCACACCCATTTAGTTCCCCCCCCCCTTCCCCCCGTTTCTTCTTATGTTAATGGAGACTATCACTCATTTATGGTCACTGCCTATATCCAATCTCCCTGCCTCATCTATTTCACTTCTTTGTGTCATCTGAAATACTCCATTGTCCTCTAAAATATAATTAATCATTGTCTGCCTTTCACCAGATGCCCATGTCCACTTTCCTTTACATTGTACATCCCTATTAACTATCTTCAGACCAAATTCCCTTGTGAAATTCAGTAACCTGGTTCCATTTCCATTGATTCCGCTATCCCCTCCCTCTATTCCACTCATTCCTTTTCCTATGTTCCCATTAAAATCCTCAGCTATCATAATCTGGTAGCCCTGCTGCTGAATGTTTCTAATCATCATTCTCATCCTATCATATAATCCGGTAATTCCATTCATTAGGTAACTCCTCACGACCCACATACACTACACCTACTGCTACTGCTACCTTATTTCCATTTGACTGTATTCCTATCCACTGCATCTCATTTTTCACCTCGTCTTCTTCCCATGAGTCTTCCTCTCCCTGTACCCATCAGCTCATACCCTGCTGGGCATGTTACTATACTAACCTCTTGCTTTCTGATATGTGTTTCTGCTAGGGCTACAATGTCCATTCCCTCACTCACTATTACATCTCCTACTTCTGCCACTTTGTTTTTTTTATCCCTTGCAATTAACATATCCTATTTTCATGGTCTTGATTTTTCTGTTATTCCTCATCCTTGCACTTTCTTTTTTCCTGCTTCCAACACTTTGCCCAAGAGACTGCCTGGTAGATGCCAGGATTTCTAGTTTCCTGCTGCGGCACCCACTCACCGTAAACCTGCCCTATCTCCTCCTGTCTGATTAGGGTGCAGCCCATCCCCGGCCAACAACTCCCTCCTACCGACAAAATCCTCCCATACCTCCCTGAACAATATGTCCCCCCCCCCCACACACACACATCCTACCCATGGATCCCACAGATCCTGCTAGCCTCCCAGCTACTCAACCTCAACCTTGATAGGATCCCCATCACTAAAGGCTCACAGTCTAACTGCCCTATGTGGTCAAAGAGTCCGCTTTATCTTTCCAAAACTGTCTTAGTACCGACCCTCCCTATCCCCCCTCTTCCCTGTCCGACAGTCCTTAGTCCCAAGCTGGACTATGACCTTCGGGCTCTCCCCACTTTAATTCACTATCCCCTCTAAATGCTCCTCTATGTCCCTAATCTTTGCCCCTGGCAGACACACCGTCACCCTGTTCTGCCTGTCCCTCCTATAAAAGGTCCCGTCTATCCTCCTAACAAAACTACTCCCCACCACAACTGCCTGTCTACCACTAACCCTCTCTCCTCCCTCTTCTCTCCTGGCCTGCGTCTCCTCCCGTACTGTCTCCCCTGCCATCTGCCCCTCCTCCCCATACCCTCCTATCCACTGGTCCCTGCCTCCGCCTGCCCTGTCTGTGTTATAGTCTCTCTCCCCCCTTACCTGTTCTGCCCCCAGCCACCCTCATGTCCCCCTACCATGCTAACCCCCTCCCCTGCAGCCCTACTCCTATCTCTGGCCTGTAATTCTAGCTTAAGGGCTGCCAGCTGGACTTCTTAAGTCTCAGTCCTCCTACACTTCCCACACCTGTACTTAACTTTCCTCCCTTGCCTCGTCAGAGGTACAGAGCAGCCCAGTACAACCAAACTCCTCCCACATACAGCATCCCTCGCACTGTATGTATCCCTCCCACTCTGCCCCCTGCTCTCTGTCCATTTCCCTCGACTATGTACCTCTCCCCCCGTCTCCTGCCCCTTCCTCTGCTCTCCTCTCATCCTGCGCTCCTATTTGTTCCCATCCTACCTCAGCCTGCTTCCCCTCTCCATCACACCTCCCTCTTACTACCTTCCCTCGCCCTGCTCCTCTCCTGTTCTGTGGCACACCACGACCCGACACACTGACTGTAATTTCACTTGTACATGTTCATTATTTTGCTCCTCATTAATACTTTTTCAAGATGGAGGCTCCCATGCTAACTGTCCTATATCCGCTTGCTCAAACTGATTCAAAATACCTAAAACTAGTCCAAATTTATCACTAAAACTTTCCCTGTGATGTCTCTGTATATTTCTAAAACAAATTCTGTTGCAATTTGGTCCAACTCTGTCTAAATTGCAAAAATCTGCTAAACTTGCACCAGCTTCAAAAACCCAATCTTCTCTCACTAAATCTCGCAGACTACTCTCCAACACCCCATTGATTTTTGTGAAAAAAACATTGCACCGACTATGACAGATTAACCAATCTTCCTGATTACACACCAAACAGACAGTGACACTGCTATTTTTGAGAAACGAAATTGACCAAATGGTGAAGAAATAGGGTGGCTGAATCACTGTTGCAAGTTATGCTTTGTGGCTGTGTCCAGACAGTGCTGCCACCAAGGAGCAGACAATACCATTACTACCAGGTAATGTCGCAGGGCAAATTGTTGGGATGATCACTGTTTTGCTGAGAGACCAGACAAAGATAGCAGAGTTGCTTGAATTTGTTTACTTTGTTGAATGATGAAAGTAATCTACAATCAGCAATGAATATGAGTATGTACATCACCATGAAATATCCAACATGCAGTTCAGCCACCATATATATTGAGCAGGTGACCCATGCTATTATTTTGCTTGTGTGGCTAACCATCCAAAAGAAGGCAGGACCCTTGCTCAGTCCATGTTTACTGTTCTGCCCCTCTCTTCCAACAGAGAACCGTCCACTTCTGCTGTAGTACTTTACCCTCCTGTATTGTTTATCAGCCAGTTGGCTTGTGTTTTACACCATCAGTAATAACGTACATTGTTAATGTCCTTACTGTTCTGTTCAATATCAAACTGTATAAAACATATTTCTACAAATTTACTGGTTATGATCTACAATTGCTTAGTCGTGCTTCTAATACAGGTTCAATACAGTGGTCCCTGCAATTAAAGAGTGCTGCCGTGAGAGACCACCTGGCTATTGTGACCAGTTTTCTGGTGGAACAACAGTCTAGATTCTTTGTAAATTTACCTCCAGTGTAACTGTAAGACCACCAGTCATATGTGACCATTTTTGGCTGGCAGAAGGGACGGTCTTAAATAGCAGTTACCACTGTAGTAGATTACATTGTATATGGAATATGAAAACTTAGAAGTGGAAGATCAGGGCAGCATAGCTGTGGGTATGTCACCCTGTGATATTAACCCTTTAACGCCAGAACTTACATGTCTTTCATAAATTGAAAGATGTCTGTCCTCATTTTCAGGCTACTGTGGAATCCCTAAAGAACAAAAAAACACTTTCGTTTGTAAATATAATCAGCAAAATGGAGAAGATGAGTGTCAGATAGTGATAAGAGAAACTGTTGTTAATGATTACACAGTCTTCTTGAATTATATTTTACATTTCTCAAGGGGTACACTAGGGGATGTTATAATTTAGACCTTATAATTATTTGAAACCCAGAATTTAGGAGTACTTTTGTCAAGGTTCAACTGTCAACTCATTGGTTGCTGTAAAACTGTGTAAAGATATAACCCACACAGCTGCACAGACATGTATACACTCTTATGCTGAAAGAATGTGCCAAATTTGTCCAAGTAGAATCAATAATTTGGAAATAAAAGTTACTTTATTATAAAATGCGAAATACTTGACAAACTGTTACTGCGAATTTTATTAAAAAAACACAACTATTTTTTTTCTTCATATTTTGGAATACAGTGCATTTTTATCAAACAGGGCTTACTAGTGGATTTCACATGTGGACTCCTGCTGTGGCCAGTGGGATTTTAATGTATGGTGGAACTTTGCCTGAACACGGACATTACCACAAGCTTAAATTCATTAAAGTGTGTGTGTCAACACACACTTTTCTTTCTTTCTTTCTTTCTTTCTTTCTTTCTTTCTTTCTTTCTTTCTTTCTTTCTTTCTTTCTTTCTTTCTTTCTTTCTTTCTTTCTTTCTTTCTTTCTTTCTTTCTTTCTTTCTTTCTTTCTTTCTTTCTTTCTTTCTTTCTTTCTTTCTTTCTTTCTTTCTTTCTTTCTTTCTTTCTTTCTTTCTTTCTTTCTTTCTTTCTTTCTTTCTTTCTTTCTTTCTTTCTTTCTTTCTTTCTTTACCAGCAAATTTGTCCGACACTTTTCTCGAACACTATTATACATAGAAACTCCAAACTTGGCATGATTGTACCTCCATACAAGGAGTTTGACCGTTTTATACAAAGGAATGAAGATGTTTAAAATTATGCAAATTAGGGGCATTTAAAATTTTAAAACTTGAATATCTTCAAAACTATTATAGATAGAGACGTCATTTTAACTTCTACTAGGGGTTATTGACCATTGTGCATCTAGTGAATCAAAAGCAAAAGTTGTACCCATTTAAATTATGCTAATTAGCAGCATTTTAAATTTTAAAACTTAAATATCTTCAAAACTATTATAGATAGAGACGTCATTTTAACTTCTACTAGGAGGTTATTGACCATTGCACATCTAATGTATCAAAAGCAAAAGTTGTACCCATTTAAATTATGCTAATTAGCAGCATTTAAAATTTTAAAACTTGAATATCTTCAAAACTATTATAGATAGGGATGTCATTCCAACTTCTACTAGGGGGTTGTTGACCATTGCGCATGTAATGAATCTAAAACAAAAGTTGTAGCAATTTAAATTATGCTAATTAGCAGTATTCGAAATTTTCAATCTTAAAATATCTTCAACGCTATGATAGATAGAGATGCCATTCCAACTTCTGCTGCTGTGTTATGGAATAGTTGTACATTGCCATATCAATATGCTTTTAAGACACACACACTGATTTGCTATGCAGCAAATCATCTTTCCTAGTTTATTTTTGTTTTGTTTGAATAAAATACACAAATGTCATTTGTAAGCATTTTTATTCAAAAACATTTTTGTCTCGCCAGCATAAGCTGTTGGCGAGACTAAGCAGTCACTTTCCGTCCGTCCGTCTGTCAACAAAAAACTTCGGAGTGGCTTGAACCCTTAACAGAGGCCACCTCTCTAGTGAGGTCAATTCCTCACTGCAGAAGGGATTGCTTGAGGAGTCCATTGTAGTATTTTATCTTCAACAAGAGCGAATTGATTAGCCCTGTAGTCCAGTTGTCCTTTAATTGATTAGCACTATCTCAATTTTGATGAGCAAATGACTATGTATATCCATTATTTTATGCCTTACGGTGACAAAGAGCTCTACAACTCATTGAAGTCACTTTTCCGGGACAAGTACTCCTATCTCTTACATGGTGTTTCTTGCAAAAATTACATGACCTGCATTAGTTTTTAATTGTCCTGGACAACAGGATGGAATTGTAGAGTCTTGTCAAATCATTGCCGGTGTAGAAGGGCATATCTTTAAATGAATAGTCCAGTTTACATATCTGAACAACTCCTTTGCAATCTCGTCAATAAACAATATGTGTGGCCAAACCTTAACCCTTTCCCCTTCAAACCGGCCAAAACCGGCTGGTGGTCAAATGTCGTCTGCTTAATCAGTGTTTTCAACTAATTTCAACAGTCATGAAAAACAATTTGACTGAGAAATGTACATGAGACTTATCCAGATCACATGCCCCAGGTCAACAGCTTTCCTTGGCATGGGTTGGGCACTTAGTGCCCAACCCATGCCAAGGAAAGCTGTTGACTCAGTCTTAATTCAAGGGAGAAAGGGTTAAATGCCACCTAGAGACAGACTATCCAGACTGTTTCATTACATAGGGAATGCAATAAAAGAACCAATGGGCACATACTTAGCCCTTCAAATACACAATTGACTGAATAATTGGGTCTGCATGAGTTCTTATAAGTTATATGCATCAAAATGCCCACCTCATCTGGTACATTTCAAACAGCTGGGTTTGAAAAGGGGGAAACAGTGCATGTTCAACAGGTTCATTTCATGAAGCCATTCAGCCTTCTCACTGTAGAGCACTGAGCACACTTTTGCTGTGAAGTGCTTAATTTTTCATTTACATTTTATATTCCATAGAATAAGTATGTCTTGTAATTATTGACAAATCAATGTAGAATATCATAGACAGCTGCACATTTTATTACACGGAAGGAACTTTTACTGTACATTTCTATCTGTGCCTGTGTCAGGACTTCAAGGTGAACACAGGGTTCACTTAGCATGGTAACCCGTCTTTGTTCACAGGCTGAGCTCAATGAGTCACTGTAGATTGTCCCATACTACCAAAATAAAACAGTTTCAGACTCTGTGCAATGTCAAATCAGGCAACAACCAGGATGACTGTCACATTCCTGAACAAACATGGCTACTGTCACAGTCCTGAACACACATGGCTGCCTATAGCATGGCAGCAGACATGTTACCTCAGACAGTATAAAGATGGTGAATGGCAAACCTCAGCAGTCACTGATGATCCAGGTGAAGATCAAAATGCATGGGACACATCACTGGCCTCGCTGTGGCTTCTTGTCATTTACCAAGAGAGCCAAGCAAATATGAAGAAATCTGTTCTTTCATTTATTTGGCGTGCTGGTGTATGAGCAGCAGACAAAATGTTTGTATTAACTTTACATGTTTATATTTACCTTATAACTTGACTGTATGTACTGTACTGCCTGTTTATATTCACTTTACAACAAAGTGTGCTGTGTAGTTTTCACATGTTTGTATTTATCTTACAGAATGTTTATATTTACTTTACAAAATATTTTTAGTACTTACATTATGTTACCTCTCGACCACCATTGCCAAGACTGCCATGTCTGGCCAAATCGCCCGACACAATTGAGTTTGGTTACTCACTCGATTATTCCCAAAAACCTGATGGTCCTGGTTGCTCCATATCTAAGTTGCATGTGGACCTGGTGGTGACTCCTGGTGTGCATGCTTCCTTGTGCTTCCTTCTTCCTTGGGCTCCTAAACAAATATAGTTTGCAGCTGGGTGAAATTTTCAGAGACTGTTCTTGCTCAGCCCTCAGACTGAAGATCTCTCGCAGCTCTAGCAGGGTCTCTCTGGCCAGCAGACCTCTGGGTCAGCAGCAGCTGTAGACCTGGCACTGAGCCTCCTGGAAACTCAGGAGCTCTTACAACCCCAGCAGGTGCCCTCCTGCCAGCAGACCTTTGTGTCTGTGGCAGCTGTGGCTTCTGCACCAAATCCTCCAGAATTCACGCTCCGTTTTCCCATCTGGGAGGAGCAGATGCAAGCCCTGATGGAGGAGGTGACAACTTCAGCGAAAGTCGTTACTACCCCATCCTGAGTCATGCTGATAGAAGACCTTCTTCTGTCACAAGCAGCTGGTGTATCGCCTTTGGATAAACTTCTGTTCAACGAGGCTTTGGGCATTTGTGCCCCTCTTGAGGTTGCCGGGTCCTCCGACATTGGCACCTATGAGGAGGAGGAGCTCCTGCTTTTGGATTCGTCTGTCAGCGGGTCCAGGCCATGGGCTCCCTTGGAGAACCCGACTGCTGGCTATCTTTGGCAAGGGCAACTCCTCTCCCTAGCCATGGACTGGAGCAACCTTTGGACGTACGCCTTTCTGCCTCCACAGATTCCCCCCAAGGGTTCTGCAGAAGGTTTAGTGCAATGACTGCAATTGATCCTGGTTGACCCTTGATGACCAAGGACAGATTGGTCTCAGGACCTTTTGCAATTAAAGGTCCTCTTGATTGATTGGGTACCACAAATTAGAAAGTTGATGTTTAGGGTGGTTAGAAATGATATCTGAAAACCAAAATGTTGAATTTCATTTTCGAATAGTGTTGTTTTAGCTCCAAAAGTGTGCCACATTTGTGACAGGAGAGCGCAAATTTTCTCTGATCTTGGCCTGATGTGGGAAAGAGTTAATGACGTCACAAATGCAACCGGCTGGCAAGGCTGAATTTGTTATAAGCCAGAGGGCCTTCAGTTTACCAAGAGTTATGGCAGATAAAACAGAACAAAGGGATTCCAGAGATTATGAATTGAGGTTTTTTTTTTTATGTGCTTGGTCTGATGACGATGAAGAAGAATTATTAAGAAAAGCTGAAGCAGCAGAGGAAAAGATCATTCAGCCTTACACACATGAGGGGATGCCCAGAACCCTACCGTCACCAGTACTGCAGGGAGTGCAGCCTTGGTGCAGCCAGAAGATCCCAACTTGCTATCTGGGCAATGATAATTTGTTGCAAAAGATATATTTCCTATCAAAAATTACTAGATTTCATTTAACAAGAACAAGCATGAATGCAATAAATTGGAATTTGCGTCAGGATGGGCCAGATCTTGTAGTGTTTCAAATTCTAGCATTCACTGAAACGGCCTTCGCCTATGGTATATAAAAGTCTAAACAAACAGGTAATTTTCCCTTCCCATATCTGTGGTCTATGGATGATTAAATATAAGTTTGCATATAACTTTCAATATCAGAAATCCTACCTGGCAGTAACCTCATGACCCTTCGAGGGCAGTAATTTACGTTTCCGTGTTCATTGTCATCAGTACACATGTTTATGATATCCTTTATTTCAGATGGTATCCATTATGTAACAGTGGTGATTATTTTCCTGTGACTGACTTATTTTGTGGTGTCATATTAAAAACAAAGGTACAATGAGATCGAATTTTGTACACTTGATGATTGGGAGCTGGCCGGGGACTGTCAAACACTGGCAGATGACTGAAAAAAGATGGAAGGCCAGCCGCCCACTGGTGTTGACAGCTGTGTAGATGAGGCATGAATGTGGTAGCTATCCAAACAAATGTCATCTGGTTATGGGATTAAACACCTCGCAATACACAGTAGTAATTGGACATACACATTACAGTGGGCAGCTAACTCAACCAGTTATAGACTGTTCAATACTAGACCTGGGTTTGGAACAAGATTGGTCCTTGTTTGCCACCCATTTTTCCCCCATCAATTGAATCAAAATGGTTAAACACTTAAGTTTTGTTACAATGTTACTTTGTAACAATTCACATTCCAGACCAGCATTGTCACTGTGACACTCGATTGATAATGGAGTGATACATTATAACAGTCGCAGAATTACGTGACCTATATTTTGCTGTTATGCAAGCTTTGAAATCAGAATCACACTGAAGATTAATTTGTAAAAACTGTTTAAAAAAAAATGAATCACTTTTCCTGGTTTTATGAGTAATGTCTCATTTGGCCACTTCCATGAATCCTTCCATTATCCACCAATGGGACCGCATTTGGCAACAGAGTAGTTTTTTCTTGCCAAACCTATCCTGAACATCGTCACATTTGACAAATCAAAGTTGCTTTTCGCAGAGTGTTTGCTGCATAGGTTAGATCGGTTCCCCGGGCCTTGTCACTTGTCCCTGTAAATCTTGACTGCACGGGCCCTTGCTCTCCGTAATTTCAAATCTTTGGGGGAATGTTAACAAGCTGCAGAACTTGTATTACTACAAATGACAGCAACACACTGACCCATCCTGGGCAGGAACAGGGACTTAAATAAATATTTGCAAATGCATTTTTAATCCTGTTGATAAAGGCTAGATAAAATATGTATAAACCAAGTGACACTGGGCAGCCATGACTCGCTAACATGGTCGGAGTCGTCCGTGTCAGCTAGCGAGGTTGCGTTTGTTACGTCACAAGCCTTTCGCGCCTTGTGTGTGTTGGAATTGAATAAAAAGCAACGATTGAATGCGCACTGAATTTTAAAAATAAAAATGTGAATAAAAGTATTATTTTCACATCCAATTTTTTTAAAGCACACCGTATGGTGGGAACATCCCACGAGTCACCCATGTATCAAATTTGAACATGGTCAATCAAGAGGACCTATAAGTGTCAAGCCTTCGCTATGTTGACCGGCATGGCCAAAAGTTCTGGTGCTACTGCAGACAAGTGTGTTCCACAGGAACCCTAAAGTGCTCAACCTCCATGCTTGGCGGTTGCTGCACAGCATATCTGTGCCAGAGGTTCCTCAGAATCGATTGCTGATAAAATTCCCAGAGGGGAGCTTCAATCCTCTTCACTAATGATTTACTTGGCTTGGTGGAAAGTGTTTTTGGACTGGTGCACCAGTTTGAAAAAACATTCATGGTCTCCCCTCGTCACAGACATTACCGACTTCCTGCTATACCAGTGGGAAGTCCTTGGTAAGAGCTGAAGAACCGTGAAGGGATTCTGATCAGCCATCTCCTCAACCCTGGTGAACGTCTTGAACATTTGTTGTGGGAGTGATCCTTATCTGTTGGCACTCATCCCATCCTTCTACACCGACAGACCAGTGAATAGGCAGGTTCTATCACAGTGGGACCTCCAGTTGGTCATAGTCATCATGAAGAAGTGACCCTTTGAGTGTCTAGAGGACCCCAGAAGGGTGGACCGCAAGTACTGGACTTGGAAAACACTCGCTTTGGGGGCTAAAAGAAGCCAGATCCATGCTCTAGCACATGACCACTCCCACATGACCCTGAGGCCTCCCCAGGGCTTCCTTGCAACGAAACAAGTGGCTCAAGATACTTTTATGGCCTTTCAGGGTTTCACGGCCTTCATGCTATGGACACGGCTCTTCCTGCTGAGGAAAGAGCTGTGTGCCCAGTGAGAGTGCTACCTTGGTACCTCCCTCAAATGGACAGTGCCAGGAGTCAGAGGTCTGCCCTCTTTTTTCTTGTTAGGAGCAAGTTGGCCGAAACACATTCTCGTCGTGGATTTAGCAGACAATCCTGTGGGCCTCTGAGGATTGTTTGGACAGGCCTATGGCCTTAGAGCAAGTCTTGGCTAGGGCTTACGAGGTGCGAGCCTTTAATGCCTCCTGGTGCACCCTAAGGAACATCGCTGTTGAAAATATTCTACAGGCCTTCCGCTGGTGATCATCCGTGACTTGTGCTGAGTACTACTTGCGCGACTTGACAGTGCTTAACAAGGGGGATGTACCTCTTTGCCACCATAGCGGGCAGAAATTGACAGCGTCCATCCACACAGCAGACAGCTATCAGGTTGGCAGACGATTTCGCGGGGAGCCCAGTGCGGTCACATGCTGGTTGGTAAGGAGGGTTTCCTGGCTTAGGCAGGGATTCTGCTGTCGGGAGCCTCAAGTCCATGTACCTCTCAGATTGCCTCCTCATGCAGACTGATGGTGTCTCCTGAGGCTGTCGGTCCCGGCAGTCCTTGGTCAGTGTGCCAGTAACATTACACCCTCCTCCAGTGCATTTGTATATTGGCAATGGTAGTCCAGAGGTAACATTATGTAACCAATACATGAAAGTTTCACTAATTTTGATATCAGTAAGTATACTTACTTCTGGACCACCAGAGAAGCCCACAAGTCAGTTGACCAATCATCATGGAGGAAAGAAGTACAAGTGAGCATGTGCACCAGGAGTCACCAGCGGGTCCACAAGGAACCGAGAGATGGTGCCACTGGGATCGTCAGGTTTTTGGGAACAGTTGAATGAGTAATCCAGCTCGGTTGTGTCAGGTGATTTCGCCAGACATGGAGCTCTTGACAATGTTGGTCGAGAGGTAAGTATACTTACTTATACTGAAATTACTAAAAATTCTACTTATTTACTTTACATAATGTTTGTATTTCCTTTACATGGGGCTCTACAATTCTCTTTGAAGTCTATTTGTCTCGGGACAAGTACATGTACCCCTCTCTATTGCATGCTATTTCTTCCAAATTTTACTTGCCACAGAGAATAGTGTATGGAGAGCCCTGCTTTACAACATGTTTATATTTAATTTACACCAGCACTCAACCAAGGAAGCAGCATCTACAAAGAAGACAAGAGTGTGGAAATCACTGAAGCAGATAACAGCAGCAGAGAGAGGGATGCCATGGAGGGCAGACGTTGCCACATGTAAGTTGTTCTTCAGTAAGATTACTCGTATCCAAAACTGTCAACATATTAAATAATTTTATGGAGGTCTCAAAAACCTCAGTCTCTTACAGTGTACATAGATGTAATCCCTGTCTTATAAAAGTATGGCTGCATAAGAGAGGTGGACTCTCTTTTGGACCAAAACAAGGAAATGCCATACTTGCTGGATGTATGCTTTTAAAATGGGAGCCTCCTGAGGTAGCCTCATAAAAGGGGACCACTGTATAACTCATAATAATATTCTTACATAAAGTTGAATGGCTGGGCCAGTAATCCCTATGTCAACTGAAGTCTATGTACTGCAGGAATGGCTCTGATGCGACTGTGGCCCTCATTTATATGAGGACCTTTCATATAAACCATTTCACCCATCTATACAAAGCTTGTAATTAAGTGGCCATTTTTTTTCTGGCTACTTGTAGCGTGTATATACTGATGGGCGATTTTCCTTGGAATGGTTTTTAGCAGGGATTGCATTAACCATTTGCCTCTTGAATTAAGAGTTAGTGAATAGCTTTTTTCAGCTGTGCATCAGATCCAAGCCAAGGAAAGGTGGGGGGGGGGGGGCATGTTATCTTGATATATCTCATCTACAATTTCCATTCAACTTATTTTTCATCACTGTTGAAATTGGTCAAAAAATAGTTTAGTAGATGACATTTCAACTGGTTTGGGCCAGTTTGGGGGGGGGGGGGGGGGCGAAGAGGTCCATCATATGCCCTGCAATGAGTCCTCATCCCAGTACCAACATAGCTATGCTGAAGGCTTTGACTTTTGCATTGGTTAGTTAGTCAAGCTATATCTGCTATTAAAGTCTTTCAGTACTGATCATAACAAAAGTTGTGCTTATCTATTATGCCCCCACCCTCCAACTGGAGGAGCGGAGGGGCATATACAAAAAAACCTTTTATGTGCGTGCATGTGTCTGTTTTGTATACTTCATATCCAGGCTGTAAGTCTATTTTCCTTTGACTTAGAAATTCATGGAACTTTTACGTACATGTACCTGGACTCATGGGTGTGTCATTCACAAAAAGTAGCTCACTATATTAGATATCTGGATTGCAGTAATACAGCGAGGGGGGCATGTGCCTACAAATCTCTGATTCTATTTTAATTAACTATAATGATTCCAGATTGAAATTCCTGGTAAGAAGACCTCTCATTCAAGTACCAGCGTACCTAGATACATGTATATCCACAGAGAAAGTGTGATCCAGGTCAATAACTTTCCTTAATATACATGGGCATATGCATCCCACAGCATGCCGAGGGGAGTTTATAGCTCAATCCAAAACCTAGAACTGGAAGAATTTATTACCAGACAGTGTACACAGACCAAAGCCTTATGTACCTGCAGAGTATGGAATGAGTCTCAAAACACCACCAAATAAAATACATGTTGATAAAGAGGATGGTTACTGATATACTTTTATGTCATTACATTTGATTTTAAATTGCTTTGTTTACTTGAATATTTATTATTTCTCCTATCTTGCGTGATATACATGTAAAAGTCATGCCTTCATGGGTCCTCTTCGCTAGACTGTATACATCGTGCATTAGATATGGAGATATAGTGTTTATTCCCACTTTAACTATAATTACCTTGTGGTTGTGTGTTTTATGTACTCCCATGTCTAGGTTTGATGAAAATTATTTTATTAGTCATGTGTACATAGGTACTACTTCACTGCATCACTCACATGTCCCATCTTCCATCCATACTCAGAACAATATTACTTTTTTCATCATTTGTTAGGCATCATGACACGACAATCTATAATTTATATCTCACTATTTTCGTTCAGATTAATATGAATGTGTGGGAAATTGTTAGAATATTCCTGCCACTAGTCGCAATGTTAAATTTACCAGTCCCTTTACCTCTCTGCTAAGGATTGAAAAACTGTAAAGTGGGATTAGATATTCATACGTGCTACTGCGTGTGCTGAGCACTTGACCAAGTTAAGTTGTGGAGGTAGGCCTAGGCCTTTTCTAGTATTTTGGAGACTTTCCAGAACAAATTACAGGGAACATGGGAATGGAATAAAAATAGAACTTAGCTTCTGTGTTAACGACAAAGTTTATTAGACATCCTCTGAGAAAATGTTTTGCCGAAGTAATCGCCTTCAGCAATTAGTAGCTTCAGCAAAACTTTTCTCCGCAGATGTCTTATAAACTTTATCATTCTACACAGAAACTAGGTTCTATTATGATGTACCTTGAAGGTATTGTGGTATTGTTAAAGAAGGTACTGTTGTTATCTTGATTGTGTTTCTACAGAACAACACATACCCATTTGTATTCTCCAGGAAAGAGTGTTTTCCTTGAGCCATAAGAAGGAGTCTCATTAACAGTGCAGGGACATGTGAATTAGACATTACTGCAGGCAGCCAATACCCTCACATTGGCCAGTCCTGACCTTTTTCAACTCGGTTCATTTAATATGATTAAACAAACATTGTAGGTTCAAGCAAGAATTCCTAGGGCGTTGCATGATTGAATGCAGCCTGGGAATAAGGTGTCATTGTGCACAGCTAACTGGATGAAGAGTTTGTCAAGAGGCCCTGTTCCGTGTTACCTATACAGTCAGCAAGACACTTACAACTGAATAGGATAGCGAGAAGACAGTTTATCTGGCAATTGTCTGTGGACAAGAGCCAGGACTTGTGTTCAGATTCTGTGCATGCTCAGGGTTGCACTGGGTCAAATTTGACAGTTTGACATTGGACTTGACTTCCTCTGCCTCCCAGAACCAAACAAAGAGCAGATAACAAATGAACAGTAGGTGGAGCCAAATTCTGGTCTGTCGGCCTGAGAACCATTCCATGGTTATGAGCACCAGGTGTCCTATTTAAATTGCAGGTATATTCCTCTTTGATACATCTGTTCAGTATGGTCATTTCTACACCTGACAACTATGGTGAAACCTTTATATATGCCATAACCCTTTGCCCTTGAATTAAGAATGAGTCAACAGTGTTGCTTTAGGCAAGTTGAGCTCACCCCAGCCCGAGGAAAGCTGTTGACCTGGAGCATGCTATTGTGATAGGGCTGTGCTACAATTTTCTGTCAAATATATTTTTCATTAGAATATATGAGGAAAAAGTTAAGCAGACAAATATTTCACCTCCAGCTGGTTTCATTTGGTAGGCGTGTGTGTGTGTGTGTGTGTGTGTGTGTGTGTGTGTGTGTGTGGAGAAGGGGGTTAATAGCAAACATCTG
The DNA here is from genome assembly GCA_964020975.1 of Hermodice carunculata. Classification (NCBI taxonomy): domain Eukaryota; kingdom Metazoa; phylum Annelida; class Polychaeta; order Eunicida; family Amphinomidae; genus Hermodice; species Hermodice carunculata. The sequence continues at coordinate 130,270,442 of OZ026612.1, read as the reverse complement.
GTGGCAACACTGAGCTTTAATAGGTTGCATTGGGTTTTGAGGACTGTGATTGAAGTACCAATGAACAAAGTTTTTGTATCAGTTTCCAAGTTCATCATTGCATGTACCCATGTACAGAACCAGGCATTGCATCTGTACATGCATGAAATTATAACAGATAAGAGTAAAAACAGAACTGTACACACAGACCACCCCATGGGAGTATAAAGGAAGGGGCATTAAGGGAAGGGCACTGGCATTGTAGTGGGGAGTGGAGGGTGTATCAGGAGGGGGTAAGGTAAAAAAGGTACAGACCCAGATGTTTTACATGGATTGCACAACAAAGCCAAGCTTACATGTATATTAGTCACTTTCTGTGGCACAGATGGTGGCATATACTTCCTGCCTTATTGCCAGATGCAGGAAACCAAATGACTCAGAGAAAACCACTGTGCACAGTGAGAGTCCTGGCAACTCTTTCCACTTGCTCACAGCACACCCTATAAGCGAATAATCAAACTGGGGTTACACAGGTGAAAAGCCAGTAGGTTGCTGCTCAGCCAACTGTGCACCTGAACATGCTGAAGGAGGGGATACTTTGTACATACATGTAGGGATCTAATTATGTATTTAATACAAAGAGAAATGTATCAAACCTAATACTGTAAGCCCATGTACTGTTTGAACACTATCAAGTCCGATATTCTAAGAGCAAAGTCCTATTCTGTACCATTCACTGAAAAACTGCATAGTTCTAAATCATAATAGCAAATTAATTAATTTTTAAAATGAACAAATCATATTCATAAAATTTGAAATTTAGAAGAAAGTTTTACACGTATGTAAAACTATTTAATTGAGACCTCATGTGGTCATAACAAACCATAGAATTACTGCAATCAACAGTGAGCACAGTTCCTACAGCGCATCCGGACTGCAACTACATGTACACAGCACACCCCTACTGCAACTACATGTACACAGCACACCCCTACTGCAACTACATGTACACAGCACACCCCTACTGCAACTACATGTACACAGCACACCCCTACTGCAACTACATGCACACAGCATATCCCTACTGCAAGTACATGTCTGCAAGTACATGTACACAGCACACCCCCACTGCAACTACATGTACACAGCACACCCCTACTGCAACTACATGTACACAGCACACCCCCACTGCAACTACATGCACACAGCATATCCCTACTGCAACTACATGCACACAGCATATCCCTACTGCAAGTACATGGACACAGTACATCCTTACTCCAACTACATGCACACAGCACACCCCTACTGTAACTAGATGCGCATCCCTACTGCAACTACATGTACACCCCGTCTGCAACTACATGTACACAGCACACCCCTTCAGCAACTACATGTACACAGCACACCTGTACTGCAACTACATGTACACAACACACCCCTACTGCAACTACATGTACACAGTGCATCCCTACTGCAACTACATGGATGTACACAGCACAACCCTACTACAACTACATGTACACAGAACACCCCTACTGCAACGACATGTGCATGTGCTCCAGCTGTGGACAGTTTGACATACACACTCATGGGTGTAATATTTCCTTGTGAGTGTGTACATTTGTGATCATCCAGCTGTGTGTCCGTACACATATACACAGGGACAAATCTGGACTTCAAAAGTATGTGGCCAAAATTGGAAATACAAGCATAATTTACCCAAAAATTGTCTTGGCCCTTTAATAACGCATTTTAAATAAATTAAAACCATTTTCACACTTCTGTAGCCATATTGAAGAAACATTAGCATTTGGTAAATTGGCTAATGGCCAGAGTGCTTATACATGTGCACTGTTTGTCCGGTATTTTTGGCTCATATCTTGAGCATGCTACACTGGACTTTGTTTTGATGTGCAGTATGCCAGTTGTCACCATACCAGTTGAGAAACCACTCAGTCTACATTTATATGACATGACTTGGTCCAGTGATTAAAGTGTTACTGGAGAAGCTGATCCAAAAAGTCCTCTGTCTTGTGGGTGATCAAGGTATAAGTTTTATTTGACTTCTGTATTGTGAGACTAGGTACATGTGAACTGTTGCATCAAGGCCAACACACAATCATAATTATGAATGGGTGTGCTAATCAGTATTTGAATATATCAGTTTGTCTGTCTGTGTTTTTTGGAACGTTGACATGTTTTACCAACCACTTTCTCAATTATCATATTACTGTGGGGGAAAAAAACACACTTACCAAAAAAAGATTGGCTGCTCAGACTGTAGAGAGACACTGGTATGTTGGCTCCAGAACATTTTAAATGGGAGCCCTTTTCATGAGCAATTTGAATGTGTAATTCTCATCTTACTCCAGGAAAAGTTTTACACAGAAAACTCTGTGATTGGTATGGTATGTGTAGGGGTTAAATGGTATTACATAGCCCTGGTACTGAGGTTCTTGCTAGTTTATATATCATTTTACTTTAACTTTTTATAAATGAAATGAGTTCTGTCATATTTTTGTTTATTTAAAATGGGGAATTGATTTGTTGAAAGCTGACAATCAGTGACCATGGTAACATGGTGTTCTTATGCACAGAAATCTGATGAAGTTGGTTAACATGGTAAAGTGATGTGTGTACATCATGAAAACTAGTGATAAAAACGGAGTTAGTACCCATGGTAACATGAAGCTTTTTATAAAGCTTAAAAAAGTTGCTATAACTTTCACATCTGAAAAACCCCCACTAGCATGACAAATGACAAGGCCTGCAGGTCTGTTGACACAACAGTTGCACATTTTGCTTCATGTTCATTCATATTTTTGGAATCCAATGACCTTTTCATGAACTTGCTTTGTGAGTCTAGTTCAAACTCACATCTTGAAGATGTAAACTTTCAGTCCAATGCCTTGTAATGTATGGTACATTGGTGGTGACTATGTACTGTAGTCCCAGTGGGCGCTTTTCAGAGAGATCTCCAGTTTGGTTCTGTTGCTGAACTTGTTTATGTGGAGGCTATTGTGGTTTCTATGCACATGAAATAGAAGGAATTACTACCTTGTACAGTATGCCAGGTGGTCTTGGTCTCAGTGCGTTGTGTGTTACCTGACCATTGTCTCACTGCCTTGTATTCTTGGTAACCTTGATCACACTGCCTTGTATATATATTAGCTGCCCTTGGTCTGACTACCATGTATGTTTGGTGCTGTTGGTCTCACTGCCTTGTATGCTAGCTGACCTTGGTCTCACTGCCTAATGTATGCTAGCTGACCTTGGTCTGACTACCATGTATGCTAAATGACCTTGGTCTGACTACCATGTATGGTAACTGACCTTGGTCTCACTGTCTTGCATGCTAGCTGACCTTGATCTCACTGCTTTCCATATTAGCTGACCTTGGTCGGACTACCATGTATGCTAGGTGCTCCTGGTCTCACTACCTTGTATGTTAGCTGACCTTGATCTCACTGCCTTGCATGCTGGGTGCTCTTTGTCTCACTACCTTGTATGCTAGCCAACTTTAGGCAGGTTTTTGTATTGGAATTTACAATTTTACAACAAATATTTTAAAAAGAAACATTTAAAACAAAATTAAAATGCATAAATTGTAAAATTGTTGAAACCCACTTTAGTGTTTTGTTAGACAGGTCCTTTTTACCAATGGGGGGGGGGGGGGCGGCAGTTTACAATTCTAGAAGATGTTCTACAAAGGGAAATTATTATATTTGTTTCCACAGAGGGTGGGGGGGGGGGTAATATGGAAACAGTTAGTCAAAGAATTGACAGCTTTCTGCCTGGGTATGGATAAACTGTTTCAACAGCCCCAGAGAAACTAATTTGTCTTCATGGGACTCGTATTTTGTGAGTTCTTTTCCAGTCAGTACAACATGTGTATTAAAGTGTTGTAGAGGTATGAAGGATTTATTGTGCTAACCAGGCAAACTCCATACAAGTCATCTATAATCATCACTTTAATAGGACACATGGAAATTATAAGAGGTTCCCCAAAAGTCCAGCTATCTAATGTCCTCGAAATGGTGTAAAATATATAATACATAGCATGAATTGGGGTAATACTTTCTGAGATGGCAGTTACACAAAGTAGGTGTGATGTAGCAGTGGTACCAGTTAGGTGTGGTGTGGCAGTAAGCACAACACAGGTGTGATGTGGCAGTGATAGTTATTAGATGGCATGTGAGGGTGATACTAATAGTGATAGGACAGTGTTACTAATTAGGTGGATGTGGTGGTAGTACTAATTGGGTGAGATTTGGTGATTATCTGTTAAGTCTTTCAGTGCCAACTGTTCCTTAAGTCCAATTACTTAAGCCAAACTGCTCTCAGTTATAATTAGGATGCAGATTTATATTCCATGTGAAAATACCTTTCATTCGACTAGCAGCCTGCCTATAGGTCCACACAGTTCAATGGTCTGGGTCAACAGCTTTCCTCAGTCCAAAACTTGGCACTGAAAGAGTTAAGCTCTGAACATACCACACCAGTAAAATGAAGCTAACCTGTTTATGCCAAAATTTTAAGACTATGTCCAACTCAACAGACCAACCATGATATATTCCAAAATGTTTACACACTGATAAATGAAAGCAGCATTTATTAAGGGTAATGCTGTGCTGGGCCTGACATACACACATGTAGCCTACTCTTAAGACTGAATGTGAGATGCAAAATGCCATACAGTTACCAAAGTGTGGCAATAGCAGCCGAGAGCCGTGCTTAGCCTGGTGTGGACCAGCATGCTTTGTCCATCATGGTTAATCAATGGCAAACCTGCTATTTGTCCCCTCAGTGGATGGTGGGAGTGCAGTGATGCACCAGTACAAAGGTGTTGGCAGCAGACAGATGAAAAAGTTTGACTTAGTCAATGATGAGAGAGGAAGGATGACTTATAATCCTTGAAGGAACAGTGTATCAATGGAAACAGCTTATTGTCAGTCTCACAGGGCATAGTCATTCACACTAGCCTTTTAACAATAACTTTGCAATGTTCACTGAAGCTTATCACACCCCAGCAGTCTAACTGTATGTGTGGGAAGCCCAGCCCATTGGTGCTAAATCAAAGATATTGATTCCAAAATGAAGTAGCCTTGGAAACAGGAGGAAGCTTGGAGTGGTATTAAGGACACAGTCTGTGGGTGTGCTACATTGAAGATGAAGATATGGAGTCAGGGCAGACTCTACTGGCTGCTTAAATCCAAGCAAGACAGACTCTACTGGCTGCCTTAATCCAAGCAAGGCAGACCCGAGCTGCTGTCTGCTTTAATCCAAAGACTGCAGACCCTACTGTCTGCCTTTTGGTCTTGGACCTGTAACCTAGGCCTCATGCATTTACATGTTAAAATAATGACATTTGCCATTTCTCCTATTTGAATTGTAAAATTGCAACTTCCTTTGCATTGTAATTCAAGTTTATACCAATAGCAACAAGTTAAAACCAAGAAAACGGGGGGGGGGGGGGGGGGGGGGGGGGGGGGGGGGGTAATGTGATTAATTTTTTTTACAGGTGCATTTGTGTACCTTACCTCCATAATTGACTGTTTTGCATCAAATATGTCTCCAAAAATACGCAAAAGTTATCAAATGATTTAGAATATTTCTAGAGTAGCAATGCCTTTCTAAAACTCACAGTTGATAAGTATTTTCATATCCAAAATTATGATGGGATTTAATTTGGGATACTGTGCTCCTGTGATAGTAACATCCAATAGACACAGGAACAGAATTCAGTACTCGATCAAAATGGATCAGTTGATCAGTACTGGATCAGTTGACCCAACCTTGAGAGGTTACTGGTCCAAGACCTAAATCCAAGCAGGGCAGACCCTGTTGTGTGTCTAAATCCAAACAGGGCAGATCCTGTTGTGTGCCTAAATTCAAGAAGGGTAGACCAGACTCTGCCTAAATCCAAGTGGGGCAGACCAGACTGGCTGCCTAAATGCAGTCATGGGAGATTCCACTGACTGCCGAAGTCCAGTTGTGTTAATGCATAAGAGATATTCTCGTTTTTCTATTGTTGTTTTTTGTTTTTTTGTTTTTTTGCATTGAAGGGTCGAGTTGTAGAGGTATTAATTAAATGCCTCTGTGAACCACATACTTACACCCTAATTTTTAAAAGAAAATGATAATATGTTTATAAATCCATTTCAATTTTCCTAATTAAACCTCTTTCATTCCTTCAAGACCCCTTTATCTTGTCATTGATGTTCTAAAAAAGTTGACATATAGTTACTATTCTTGCATTTTAACAATTATGCTTTCATTAGGATACAAAAAAAATATCCTGGTTTATTGTCACTACATGCATCTTTTTTCTTCAGCACCATGAATAGAAGGGGGTTACACACACTGTAGCAACTGGGATATGCTCTTGGGCTAGGCAGTACACAGCTGTCAGTCACCAGATCTACAAAATTGAGAACGTTGAAAAAAAAAAAAGAATAATTTAAACATGATTACGTGTATATATAGGTTTACAAAGGAAAAGCCCATGAATATTTAGAAATGCATTAATTTTGTGAACAAAGAGGTAACATGTATGGAGAAAGGTGATTTGTTGAGGTCTTTGGTAATTCATCTGAGGGGAAATCCTGCCTCTCTCAACACTGGTTTTCAAGACCACTGATGATAAGCGAGGATGTTTTAAATTTTAATGACCTATTATAAAAGTCCTTTAACAAAAATCATCCACTTGTAATTGTGCTCTCATTGAGTACTTGTGCACTAAAATTATTCACTAATGATAATATTTCCACCAAGTACTTTTACTTAAATATTTACCGGACAACACACGTGTTCCAGAGCAAATGTCCCACCGACAAGTACCAAGTACAATAATAAAATGTGTGAAAGTGAAGGTATATTTTTTGTTTGTTTGTTTTTTTGTAATGGAGCACAACGCAATAATCATCAAAAACACAGCATGGCACTAAAGGAAAATTTGGAGGTTAAACAGTTTTTTGTAGTGAGCACTATTTTTCTTTTCCAGTTATTTGTAGGGAGCACTATTCTTCTTTTCCAGTTATTGGTGGCAAGTTAGGCACTACAGTCTACTGTCTTCTGGCAGGGACTGTGGTTAAATTGACCATTTTGCAAGGCACTGTGAGCAAAGTGATTGTACAAGCAGAGTCACTGTGTAGCCTGGCATGTAGTGTACAAGCAGAGTCACTGTGTAGCCTGGCATGTAGGGTAAGCAGAGTCACTGTATAGCCTGGCATGTACTGAACAAGCAGAGTCACTGTGTAGCCTGGCATGTACTGTACAAGCAGAGTCACTGTGGAGCCTGGCGTGTACTGTACAAGTCACTGTATAGCCTGGCGTGTACTGTACAAGCAGAGTCACTGTGTAGCCTGGCGTGTACTGTACAAGTCACTGTGTAGCCTGGCGTGTACTGTACAAGCAGAGTCACTGTATAGCCTGGCATGTACTGAACAAGCAGAGTCACTGTGTAGCCTGGCATGTATTGTACAAGCAGAGTCACTGTATAGCCTGGCATGTACTGTACAAGCAGAGTCACTGTGTAGCCTGGCGTGTACTGTACAAGCAGAGTCACTGTGTAGCCTGGCGTATACTGTACAAGCAGAGTCACTGTGTAGCCTGGCATGTACTGAACAAGCAGAGTCACTGTGTAGCCTGGCATGTACTGTACAAGCAGAGTCACTGTATAGCCTGGCGTGTACTGTACAAGCAGAGTCACTGTGTAGCCTGGCATGTACTGTACAAGCAGTCACTGTGTAGCCTGGCATGCACTATACAAGCAGAGTCACTGTGTAGCCTGGCATGTACTATACAAGCAGAGTCACTGTGTAGCCTGGCATGTACTGTACAAGCAGAGTCACTGTGTAGCCTGGCATGTACTGTACTAGTAGCGTCACTGTGTAGCCTGGCATGTACTGTACTAGTAGCGTCACTGTGTAGCCTGGCATGTACTGTACAAGCAGAGTCACTGTGTAGCCTGGCATGTACTGTACAAGCAGAGTCACTGTGTAGCCTGGCATGTACCTGCTGACAGTCACAGCCCATATGGCCCCCAGGCTGCTCCATGAACCCTGCAACTTCAATGTTACAGGAAGTCCTTGTGAAAAGTGCTCACCCCTCCTGAAGAGTCAGTTTTTGTATGCAAAACCAATGGAAAAAATGGGTAGCCTGTACTGGTATTGGTAGTAACTTGAAATGCACTGCTTACTATTACACAGGCAGGAGCAACAGTGTTGCATCTTCCATATAGTTCTACCCATTTGCCTGTTTGTGTCAAACAACACTTTTTCCCAGCATCATTTGCTTCACATTCTTTGATATATGCAGTAGAGCAGGAACATATTTGATTTTTAAATGCACAAGTATATCCAGAACCTGTATTTGCAGAGGATCCCCTGCTTGTGGGACATTAAATTTTTTTAATAGACATCACTGCTCCATGTAAACAATATTAATAGTTAGAAAAGCCTTTGAAGAGCCTTTAACTTTTTACATGTATTTTCAATGTACTTGGCAAACACTGGTGTTAATGTTTTGCAAAACAACCTCTGCACAAACTGCGTACTAGGTTTTTAACCAACAAAAATGTAGGACTATCAGACGGTGGGGTACAACCCCACTCTGTATCCACTAGTGTCATTGTTAAATATTGTTACTTGTTGATGGTGAGAGAAGTTTGTGCTACACACACATGTATATACACTAGTAACTTAATATTAACAATTAAAAAAGACTGGCATGTTTGTGTGTGTTCCCATACAGTAGTACATGCATGGAGAGACCACCTGCATTTTTAATCACATTTGTGCCACTGCACAAAAAAGTCTATAAAAGTCATGTAAATGTGCTTAACCTAATATAAAAGACCACTTAAGATTGTATGACCACTTGATTCTGGTGGAAGGGTGGTCTTAAATTGCAGGTGTAAGATTCAACATAACAGTAGTACATGTAATCTGAAATAGATTTCATTTTCAAGCAAATTAGTTACTTTCATCTGATTGAATGAGATGCAAAGTTATTTATCATGTATCAGGTTGGTGGAGGGACAAGTCATGTTATAAAGTCAAGTAAATGAACACATACATGAATACTGTAAATTGCTTTAATTTGGCTGTATTCTTATTTTCGCTTATTTTGCTGATGGCACAAAAACGTAAAAAAACAAAATCAAAAACAAAAAAAAAACACAGTGAAATATTATTTTAACCTTGTTTTAATGGGAACTATGTCCAAAACAGTGAAATGTCAAAAATACAAAAACATTGAAAATGTATACACACGAAAATAAAGCAATTTACAGTAATATTGGTGACAAGTTCAACAGCCATCTGTCCTTAGGCATTCTGGGAATGCACCCAGAATGCACTGAGGACAGCTATTAACTCAAAGCCCAAAGAATTGAGAGGGGCCTTATATGGAAGGCGTGATATACTTCTACATTAACATGGTGGTTTTTCTGTCCTGCATTTGTCTCCGGCTCAAAGATGTAGTTTGTGTCTGAAAAACCCTGTCATATGAAACATTGTCATGTACATGTAATATTCACCATGGTATGTGTGATGTGGATTCATTTGTGTTTTAATTTTTCATTGTGTGTTATGGATTTAGTTTTTGTCTACCAAGTAAAGTTCAGGTTCCTCATGTGTTGTGTGGTTTGATGCCATCTCGTCATTTTTTGCCTTTCATACATTGTGAGGCAAGACCAATCATGCCCAATCTGAGACCCAGGATTCAGGTATGACATAACGCTCAGAGCATCATTGTGATGAAGTATAGCGAACATTGGACAGTAACTACCATATCACTGATTGGTAGATCCTATTAGTAGGCCAAAATATGCCAAGCCATAACCTAGAGATGTGTTGCGATCTCATCCTATCCTACATTTGATTTTTGTATCCACATTTTCGATCTTTATGGCTCTCATTGCAGTTGTAGAATGTAGAGACACAAACTGTTAACAATAATGTGGACAATGAGCACTGGGTTGAGCAATATCAGGCTGGATATGTTTGCCCACAAAATTAAAGCTCTCCTCCCAATAGTTGCATTCAGTTTACTGTTTGCTTCATAGGATTAGATATTTGCTGGTGAAAGTTGGTTTTGTTAATTTGCTTTCAACCCCACCACACAGTAGTAGATTAACCCTTGGCAGCAGATTAACACTTAGGCATATATTTGCACATGTTGGCCCATTTCATTCTTTAAATGTGATGTACTCAGTGCTGACAGTTGTTTGTGTTGCAGCTGTACATATTGTAAGTGGTGCTTACAAAGTTTTCACCTAACAACCTTGATATCACTGATAGACTCTAATAAGGCTCAGTTTAAACCCGTGAAGTAAACGTCTTGTCTGAACTCCATCAATTTCTGACTAAAACGTCAAAGAAAAAGGAAGAAAGCCTGAGGACTCCAGCCACATGAATTATTCAGGGATGGGGGGAGAGATTCCACAGCAAAGTCTATTGATATGACCAATTGGTTTAAACATTTTTACCTCAGCTGACTTGTCAGTCAGCTGCGGCTATAGGATAAAATATGAATCCAAGTGAACAGAAACGAATGGAATCCATGTGAATAGCTGCTCATTCATAGTACATTAAACACTTCAGTTTAGCATCATTCAGTCATGAATATTGATCAGTTCATTCACTTATACACATGTACACATGAATTAGCTTTATTTTCATTCACCCATGCCTGTCAGTTAAATTTCATTCCAATAAATATTGCATTTAAACAGAATTTAGAGGCAAAGAATTCTGTTATTGCATATGTGATTATTGAGTTACAGCTGTATAGCTTTTATCATATATATCACATCATAACAGAGCTCTGTGCACAATATTCTTTGGATAAAAGTAAAGCATACAAAATCTGTCATCATTATTGTAGCCCCAGTATAACAGACATTGGCTACACCATTTACATGGAAAGATATGTACTAATATATTTATGGTGCACCTTTGATGCTGGTGGACTTACATATGTACAGATCTGGGACAACTCCAAATACAGTACTAGTACTGGATAAATTATAATCAATTGGGCCATGTGGATTATGGCATTCACACATTCTGGCTTCCATTGAACCATTCTTTTTTTAAGAATGAAGATTTGGTGCAGTTGGTATGTGCATTTCCCATTTTTGGCTAGGTGATTGGTGCCAAAGGTTGCTGGTTCAAGACCTGTCCGTTCTGTGGTCACAAAACATAATAATTATACATATTTGATAGAAATAAATGAAATTATTTACTTTGACTCTGCACTTCAAAGGCAAAACAATAACACAAAACAGGTGAAAGTGATAAATATCAATAAAAGTTGGACATTTTTTAGTTTGTCCATTAAGGATCAATTTATTTGACACTTTTTTCCATTAGTGTCACTGTATGAATCAAAAAGACAACTTTAAAATTAATCCAACTGAGTAATGAAATTACAATTCCATTTGATCAGTAACTGGACAGTTTTAAGCCTATCTACATGCATATAAAAATGAAGTGCATTGTATTATGACCCCTATGTGCCATGATACACTGACACAAAACTAGAAGTTCAAAATGAAAATTCTGAATGTAGGAGTTTTAAAAATAAAAATTTAATTTCATCACTGAAAATTCAATCAACCACAAAAGTTTCACATTTCAAAGACTGTGCTTCCAGATTAGTAAACAAGTCAATCCATACATGTATATGTATAGGTCACTGTGACCCAGAAAAGTACTCGGCTCCTTAATTCCTGTGAGGTAGTCCGAGGTACGTTTGTTCTAAAGTTGGTAAAATATGGTCAGCTATTATTGAGATACAATCAAAACTGGTGTACTGTATTCAGAGTGACTTCACAATATACTGATGCATCAATGTTTGGGGGAGGCATGAAAATGAGCCTGTTGTGACATGAAGGTAAATATTTAAAGCTAAGCATCCAAACTAAGCAGAAGTGTTATGTACCATAAATGAGCTGCTATACACATGGTTTCCTTTCCTTTCTATTCACCTGGATTCATACTTTACATTTTATATTATACAGTTGCTAGTACAGAGCAGCAGCCAGTGGCAGATAGTGGTGGTGGGCGGCAGATAGTGGTGAAAGTCTCTCTGCCACTGGCTGCCATCTGCTGCCAACTGCCGCTGTCTATTGCTGAGCTCCAGAAGTCTCACTTGGATTTCAACGGCAGACAGTGGCTGTCTGAGCGGGCCTGCTACCGACCTCCGCTGGCTGCTGCTCTCTGCCACTGTTCACCGCAGTCTCCCCCCCCCCCCCAAATTTACTAGTGCAAGAGTGGAACAATATTCTGCCAGTATGTACATGCTGGAAAAATAAAGAAAAAAATATGTACTGAACAGCACCCTTATGACATGAATATATTAAACACTTCAGGGAAGCGAACTTACCCCAGTCAATGAGACCCATACTTGCACATGTACCTGTATAAATAACACATATGGAGAGCACATACCTTAGGTGACGGCAGGCTTCAGTCATTTTAAGTACACCTTCTAGCCTGTCTTGTCTCTTTCCCACCTGAAGACAAAGTTTGAGCGAACAGCTTTCATTGAATTTTTTTTTCATTACTGTTGATATCATTCAAAAACATTGAAGTAGATGACATTTGACCACCAGCCAGTTCTGGCTGGTTTAAGGGGGATTTGTGAAAAGTTGCCTGAATAGAGATCCCAAGTCATTTGTAAAATAGAACATTGGATTTTTTTTTGGGGGGGGGGGGGGGAGGGAGGGAGACCGGTTGGCCCTCTGCAGAAATGCCTTATTGTACATGTAGATCACCAACTAGCCATAGGATAGCTGAGCATAAGATCACTACAAGCCTCTTGCTGAGTGCAACCTATTCGATGATATTTAACCTGCCTTTATTGGCCCTTTCATGAACCTGCACGTATATGTACAAAATGCTATCAAAATATAATTTGAGTGAGTCTCCCAGACACCAAGAAAAAAAAAAGTGAAGAATTGAGTTGACTTTGCAATGTGGGCTAGCGGTAATTGCCTGAAGGGGTTTGGAAGCTGCCCATTGGCTTAATCAGCCAGGGTATTGGGCTGCATAAGCCATTCATGGAAGGCTGGCCAATGATGAGAGGCAATACCTCTTTCTTTAAACAACACATTTATGACATGGATACAGATGGGGCCCAGTCTGTGACATGCACACTAATCACATTACCCACATAACATCCAAGTTAGGCCTGATCTAATGGAGACCTCGTGGGTCCAGTACACTTGAAATGGCTGCACACACTCACCCATTTCATATCCCTTAGATTCATTTATCACAAGATTTACTTGCAATTCTTGTCAAGAGAATTCTATTTCAGATGTTAAAGTGCAATGTAGTCTAAAAGGCTGACGGCCCTGTCAATCGTTTGATGAGATTACACAAAGAGCCATTCTGTGCAACTGGCACTTGGCACTGCCACTTAACTGCTTTGGGGTTTGTCATATCTTTCTATGTATTTTAGAACTGTGCTAGTGGAACATGTAGAACAATGGGTCCCCCTCAGAGTGCCGACAGTTGCCAGGATCTTGAATATGAAAATAATGGTGATTTAGTATTTACAAGTGAGTTCAGCAAAGTTGTGTTGAAGAGGTGTAAAAAACTATGTTTAAACATATCACATAGATAGTAAAACCAAAAAAAAAAAAAAAAACCACCTATTCATGAGTGATCTGAGGGGCTTAAATTTTTCTAAGGAACAATTAGTGCTCATTAGAACCATCTTGCTCTGGGGCTTTGACGGGTCCAAATAAAGTCAGATAGTGCTGTGGATTTGTGTGGTGCATGTTGACTCCTTTTGCAAATCATTCTGCAGTCATGATAGGCCTAGGTCCAAGTGTACTTCATTGCTTTGCAAAGAAAACTTCCGCAAGCGATCCTGACTTGTGTATAAGATTATTCTCAAGAAAAACCTCATCATCTGTCTGAAACTGTGGTATATATTTATGTAATCCACATCTCAAAGATAATTTCCACTTCAGAGGAGTTTCACAGCAGACAAAACAGGTCAGTGTATCTTGTACAATGATGTAGTAACTGGTAGTACCCTGGTACTCTGTTTTCTTAAATATGGTAAACTGGATCCCAGGTTCATGACTGGGTTTCCTTTCTATATTCTCAGGGAGCCAGCTTTAAATTGCACTAGTCTTTTGTTTTCTTGTTCAAAGAAAATAAGTTGTCTATTTTGTGAATATTCAATCAATCTTTTGAAATATTCCAAGGTAATGCTATCATATTATGCCAGACAGTCCTTTTCTTGTTGTTTTTTTTCCACTTCTGGGGCCAATGTCTTTGACAGCAGGCTTTCAGTAAACCGAGTTAACTTCCAATTTTGGCAGGCCACATTTAGATGAGAATATACTCAGTGCATGCCTCAAGTTAATTTTGGGAGCAATTTCACAGTATGTAAGCAGCATGGATACCTCTTGTGTGATGTCTCTAATGCATCATAATGGTATGCAAAATAAAAAAGCTACAGGTGCTTTAACAGAGTGAAATGAATTATTTACTGTCCTGTAGATTCCCCATGAGTTTGTGACAACATATTATCGAGCTCCAATAAAACGTGCTTGTGTTTCTCCCCAAAGTTAGCTACAGTCTGCTGGCATGGCACTGATGGACGTGTACATGTAGATACATTAGGACAACTAAGTTTTACTGATAATTATTTCGAACCCTGGACAGCTGAATATATATTGTGGCATGACTTCTCACCAGGGTGTTGGAGGAGCCGGCTTGTGTGGATAAACATGTATAGAGCCTTGTTGTGCAGCTGTCCAGTGGACCTTACAAGTATTTGTCATGGTGCCCCTGTCCACTTGGGCCTGCAGGCTTGCCCCATCACTCATGCCACCAAAAATCATATTAACATCTAATTGTGGGAGAAGTCTCATTCAGTACTCCCAGTGGAATGGGATGTAATTTTATGAGCTAAGCTGACTTGTCAGCCAGCTGAGCATTTACAGGATGGTCAGTCATCTGTTGTGTGTCCATGCACAGTTTACACTTTTGACTTCTCTTCCAAAACCATTTGTCAGATCAACTTCAAACTTGGTAGCAGTGGGCCTTTGGTGGGTCTGTGCCACTTTTTTAAGCCTCTCCCGGTGGGGTGGGGTGGGGGGCTTATACTGTTTGTACGATACACTCCTACAATTGGCAGCCCCCTGAATGACCTATACCATTGGAGCCCCTTACCCCCAAGTAGTCCAAAGCCACATACAAAAACATTTTTTTCCTCGCAATTTTGATTTTGCTGTATGTCAGTCACTATTTGCATCTCTGAAAAAAATTTCACCCAAAACACTTTCTACAAATACTTGTCCTAGTGACCTACTTTTTGGGTCACATGATCTAGTTTTCCCGGAAATTGGGTCATACTGTCACCTTTGGATTTTTTTACCATCACTCGAAAACTTACAATCCAATCCAGTCAGACAAACTGTATATGGAAACCATGGTGTAGCTCACCACATTTTGTCCATTCAAACATATGGGTTCCGAGTCAAAGATCAATGTCTATGACCATTTAAAAAAAAAAAAGAAAATGGCGATTTTTGAAATTTTGAATTTTTTTACTCGCAGAATCTCAGAAACTATAACGCCCACTGGGGTGTCCTTGCACTACAGATTGTGATTTCTACTGAAGCTAGCAACCTTGACCTGTGTTTTTCTGATTGGGCGTCCATGTTGAAAAAAATCTGTCTTTTTGAAAAACCCAAAAAGTTATCAATGAATTTGAATGATATTGACCTGTAGGATAGCTGGTGTCGCAGCACATGAAAATCTTAGTAGGACCTAACCTGTCAAGTTTGAAGGTCAAGGTTACAAGGCCATTAAAAAAAAATAGTTTTCACACAAAAAAAAATTGTGCGCGCAAAATCTCAGAGATGGCTGGCGCCTACAAGTCTTCATTCTAGCAGGATTACATTTGCGTACTGCAGTTTTGTACCTGATATGTGATTTGTCACCGTGACCTATAGTTTCAAGGTCACTACCTCTTCTAGTTTTATTTTTTGTGAATACTTGACAGATCATAATTATGAGTTGCCAATGACTGTTGGAACACTGTTGGCCAACATTAAATAATACCCTTAAGATAATCCATTCAATTTGTGACCTTCACTTGATTTTAAGGTCACCATGATCTACTCATGGAAAACACATTTAGGCCTCTATCTCCAAAAAGTTATGGATGGATTTGAGCAATGTTAAGTTTGTGGCATAGCTCAACTCTAGGCCTACTATGCAAATATACATTTGAGTTTGAAGGTCCAAGGTCAGGGTCATTCGTCAATCTGAAGATTTTCAACCTGACATAACTTGCTCAAATTATTATGTCACTTGTCATCCAATTTTCACCATGTTGGGCTGAAAATATAGGAATTTTAACAGTGCACATTTTTGTGCTTAAAATTTGAACTTTGAGACTTAAAAGTCAAGGTCGTCTGCCATCTTGTAATATTCAACTGGCAATAACTTGGTCAGTTTTCATCCGATTCTGATCTGGTGGAGCTCAATGAGTAGGAAATTTGAATGCAATAATGCACACATCTATAATTGACATATGCCATTTCAAGTGATGGTCATTGACCCTCAAAAACCTTCATTTTGCCATAACTCCATCAATTTTGTTCAAGTTGGGCTCCAAATGTGCGAAATGTATCACCGTACAATTTTATTATTTACATGTGACTTCTAAAGGTTAAAGGTCAAGGTCATTTGAGCTTTTGGAATTTTCAAGCCATGATGCAGCCAATTTTAATCCAATAGTAATCATGTTCATACTCAAAGTGTAGCTATTGTAATAGTGCACAATTTTGTAATTTACACAGGACCTTCAAAAGTCAAGGTCATTTGGCCTTTGAAATATTCATGGAGCCATAATTCAATCAATTTTCATCCGATTTAAACCAGGTTGTGTTCAAATTGTAGCTATTGTAACACTGCACAATTTTGTAATATACATGTGACCTCTAAAGGGCAAAGGTCAAGGTCATTTGGCCATTTATAATTTTGATTGAGCCACAGCGCTGTCAATTTTAATCCTATTTGGATCATATTGGGCTCAAATTGTAGCTATTGTCACACTGCACAACTTTGCTATTCACATGTAACCTTTAAAAGTCAAAGGTCAGGTCATTTGGCCCTTTGAAATTTCGACTGACCCATAACACGGTCAATTTTAGTCCTATTTGGATCATATTGGGCTCAAACTGTAGCTATTGTTACAATGCACAATTTTGTAATTGCATGTGACTTCTAAAGGTCAAAAATCAAGGTCATTTGGCCCTTTGGAGTTTTTATTGAGCCATAACTCAGTAAATTTTCAGCCGATTTGGACCATGTTGGGCTCAAATATTTTTCATGAATTATTTGTTGATTAATACACACATTCTTATTCTTTATGATGCAAGTCAATGTCAATTACAATGCTAATTCTCATTTATGAGATGTACCTTGGGTTGGTCTCTCTGAAGTCTCATCATGTTTGAAGAGTTGTTTTTTTTTTAATTTTAATTTTTAATGAATTGTTTTACTATTTTTTTTTTGGGGGGGGGGGGGCAAAACCTTAAAAAAAACTCTGAAGCTGCCAAGCTGTCAATATTGTATAGAAACTCTTCTGGGGACCCCAGGAACTTAATTTGTTCAAGAGGTGGTACAGTAATTTGTTGGGTTTTTTTTGTTTTGTTTTTCTTTCTTTCTTTTTTTCTTTTTTTTTTTTGCCAATTTTTATATATTATAGTTATTTTTGACTTCTTCTCTAGAACTAGCTTTGAGATTTTGCTGAAAGTTGATGTAAAACGACCTTGCCAAAGGGTAAAATAAAATTGTTAACTAGGTGGTGATAATGCAGAACCCTAATTTTTAAGGAATTTTTCAATTTAGGTATGTGTCAGTTGATGCACACATTCCTAGTGATCAGTGTGCAGGTGAATGGGGATTAAAAATGCAATTCACATTTTTGACTGCTCCAAAACTGTCCGCCATTGAATGCAGTTCAACCTAATGGGTATGTACATAAGGTAGGTCTCTATTGAGCTTATTTAAATTGTCAAACTCCAATGATTTTCAATTTGTTATGAATTTTTTGTATTTTTTTTTCTTTTTTGGACAATTCTGGAAAAAAATCTCCAAAACTGTTTGGCCAATTGCTTCAAAATTGCAGAAACACTTCGAGGATTCCTATACCTGATTTTGTTCAAGGTGTAGTGCAATGATTATTTTTCTTTTTAACTTTTTAAAAATGAATTTTTGTTTATTACTTCTATTTTCATCTTGTTTTCCAGAACCACCACTTAGATTTTGCTGAAAGTTAGTTGGAGTGTGCCTTGCGAAATGATCAAATAAAGCTGTTAGGTAGATGGTGATAATGCAGAACTCTAATGTTTAACACTAATTGTTCAATAGGAAAGGTCAGAGTTAGCTCTGAAGTGTGTATTCACCCAATACACAACCGAATACACAAAAATTTGGAGGGCTAGAGCTGCGTATTCCCTTTGGTTTGCATATTAAAGTAACATTGAATAAAATGGTCACTTTAGTAGCTGTGGTTATATGATTTTTGTGATGTATTTAGTTATGCATCTAGATTTACTGTATGAAATTTGGTGTCTCTATTTGCAGTTGTTTTCAAGTTATTAAGTTGCAAGTTACTATCCAAAGTAATGGGAATACAGAGCCTTAGCTCTCCAGTGACTGTAGTGCCCTCTTTTAGGCAAGGCTAGAACCTTCTGTTCTTGTCTTTGCCTATTGCTCTACTTGTTGGTTGATACACACATTCAGATTGATTAATATGCAAGTCAAAGGGAATTTGCCATGGTAATTCACATTTTTGACTTCTTCAAAACCTTGAGGCAGAATCACTTCAAACATGATGGGGATGTTCAATGAGTGTGTCTATATTGAGTTTATTCAAAAGGTCACGATACAGGGATTTTTCACTTTTTTTTTTATAAGGTCTGCCGACCCAAGGTTGCAGAGCTTATGCGACTGCTAATGTCTGTCTGCCTGTCCATAAACCTTTGCTCGTTAGAGCAATACCATCCACAGTTTTCAAGTTAAATCAGTATAAGTCTCAGGACTTACAGGGTGTATGAAAATCTAGGTCAAGTTGGATATTGGTTACACCACCTACATGCAGTATTATGTAATATATGGGTCCAACTAATAAAATCTTTGCATCACTCTAGCATCTTTACGTTTTGGTGGATGTTCGTGAAATGTGGTGGGATTATGGGGGAGGTCAAAGTCTAAGCTGCTAATGATACTAGTGGTGCCTTATAATTTGATGGAAATTATGAGCCAAAATGTGTTTTAAGGTATAAAATTTGATATTTGGAAAAGTAATTGGAGTAGCCTTGCCATTAGGATACATTATATAGACCATGTTTAATGCTTGAATGTTATGTAATATCGGTGACATCGATGTATTTTTGTGAGATCACCATGTCTGTAAAGTTGAAAGAGGTGATTTTGTAATGGCAGTGTGTAGGTTGGACATCAATGGCAAAGATAATTGAGCCCCCAGATCAAAGTTGCACTTGATTACATTGTACATGTACATAAAAGTCTACTTGCTGCCCTACTTTTTGGGTCACCATGACCCAGTATTTATGTAGTTTGGCTCTTGCCCAATTTTATTGGTTTTGTAGTACCTGATCTGAACAAACAGACCATGTATGGAAAGCTGGATGTGGGGCACACATTTTGAACGTAACTATTTTTTTAATCCGAGTTGAAGGTTGAGGTCAAATGGCCAGTTAGAATATAAGGGTCATCTTGTGAATGATCTGCACCCCACAAATTTTGAGTCAGGCCCATATAACTTTAGAACTTATAAAGTGTATGAAAATCTTCATCAACAACAATGTTGGTGGCCCCACCTTTAGTATTATGTAATATCAGGGAGGTGTATGAGACACCTCCCTGGTAATATACAGGTCAAAATGTTAACATCTTGGCCAGCATCCTTAATTTTTGATGGATCTTCATGAAATGTAGTGGGATTGTAGATGAGGTTAAGATCTCGGTTGTGTTTGGTAGTAGTTGCGCCACCTAATATTTGATGGAAATTATGAGTTAAATTGTCTCAAACGATTACATATCTCGAAAAGTAATTGAATCAGACATGCCAAATTTATGGAATATATAGATCATGTCCATTGCTAATATATTATGTAAGATCAGTCACCTTGACCTATACATGTTGGGTCACCAGACCCATTAATTCGGAAGAGGTAATTTTGTAAAGGTTGGGTGTAGTTTGGACATCAGTGGCAAGGAGAATTGAGCCTCTAGATCAAAATGCACTTGAGTATATTATATACAAAACTCTACTCGGAGACCTATGTTTTGGGTCATGATGACCTAATGATTGTGTGACCTTGACTTTTTTTTAAGGTCATTAAGCACTCAATATTTTGATTAAAAAAATAAGGCAAATGATGCTAAATGTACCACAAATGTGTATCATGTAGAAGTTTTATATTGCATAATATGGCTAACATTGATTAATTTTTCAAATTCGTGGATTGCATGCATTTCAGAAAATGATACTTGGTGATGGTGGTCAACACAGCATTAGGCCCATGCTCAGTGTACAGGGAGCCCCCTAGTGGCAGAACTGGGGGATCCGACATGTAATTACAAGGGAGTGTAGTGGTTAAAGAGTTAATGAAATGAATTCTTATAATGTCAACTGAAAAGTCATAGGTTAAAATTTTTGGAATGACTCTTTGTGGAGAAGCTTAATGGGAGGGGCAACTGGAAAAGAACACTGTAATAAAGATAATTAACTGCAATAAAAAGTAGGACATTGTCGGTTCTGATACATCCATAACAACTGCAGTAAGAAGCCACAAGCGCTGAATGGGAATGACAAGTGACCTGCAGCTTGGCACAGTGGGTCACATGCCCAGTCAATATCTATTTGATCTGACAGCATATTTCCCTATGCTGCCTGTTGGGTATTGGGATAATCATCAAAACCCATTCCATTCATTTGGCGCGTGGATGCTACCATTGTTTGTTGAAGTATATTGATTGTGAACAGAGCACTGGAAAAAGCTGGCCTGGCTGGCAAAGAGCAATGAAGGTGTTTCCAGTATCAAGAGGGTCACTCAGACCTCATGGTTCAGTCATTGAAAACAAGCTAACAAGTTCACTGGCCAAATTTCCGCTGTGCAACTGGATATAGTGTCTTAACAATCATGTCTTCATTCTGTTTAATTCATTTTGTGAAAGCATGTATAATTTAGTTGTTTTACCTTGGACACAAGTATTGTGGTGACTAGGGATGACAGCAACACATTTCTCAGGGATACCATGAGGACACAGGGTCTTTTCAACAGCAACCCAATTGAGAGCACTGGGACAAATTAACCAACTTTAGCTAAGTGCAAGGGGGCAGGGGGAGAGATTTTTTTTTTTTTTTTCACAAAAAGTGAGCACAAATTCTGCATGGTGCATGAATTAATTGATCACCTCAACACAATTGCTTGATGACATTCGATGTTGCTGTGAAATTTTTTGTGTTTGAAATATGAAATAGGAAGATAATTCTGCCTGAAGCAGACTGCAATGCTAGTTCCATACTGCCCCACTTGATGGTGATACATAGTGTCCTTTATAGTGTGTTCCTTGTGGTATCTGGGGGATTGCTGGGGAATGCTCCAACTTTGAACTACTACCCATTTAGATTGAAGCAAAAACCATACAAAATGGCAAAGTTGGCTTGTCATTGTGTTGAGGGCCTGCTTCAGGTGGCATGTGTGCCTTTGTCTGATTGTTACAGTAAAGCACTACATGTATGTGACAATTATAAAGAAATAAATCCTCAGATTCTTAAGGTACTTGCAGTCAATCACCTTTATCAGCAGAATCAGACTGCCACGTAAATGTACTAAAATTATAAACATATCACTTCCATGCAAATGACAAATTTTCCTGTTCCAAATTATAATATGCTGGCATTTTCTTTATAGCCACGTGGGTATATAGACAGAACCAAATTGTCATAAATATGGATTAGACGGTTTCCCTCAAATGGCAGACTTGGGTGTTTCAAAGTGTCCTATGAGACAGTAGCCATCATTCTGTACAGGCTTAATGATATCATTGGTGCTGCATACCCTCTGTCTAAAATAAGTAATCAAGTGTCAGGCTGTTTTTGGCAACACTAGTTGTCAAGAGATCATTTAAAACTGTTAGCCTTGGCCATTCAGGGAATAAATATGATAACCAATGAGAACTTCAGCCTCACACAGAAATGGTTTTGGTGGATAAACTGTTTTAGGAATTGGCTGTAAGTTTTGGATCAATAATGTTGAGTGTCTGTCCTTCCAATTTTTAGTCAACATTGATTTTGCTTCTGGGAAAATTGTTTGACATGATTTCTGCACATTTAAAAAAAACAACACAAATTGCAGCTACAAAAATTGCCAATATCCTGACTTGTGTAAATACATTTGTACTTTCAAGGTTTGGATCAATTCCAAGACTGTAAAAACAAAATATATTTATATCATGTGTATTATCAATTGATTTTGACCAGGATTGGATTGGTGTTGGCTGATGACGCTTGTTGTGGATGTGCATGAATGATACTGGGCAGAGTACAAATGTAGGGTTTTTATTGAAACTTAGGGGCCAGCCAAAATTATCAACATTTTCAAAAGCATACACCGAGTGCTCCTCATGGTAACCTCCTCCCTCCCCCCAAAAGACTACTCTAAAAATGTTGATTTTTGGCTAAATATTGATCAACATTTTCAAAATTAGCTAAAAATGTTCATTGATCTTGATCGCCTCCCTGCCTTCATACTCTGTGTACTAATGGGAAAGTGTTGATCAAAATGGCTGACCTCCTACTCACTGATTCCTCAGCATCACTTTGTATATCATCTGTATAACAGTGCCTTGTTACCTGTGTATGGGTTGAAACTTGGTGAACATTTTCCTCAGACAGTTAGTTAATTAAGAGAAGGTGGGCACTTGATGACATCATGGATATAGAGAACTAGCACCGAGTGGCAGTTGCAGACAGTGTTTGTGGTTCTGGAGGGTTCTCCCCAGAGCCCCGCAGCCCTACAAATTGTAAGGCTGTCACTTATGCTTCCCATTATTGTCACCCACCACTGAAGGTGGCATAGGGGGACATAGAGTTACTGAGGATAGGGGGCCATCCATCCATCAGTCAAGCCGTGCATCTGGGAGCATATTTCTAGAACTGTGATAGATAGAATAATGAAATTTATACCAGAGATGCATCATATAATGAGCATGTGTGTTGTGTATTGTTTTTGAACTTGACCCTTTTTTCAAGGTCCCAGGGCTCAAGAACATATCTATTTTCATGTGTCTGGCAGCATATCTCTAGAACCCTTAGAGATAGAATAATGAAATTATACCAGAGATGCATCATACCAAGGGCCTGTGCGCCATGTATTATCTTTAACCTTGACATATTTTCAAGGTCACAGGGCCCAAGAACATATCAATTTTGTTGTGCATCCAGACATGCTGTATACATGGTATAGTTAAAGTGTGTGTGTCAACACACACTTTTCTGTTTTCCTCGAGTTCTTTCTTTCTTTCTTCTTTACCAGCAAATTTGTCCGACACTTTTCTCGGACACTATTATACATAGAAACTCCAAACATGGCATGATCGTACCTCCATACAAGGAGTTTGACCATTTTATACAGAGGAATGAAGATTTTAAAAATTATGCAAATTGGGGGCATTTGAAATTTTAAATCTTGAATATCTTCAAAAGTATAATAGATAGAGATGTCATTCCAACTTTTACTAGGGGGTTATTGACCAGTTCGCATCCAATGAATTTAAAACAAAAGTTGTAACAATTTAAATTATGCTAATTAGCAGCTTTGAAATTTTAAAACTTGAACATCTTCAAAACTATTAAAGATAGAGATGTCATTTTAACTTCTACTAGGGGGTTATTGACCATTGCGCATGTAATGAATCTAAAGCAAAAGTTGTAGCCATTTAAATTATGCTAATTAGCAGCATTTGAAATTTTAAAACTTGAATATCTTCAAAACTATTATAGATAGGGATGTTATTTCAACTTTTACTAGGGGTTGTTGACCATTGCGCATGTAATGAATCTAAAACAAAAGTTGCAGCAATTTAAATTATGCTAATTAGCAGTATTCAAAATTTTCAATCTTTGAATATCTTTAACACTATAATAGATAGAGATGTCATTCCAACTTCTTGTTGGGGGTTGTTGACCATTGCACACCTAATGAATTACAAATAAAATTGTAGCAATTCAAATTATGCTAAATAGCACTATAAGAAATCTTAAATCTTAAATAACTTCAAAGCAATAAAAGATAGAGACCCCATTCCAACTTCTACCCCTGTGTTATGGAATAGTTGTACATTGCCATACCAATATGCTTTG
Organism: Hermodice carunculata; assembly: GCA_964020975.1. NCBI lineage: Eukaryota > Metazoa > Annelida > Polychaeta > Eunicida > Amphinomidae > Hermodice > Hermodice carunculata. Next base: position 130,246,019 of record OZ026612.1, on the reverse strand, counting down.
AAGACACACACACACTGATTTGCTATGCAGCAAATCATCTTTCATAGTTTTCTTCTATATTCTCATGCTTTGAATGCTTGCTTGTAGTGGCACATACCCTATGTGTAGTGGCACCCAAACTATGGTTATAAAAGAGATGGTACCCTCTGCGTAGTGGCACCTTTACCTGTTTGTAGGGGCACCTTTGAATGCTTGCTTGTAGTGGCACCTACCCTATGTGTAGTGGCACCCGAACTATGGTCATGGAAAGAGATGGTGCCCCTCTGTGTAGTGCCACCTATCCCTGTGTGTAGTGGCATAGTTTAAAGCATGTGCAACTTTTAGCCATCTGTGCCTCCGTCCGGCAGCATATCTCTAGAACCAAAATATTGTGGCATGGGACATAGCTCCTTTGGATCAATGTGCACTTGTAAAGTATTGGAGGATAGGGCTGTAATTCTTGAAATCTGCTCCAATTTGCTTTAATATGGAAATTCCACTGCACTGCTGGGATAATGTGGGGAAAACCCTGGTACTAGTTGTAGGATCTAACACTGAGCAAAGCAACCACATTAGAGATCGGCCTTTCTGGAGGGGAACAATATTGATCAACATTAAGGAAATGATACATGTTTTTCACACAAGGTGATGTCTAAATCATCTGATTGGGTGGTGGTGGTGGTGTTGGTAGTGGTGGTGGCCTTTTTGTTGTTTGGCAGTGGGGAGAGGTTGCTTGAGAGGAGAATTCCAATTGGACTTTTCATTGTGTTCTCATGGCCTCAATTCCGTGTGCAAAAACAGACTTCTGCACAATTGTAATGGTGGAATAGACAACCTGATCAGAATTGTAGTAGACATGGAGAGAAAGTTGAATGAGGGGTCTTTTTTGCCCCCTGTAGCATGCATGCTGGCAGTATGTAGATCTTAGGTCAAGCAAAAGTGGCAGTAATGGCTGTGTCCATTTATGCTTTAAAACCTACATGTGCCAAATTGACCAATAGTGGATCAATCAAGCTTAATCATGTGCTAAATTTATCTGACAAATTCAATTGTGACTGCATTCAAAGATTTACAGTCATGTATATGTGCAGAAGCTTGCACCTAGTTCTTGGCTGCCTTAAAGTTTAATCTCCAGGTTACAGTCTCATGGGTCATTCAAGCAATCTCTGTTGGGGGTAAAAGGAGATATGAAAAGTGGGCTGGGTGCAATGGGCTAAACTTCTTTCAAGGAGCAATTGGTAAATTGAGCAAGCATCAGTTGCATTTGATTTTGGACATTCAAGTGAATGATTCCCAAAGGATGACCCTCTGCTCTGTCTTGAGGCAGTCAATTGACTTAATGGCCCCGGGGATGTGCCTGGGCTCGCTCAAGAAAGGGTGCCTTCCCAGTTATGAACATTGAGAAATACAAGAATATAAGATGACCATATGCATGTGGCACAAACCATATACTGTCCTGCCTGAGCACTGCCTGGCATCACCACAGCCTTATCTAGGTGTCTGTATTTGTAACAATAACATGTCAGTATGGAGATGATAGAGCAAATACACACTCTTTTGGAATGTTCTTAAACACTTGTGGCTGAATTTTTAGTTGTGTAAGTACATGTGCATGCATTTGTATCTTAACTGAACATGATAATGAGAAAGGAAAAGCATATATTTGCATCTATATATACAGCACTGTAAGTGACGACATGCATAATAACAAAATCCAGACATGTGGATATCAATGTACACATGTATACATGTACATCTATATAGGCCAACACAGCAGTGTGATGACATTCATAACAATGGAATCCAGACATGTAGAGACATTACTGTCTTATCCCATTCAAGTGCCTGGGATGCTTAGGAAATTTAATGGAAATGAGCTCCAAGTGTAGCCCTAATTCAAAACATTTAAGCTTTATCAACTGGTAAATCATCATAAACTTTCTTGCATATAATGGCACCTGTCAGAGGTGAATCAAAGGATGGATTCCAGCTTCATGTATATGTTATTTTATGTAGTGACCCGTTCCAATTACGTCATTTCCTGTGGCACCACCCTTTCGTTACTATGTACCAATCTACTTTTGTTAAAGCTAGAAATACCATCAATAATTATGTGGTAGCATCCAAGGATCAACAGCAAGCCATGTGCTCGATCTTAATGAACCCCCCGAACATGAGGCTTCGGTCCAGTGTCATGCACTTCTCGCATTGAATGTCAACGTCCTGAGCCAGTCAGCCATGTTGCCTTTCCCAAGCTACCGCCAACTTCAGATCCATCACCCCAATTGTCTGTATCAACTTGTGATAATCTTGCAGCACCTTACGCTCAGAACAGTTCCAGCTTGTCAAATTTATTTGGTGGTATGTATGTTTGTGCCAATTTTGCAGACAATGTGAGCATGCATGTGCATATCAACATGTTGGGACCTTCTGCTGATTGTAGAAATACAACTGAGTGAAGAGGCTTCTGCAGCAAGTTGTGGCAGATATTCATGCGTGCTAATATAGAGCGCAAAGCAACACAGTTAAAGTTGTTTTCCAGTCTTAAAATCATTGTATTTGTGTTACTTTAGCTTAAAATTGAATAATTGATCCATGTATCATTATGTGAGAGATACAAACAACCACTCTCGTGTGTTTATTGTCTGAACTGAATGCTTCTTGGTGGCAGAAGCCACTCACCACAAGTGGCTCGTGCCTACTGTGACCAAGAAGCATTTCATTCAGACAGTAAATACCAGTCATGGTGGTTTGTCTATATACATAATTTTCCGATATTTCAGAACTTCTATGCCAGACTAATGGGCGGGGGAGGCAGTGGTGCTTAAAAGGGATGATAACAGTGGCATGATCAATGTCATACATGTACATGTATGTCTGTGTACACAACACTTTAAGTGATAACATTCATGATACAGTGCCCCCCCCCCCCTTGTAAGGCCAAACTCATATGCAGCATAAAAAGTGGCCTTGAAAGAGCAATGGCCTTTGTAGAAGGGGACAATATACTAGGAATGCCCTTTGTGCACAGGAATGGTGATGGTTAAGAGAGGGGGACTCTTGTGAGGGGCCCTTACAAGAGGGAAACCACTGTAATGACATCCAGACATGTACAGGCATAAGAATGATCAATACCATTCATGTATGATGAACTTTAAAATAGGCTGTTCTATATGGGATGACTTTGTTATCCCCCCCCCCTCGTTGTGGGGCATTGGTTTTGCTCATGTCAGTCGGTAGAGAGACTGTCGTGTCTGCATTACAACTCAAAAAGTTCTTGAGATAACACTTTAATAGTGGCCATGTATATACTTCTATATTAGCGCTTGGTGAAGTATGAAGGTGGTTGACCTTAACCCTATTTACGAGGTCACAGAGGTACTGTAGTAAGTTTTGGTTTCCGCACGATAACCAGAAAAGTTTTTATGACAGGACCTGTATATTGCACAGGATCATAGTCCTTATCCATGGCTAGGTCAAGTTCAAAGATGGGAGACTTTGGCATAAATAAAGGTCACAGGGGCACTTGAGTGAACTTGGTTTCAACATTGTAGCTGAGAATTTAAGTTATGACTTCAATATTGCGCATGGTAATGGTTCACAATTAGGGCTTGGTTAGCTAAGAAGACGGGTGCTCTTGACCAAATTCTCAAGGTCAGTACCTAAAGTCCTATTAGTGAGCTTGGTTTCTGCATGATAACTAAAGATATTTTTGACCTTGGACTTTCATATTGTATGGAACATAGCCTTCTGTAACAACTAGGTCAGGTTCTGAAATGGGTGACTTTGAGTCAATTCCCAAGGTCACAGAGCCACATTACTGAATTTGGGCATGTATATACTCCTATATAAGCATATGGTGAAGTATGAATTTGGCCATGCACATGTATATACTCCTATGCTTGGTGAAGTATGAAGGTGCTTGACCGTGACCCTATTTACGAGGTCACACAGGTACTATAGTAAGTTTTGGTTTCATCACGATAACCACAAAAGTTTTTATGATAGGACCTGTATATTGCACAGGATCATAGTCCTTATCCAGGGCTAGGTCAAGTTCAAATATGAGGGACTTTGGCGTAAATTCAAAGGTCACAAGGGCACTAAAATGAACTTGGTTTTAACATTGTGACTGAGAATTTAAGTTTGGACTTCAATATTGCACATGGTAATGGTCCACAATTAGGGCTTGGTCAGCTTAGAAGATGGATGACCTTGACCAAATTCCCAAGGTCACCACCTAAAGTCCTATTAGTGAGCTTGGTTTCTGCATGATAACTAAAGATGTTTTTGACCTAGGACTTTCATATTGTAATGAATATAGCTTTCTGTAACGACTAGGTCAGGTTCCTGAAATGGGTGACTTTGAGTCAATTCCCAAGGTCACCGAGCCACATTACTAAATTTGGTTTCTGCTTAATAACTGCAGAATTTTTTTAACCAGAGCCTGTATTGTGTAGATGTTTATAGCCTTCTATCAGGGCTAGATCAGTTTCAAGGAAGGGTGACCTTGACCTAGTTTCCAAGGTCACAAGGCCACTTCAGGGAATTTGTTTTCTGCATCCACTTACCAATGTCATGAGTGCCCCATTTAGTACTGTCAACAGGGTAAAGAGGGCAAACATAATGATGTTGGTGGTGGGAGGGGGGCATCTTTGGTTTACAAACATGTCTTGTGTTTCTATCAGTGTTGCACAGGTGATGTCATTGCCACAATAAACTAAATGAATATTATTTACTGTAATCAGTTGTGCCATGTGGCTGTTCATTCTGCAAAATGGAAAAGAAACTGTACTACAAGGGAAAACAGTTGTATTTGTGTCTTTTTGTCCAAAACCACTTCCTAGTAGTCATTACCCTATTCCGTAGTCCGAACTCTTTACTCTCCATAAGCTAACCTGTCCCTGTCTAACTTATATACATAGAAGTTCTATTGTCCATATTGCACACGCTCCTCTGTAAAATTTTGACATAGGCTGTATTAGCCCAAATAAATTAAAGGGTCTTCAGAGGGTAAGTACTCAACATGTTTCGGAGCCTTTTACCGGTACATGTCTCTCTGAGTAGCGGCTCCTTGTCTAAGCTAAATATTCAGCAAAGACAACCCACATAATAATGAATAAATATGAACGTGGCAATTGATGAATTAGCTAAAGATGTGAAGTTTTGCTTATAAATGCAGAGCTTCATATCAAAGAAGAATACCTGTCAAACAAACCATAATTACCAAATTTTCATAGTACAGGTTCAGATAAGAACAATTTGACTTACCCCTGAACCAATATGTACCCTTTCTAGCTGGACAGCTTATCCTAGTTAAACCATCTGCCAATGTTTAACTGAAGTGGAAACAAGCTGGGGCATTATATTCAGTCCCAGTGATTGTAAAATAAACAGTTGCAGCTAGACCACCTGTACAACCAAGGGAAATCCTAACAAGGACTGTAATATGAACGTGGCAATTGATGAATTAGCTAAAGATGTGAAGTTTTGCTTATAAATGCAGAGCTTCATATCAAAGAAGAATACCTGTCAAACAAACCATAATTACCAAATTTTCATAGTACAGGTTCAGATAAGAACAATTTGACTTACCCCTGAACCAATATGTACCCTTTCTAGCTGGACAGCTTATCCTAGTTAAACCATCCGCCAATGTTTAACTGAAGTGGAAACAAGCTGGGGCATTATATTCAGTCCGAGTGATTGTAAAATAAACAGTTGCAACTAGACCACCTGTACAAACCAAGGGAAATCCTAACAAGGACTGTAACAATGTACATCCTGCACCAGAGATGTAAAACAAACTCCATGATGACACCTACTCCTCAAACAATTAAGCTCTATTTAACTGCCAACCCTGAGTCAATGTGTCAACTTAATGTGTCAGGTTTGTGACACTTGAGAAAATACTGTCAATTTTGAGTAATTTTTTAATACTGAGTAAATGTGCATTTAGGCATATCAGAAAAGAACGGAAGTCATTTGCTTTTATGCCAAAAACATGCTATCAAAACAATTTTTCTTAACAGGATTTTAAGTACAATTAGGCAAACATGCAACTGTCGTAGGCCGCTTCTTGCTACCTGTAGCCCCTGGGGGTTTACCTAACAGAAAACATGCAAGCCTAAAATGTTTGATAGTGAATATTAAAACAGAAAGATGCCAAAAGATAAAGTTAAGTAGCAAAACAGTCAATTCTAAAAACTGTAAATTATTGTGGCCAAACTTTCTAATTATCTTTGGATGTTAATAGTAGAATTATAGGGCAAGTCAGAAAAGAATGAAAGTCTTTTGTATTTATGTCAAGAGAATGCAATGAAAATATCAACCAGATATCAAGTACAATTAGGCAAGCTTGTAACTGTTGTAGGCCGCTTCTTGCTACCTGTAGCCCCTGGGGGTTTACCTAGCAGAAAACAAGCTAGCCTAAAATGTCTGAAAGGTGAACATTTAAACATAATGGTGTCAAAAGATAAAATTAAGTAGCAAAACAGGCAAGTCTAAAATCTCTAAAATTATTGAAGCCAAACTTTCTAACCATCTCAGGATATTTACAGCAAAATTTGTAGAAATATTTGATCAAAAGTACACCTTTGAATCCTCTTGACTCAAGTTTATTGTAAATAAATTTGGTTCTTGATGCAAAGTCCTGAAATTTAGAACAAATACGACCAAATCTCAAAATCTGTTGACACTAATGTATTATATCCAATATTATCGGAAATATTACTGTCCGGGAAAGGATAATTAACTACTTCAAAGTTAAACTCATCTCTTTTGTGATAGACTTTAATACAAAACCTGTCATTAGTGACCTGAATATCCAAGTCCAAAAACACATCTCTGAAACCATCTGAATTGTTACCCTCCAAAGGGATATCTTTTGGGTAAATTTCTTTAGCAATTTCACTGAAATTTTGTACATTTACACAAGCAATGTCATCAATATATCTTGCGTTGTTTGATAATTTTATAGCCATTTGAAAGTCCTTTTTCATCAATTTATCCATATACTTAAATTCAAGCCAGGTTAAATACAAATCCCCAGTAAAGGGGAGCAGTTGCTGCCCATTGGAATGCCTTTTATTTGTTGAAAAACCAATGGTCCACATTGAACAAAAGTATTATCCAAAAGAAATTTTATAGCATCTATCAAAGTTTCAACAGTGTAAGTTGTGTGGGAGAGTGGTATTTTATTTGCACAAGACCAAACACCTTCTGAAAGCAAGACCAAACTTTATGTGGCAGGAAAGTAAGCTGAGAATGTTGTGGATGAGGACGTACTGAGTTAGACACACATCATTTAACAAAGACAGATTGTTGCCAAGGAAAAAACGCACAATTTCATCATCTGATTTCAAGAAACAATATTTGTGAATGTATGACAACTGTTTGATGAGACCAATGTTAAAGAAGCCTAAAACAATGAAAGTGCAAGGTTCTCAATATTTGGTTGGGTCATGTTGCAATCAGTTGCATGTGATGAAAGGCAATCTACTTGGAGCCTATATCTCTGATCGTTTTCAAGGAAAATCTTCAAAGACCATTCCAGATAATCATCATTTGGAACTGTACACACAGTTATAATTCTCTATTCATCACTATTGCCTTCTCTCTCCCAAAGCAAGACTGAAAATTACTGTGTGACACAAGGCTGCCTCTGCTTGCAGTTCTGGTAAAATGTACACTGATCCTGTATCACCTTGCCACCTTGAAAGATTACTTTAACCTTCTTGCTTCCTGCAGGGAACATTTCAACCATTCTGCCTCCTGTCAATGAGAATTTAACCTCTTTGCCTTCTTTCTATTAAACTTTTAACCATTTCACTGCTCACAAGGATATGTTTGGCCTTAGTCTGCTCACAAGGATACTTTTGGCCTTTGCCTGCTTGCAATGATACTTTTGGCCTTTGCCTGCTCACAAGGATACTTTTGGCCTTTGCCTGCTGGCATAGATACTTTTGGCCTTTGCCTGCTCACTAGGATACTTTTGGCCTTTGCCTGCTCACAAGGATACTTTTGGCCTTTGCCTGCTCACAAGGATACTTTTGGCCTTTGCCTGCTCACAAGGGTACTTTGGCCTTTGCCTGCATACAGGGATATTTTTGGCCTTTGCCTGCTCATAAGAGTACTTTTAACTATTTGTTCTTTATGAGGACGTGTTTAACTCCTTTGTACCTTTCTTCAGATTTCTCAATAAATATCATATCCCTCATCCTCCTTCCCACACTAACAAGACTGGCATTGCCCACTCTTTGGAATACTCTCACAAAGCATTTGTTCAACTCCAGAGCCCATTGTGTGAAGACATCTTTATGCACAACAGAGTATATAGTCCTTTTTAGAAATGGTACAGCTTATCGTTAAAATTTTGAATGAAAGTTTGGACACATTTTGGAAGTGGTTTTGGTGGAGCCAATTGTAATAAAAACTTTGCAATTCAACAGATATAAAGGGGGAGCTGCATGTAGAATACCACATACAAACATGTGTGGTTTGTTGTATCAGTGTCATAAAATATGGATGGTTTATTGTGTCAGTGTCATAAAACATGTATAGTTTGTTGTATGATCAGTGTCATAAAATATATATAGTTTGTTGTATCAGTGTCATAAAATATGTATAGCTTGTTGTATGATCAGTGTCATCAAACATGGATGGTTTATTGTGTTAGTATCATAAAACATGTATGGTTTGTTGCATCATTGTCATAAAAGATGCAGGTTTGTTGCATCAGTGTGATAAAACTTGTATGGGTTTTTAAAGCAGTTTTAGAAAACATGTATAGTTTCTAGAAGGAGTGTTCTAAAACATGCAGGGCTTCATAAACCATTCATGGTTCCCTGTATCACCATCATAAAATGCATTTGGTTTCTTGTGTCACCATCTTGAAAAATGTAACAAAATTTCTTTTGGTAGTTTCATTAAATGTGTGTGGCTTCTTGTATCACTGTCATAATACATGTGTATGATTTGTTATATCAGTGTCATGAAACATGTTTGGGTTCATATCAGTGTCATAAAACATGACCTTTTTTTGTTTTCCAGTAGTTCAGCTGAATTTTCAGTCAGCTGAGCTTACAAGATGGGTGGTGATCCATCGTCTATCCATCTGTCATCCATTCACAAGTACATTTTTTCTCTTCTCAAAAATGATTGGTCAGATCTATTTCAGACTTGGTGAGAATGTGCTTGGGAGGAATCTCCACTACTGACCTTTTCCATTGGTCATGGTACATTAATTTTTGCATTGATTTTTTGTTATAATTTAGGCTAGACCTTAAGAAATCTTTTCCAAAAACCACATAGCCAATTGCTTTGAAATTGCACAGGCTTCTGGGACCCCTAAACCTTAATTTGTCCAATAGTTGGTGCTGTGATGTTTTTCTTTTTTTGTGTGTGTGTTTTCAATATTTTTGACTTCTCCAAAAGTGTTACTCAGATTGTTTTGCAACTTGGCAGAAATGTAGCTTTGGGGAGGGTGTGTGTGAAAAAGTTGGTCAATAGATACTCTGGATCCCTGATTTTTAACAAAATTTTCAATTCAGGTATTTGTTGGTTAATGTATGTGTAGTGAGAGCCAGGCAGTGTTGAGCCCTCGCTCAATGTAATGGCAAAATGCTGGCTTGAAGTGCAAGAGGTCCCGGGTTTGATACCCAGCATAACCACAACATATGTAGATTAATTACTATGTAAGTCAATGGGATTGCAATGGAAATTCACAGTCTGTGCATGTAAGGTTAGCTGAGCACAGAACTGTCCCAGTCCTTTTGGTTTTTTTTCCCTTCAGTATGCTGTGACTGTGGGGACAAAGTGTGTACACCTGCCAGTCACCCATTACTGCTAGTCCTTGCTCCCTAGTCCCGGCTTGTTGCCACCTTATGTTGGGGCTCCCTGGTGTACTGACTGTTCACCCTGAATCAAGACTGCCTTGCCCACTGAAGGCTGGGACAATCTCAGTTGGTTGTGACATGTCAGACTGATGAGCTCTATGTGTGTGTATAGAAAACCAGCCTGTCTTTCTGGTGGAGGTACTGGGCAGAGACATTTAGATGTGATAATGTCAGAGCTGGGTGAAAGCATGCAGTGGCAATGACGTATGCGGACTGAAGAGATCAATCAATTGTGTATACACAGTGGGCCAGCTTCAACTGAGGCATTGTTCTTGCCATTGAAGACAGCCACTGACATTAGTGTTCACCCGAGCCCCGTCTACACATCATGTGGATGCTAACACAGCAACTCGCCAGAGCCTGATCTGCCAATTCCAGGCACTTCCAGTGGCCGTGTTCTCATAAATATAAGGTCATCTGACATAGTGGGAAAACATGTCAAGTCATACAAAGAGACAGTTTACTTTGCATGGCTTGTGTTGCTGTTATTACTGATGAATTGTTCCTGGCTTACTTAGTCTCTAATATGACAACCCAAGTGCAATGGAATTGCTCCAAATGGGACTTTGCATCATTAAGGACCTGTTATGGCTTTACTTGTCTGTGCTGGTTTGCATTGGACCATTCTAATGGCACTCATGGACACAAAATGACCCTTGACCATGGACACACAATGACCTCTGGCCACTGTTTGAGACCAAATAAACACCCATAAGATATTAATGCCTTTTTCTATGTTCATCCCACTGTAGCTGCCTCAAAGATAAATTCCAATACAGCAGATGTTGATGTGTTTTATCCCTGGTCTATATTACATTGCTGTGGTTAATTAGAGAAGAGAGGCTGGTTGATGAGGTTTGATGGTAAATTATTGCACAAAGGCAACTGACAGGCCTGACAGCACAGCCTTACAGCATGCAGTCACCCCAGAGCCATTGTCTAGCACCAAATCTCCTAAACAGACTCTTTTCTGATTACAACATGACACTATAGGACCAGATACAATGTACATCTTGTTCAGTTTTATATGTAATATGGGTTAGCTTGTAATACTTCCTGTCCAACTTATTGCACTTGATGGCTCATTCTCCATCTGTTATTTTGTCACAGTTAATTTCTCAGTCAGTTGCATTATTTTTATTTTTTTTTTCTGTTCTATGTCTGTCATTTGTCAATCCACAATAATTATAATTTTACAAATTCTCAAGATATGTTAGTTATATTCTGTTTAGATCTCATTGGAATGTATAACCTTGTGAGTGCATTGTTTCAAGCAGCTTTTGTTGGTGATCTCTAAGCATCATTGAAGCATTATCAGAGACTTGGAAGGGACAGTAGTTTTGGCTACTTTAGCGCTTTACTTATTTTTAGACCTTTTGATACAGCTGACATGGATTTTTTTTTTGTACACACTAGGATCTTTGTACACTGATGTACACAGCCTGTGATAGTGGTAATACTTGTATTTGAAGGCCAGCTTGTAACTTTGCACAGATTTTTTAACTTTATTCCAGTGAAATCAATATTCTGAGATGAAAATTGTCTCAAACCACAAATGCATATCTCTTATTTACCTGGCTGAGTTATGTGTGCGACTACTGTATTTCCAGTGAGACCCATGTGGACTCTCTTGCTCATGCATGGCACTGAAAGAGAAAGTTTTTTATGGCTTGCTGTGACCAAGTATGTCAAAATGATGTGCCTGATATCTAGGACAGAGGATCTACATTCTCCAAGTTGTTTTTTCAAGAGCAACTCATGTGCTGGTTTTAATGGATTGAATGTTTGACAGAGCTGGTCAAGCTCTTTAAAGTAGTCTTGTATTGTACTTTACATGTGACCTTGCAAGGTCAAGGTCATTTTCTCATCTGAAATATTCATGTAGCGGTAACTTACTCAATTTCCATCTGATTTTAATCATGTCGGGCTCAAATTGTGGGAATTGTAACAGTGTACATATTTGTAATTTACATGTAACCTCTAAAGGTCAAATTCAAGGTGATTTGGCCTTTTGAAATTTTCATGTAGCCATATTCTGTCAGTTTTCATCCGGTTCCAACCATGTGTGGCTTAAATTGTAGTACATATAATTGTAACAATGCACATTTTCATAAGATCAACCAACATCCTTACTTAATTCATTATAATGTTTGCTGTATGTACAATGCTGACGAATGCTGGTGAGACTTCATGCTCCCTCCCTCCCCCCGGGCTTGGCTCTGCTACATGTACTTTCATGATGTAGGATGGTTTGTGGACATGTTGTGATAGCAATACTAATTATGTATAATGGAAGCACAATATCATAACCTGCTTCGTGTATATGGTCATTGTGGAAAAGGGTTGCATGTTTGGTTGGTCATAATTTTGAAACGTACAACTAATATAAGATGGTGAGGGTTGACATACAGACAGAAAGGGAATACAATGTAGGTACAGTGTCTGGTGACACATCCTACCTTTACATGTAGGATGTGATCAGCAGTGATTGATAGCAACTAGCACAATGTATTAATCAGGTAACAGTCATCAAGAACAATTATTAAAGTGGATTGGGTTGTCATTTTTTCAAACATTTACTGTGTATCTCCTGTCAACCACCACTCACTGCTTGTGTTTGCCATTCTGCCAATCTGGAGATAAAGTGACATTTGGTTGCATATTAGGTGGATAAAATTTGGGGGTGGTCTTATTTGCGAGAACTTACAATAAAATTCTTTTTATGTAGAGTAGCATAAAGCTGCCCATAGTTGTAATATGGTCACCTTTGTGGGGTGGTCATTAAACAGGGTTGCATTGTGTAATTTGCATTCCAAAATGGCTGACTATCTTGAATGGCAGCCTGTGAGAAGGGGGGCCTAGTCAAACAGGATTGCAGCCGCTGCAGTCAAGCAACAATATTTTGAGAAATGACAGGAATTAAAATCACTGTAACATCTTAGAGTCTTGAGAGCCTCATCAGTTTCACATCATGATTCTATTGTGACAGTATCTGCAAGGCAGTTTTAGATAAACCGCAGTCAATGCTGGGTTTTCATCTCAGGAGCCAGGCGGTTAGGCAGTATTGCTCAGCCAATTGTGAATATTGCTGCTGGATGTTCCTGCAACTTGTACATTTGTTGCAAATGCTTATAAAATGATCTCCTCCATCAATGCCAGGTCCCCTGGGATTTATCATTGCTGAAAAATAGTCATAAAAAAGTAGAAATCGCATGAAGCTGCTTGATGTAGAATCTAATGGCTGAGTAGTCATCAGACCTGTGCACTTATAGTAGTGCTGACACTTTCCAGTATCAAATTTGCTCAAAAAGAGCTGTGATATATGTTTGTGAACACAGCAGCTTAGGAAATGCTCAGTTTTATGGCATCCATTTAATCCCAATTATTCCAGTGAGATTTTGCCCTTGTTTGTTTTGTCCAAATTGACATGAACAGTTTATCCCGTTTCCTTTCAAAACATTTGCAGTCAAGTGCCGTGCTTGGTGTTACTATGGGCACAGTTGGTGTGGAGTAAGTCATGCTCCAACTACTTTGAGGGTAGAGTATAGAATATTTTGATGAATTGCCAGCTCAAGAACCAGTGGTGCTGCAGACACAGCATTGTTCAGCTGTTTGACAAGATCCATAGTCGGTTTGTATTATTGTAACAGAATGCCAGTACATACGTTCATGATAGGCCATGATTTTTCAGTCTTCTTGAATGGCCATGCTGTCCCAATCTTCGTGACTGGCCATGGTTGGCCAGTCCTCATGGTTGGTCATGACTTGCCAGTCATGAGCAAATTTCTTACTCTTTGCCAAAAAGTCTTTTCTTCTGGTTACTATAATTTATACCAGAATGTGTGCAGGAAACTTACTGACTACATCAAGGCTAAGTATACTGGACGACATGCATGTACATAAACATCAGTCTTTGTCCATATTGCATATAAGTATACCAGACACTTTGTCCACTGGAAAATTTAGTATTATCAGTCATTCAGAATACGTACTTTGGTAAATTTTGTTCACATATTGCACAATGGCCAGTCAACTGGCAAACCAATGTGGATAATGTGATGTATCCTGATGTAGTGGGGACAGTGCATGATAGAAGATCAGCAGACAGACAGTGAGACCCCAACTGTGGGCAGGAGAGGGTTGGAGAGGTCTGCCATTTTGACCTAGAAACAAAAAGAATTTCTGTGTTGTGTTTTTTTTAGCTCTGCTGACCCCAGCTCACATAGCTTATGCAGTCACTCATGTCTGTCTGTCTGTCCCACCTTCCATCCATCTGTAAACTTTTTGCTTATACAGTCCACAGTTTTCAAGATGGCCCCATGTAAATTTTAGGACTTATCAAGAACATGGAAATCTAGGTTGAGTTCGATATTAGTGAAAATCTTGTGACTGCTCTAGCGTTCTTAATGTTTGATAGATTTTCATGAAAGTTAGATGCAAGGTGTACATTTTGAACGGTTTTAATTTTTTTATTATAGTTAAAGGTCAAGATTAAATGGCCAGTTGGAATATAGGGGTCATCTTGTGAATGCTCTGCACCCAACAATTTTTTAGCTAGGCCCATATAACTTTTTAGAACGTATTAAAGTGTATAAAAGTCAATGTCAAGGTCAATGTTGGTGGTGCCACCTATCATTTTATGTATTATACAGGTCAAAATTGAAAATATTTTGACCAGTCCATCATCCTTAATTTTTTTATGGATCTCCCAAGAAATTTGGTGGGATTGTAGAAGAGGTCAAATCTGGCCAGCTTTAGTTTGACAGAACCTATGAGTTAAAATGGCTTAAAAGATACAAAACTCCATATTTCAAATAATAGTTAAATTAAACATGGCAAATTGATAGAATATATAGATCATGTCTAATGCTAATATGCTGTACTTCTGAGTCACCATGACCCAATGGTTGTGTAAGCTTGACCTATTTTTCAAGGTCATTAAGCACTTAAGAAAAGGATATTTAATTCAATAACTTTATAAAGAATAAAGCGAATGATGCCAAATGTACCACAAATATGTATCATGTAAAAGTTTGGTATTGTATAACATGGATGACCTTGATTAATTTTTCAAGGTCGTGGAGGGAATATTTTTAAGGAAATTATTTTTTGTGATGGTAGTGTGCAGAGCATTAGGCACATGGGCCTCTTGGTTTTTTGTTTGATACTTTGTATATCCATAATCCTCTTTAGTTTCTGAATATACTTTTGTCATTTTGGAAGTAATAGGAGGGGTAAATATATTGACATACATGTATGCATGTACAGCGGTCCCCCTCTTGTGAGGCTAACCCAAATGCACCAGAATTGTGGCCCAAAAAGAGGGGTTGCTTCTCATGAGGGGGAATATAGCACAAAGGTTACTTTTGCCACGTTATGAAGTGGCCACTCATCAGGGGGCCTTTATCATGTTTATAGCAGGGGACCACTGTATGTGTATTTATTGAAAAATGCTTGACAATGAACTGCTGTTGGGAGAGTGCTTTGTAATAATTTGTATTAAGCCACGTACATGTACATGTTAGCTTTTTATGCCAGAGTTAAACAGTAAATTTAGTGAATCTATTACCATGGTAAAGATATTGACTTCTTACTGGCTGCTGTCATTGTTGCCAGAGGTTTGTCAAGCCCAGGTGGATTTGTAAATTCATTTTATGTGTTATATTAATATTTTCATGCAAAATATGTGCACTATAGAAAGCAAGTGGCTGGTTGGTTGGAATATGTCAATGTCAAAATGTGAAACAATTAATGGCATGAAATTCTATGACAGGCTGCTATGAATGTTGCATATTTTATTTTGTGATTTGCATTCTGTATCATTCATCCTAAATTTGCCAAGGATGAAAAAAACAAAAAAACACACAAAAAAAAAAAAAAAAGCAAAAACCCTGACATAGTGTCATGTGAGTACAATGTGGCTTCATCTGGGTTGATAGGCCCAGAGGTTAATAATTCACCAAAGTGTCACTGATGCCTGGAAACAAAATACCTGCCAGTGGCAATGCCAAAGGAGATGCAAGCCACACACATTTCCATCACAATCCGCAGCGATGCCTTGAGAAAAGAGTCTGAGGAGAGTGACTTGTATACAGTGTCTTTGTACAGCTGCTGGCCATGCCGTGGGAGGCAGAACATTGTTGTTGTCGACTTAATGGCTGCCAGGCACCTGTTATGTATCAGTACACCACGAAATTATCCAGCAGGATGCAAGACTTGTGCCCTTTTGATGACATTCTATTATGGATCTTTATGAAAGTGATATTACATTGCTTTCATGTACATGGGGGCTTATACATTATTAATTCTTTGTTTTTGGTTTTAAAGTCTTTGTTTTATGTATGACAGCAGAGGAGCTCCATATAGTCACTCACACATTTTATGTCATTTTTATGTCTCAATTGCCAGAAGCTATTGGTTGATGTATTAAGGGGAGGATGTAACAAAGTACTCTCACAGATATATATTGAAATAGAGCCACTCTATTTTTATGATTGGTTACTTGTTATATTGCAGTGGCTACTTTATGTTTTTGGTAAAGAGGCCATCTTTATTTGGTCACTGGTAGTAACAGAGTCATCTTTCTGATCTTTCCTTGAGTATCAGGTCATAGAGTTGTATGAAACTGGTCACTTGTAGTAATGGAGCCATATTATTTATCATTTCTTTGTAGGTTTTAGGGTCATCTTAAACTAGCAACTTGCAGTAAAGGATCGAGCCATCTTAAACTGGTCACTTGCAATAAGAGAGCCATCTTAAACCAGTCACTTGCAATAAAAGAGTCATCTTAAACTGATCACTAGCAATAAGAGAGTCATCTTAAACCGGTCACTTGCAATAAGAGAGCCATCTTAAACTGGTCACTTGCAATAAGAGAGCCATCTTAAACCAGTCACTTGCAATGAGAGAGTCATCTTAAACTGTTGACCAGCAATAAGAGAGTCATCTTAAACTGATCACTTGCAATAAGAGAGTCATCTTACTGGTCACTTGCAATAAGAGAGCCATCTTCAACCAATCACTAGCAATAAAAGAGTCATCTTAAACTGGTCACTTGCAATAAGAGAGCCATCTTAAACCAGTCACTAGCAATAAGAGAGTCATCTTAAACTGGTCATTTGCAATAAGAGAGCCATCTTAAATCAGTCACTTGCAATAAGAGAGTCATCATAAACTGTTCACTAGCAATAAGAGAGTCATCTTAAACTGATCACTTGCAATAAGAGAGTCATCTTACTGGTCACTTGCAATAAGAGAGCCATCTTAAACCAATCACTAGCAATAAGAGAGTCATCTTAAACTAGTCACTTGCAATAAGAGTCATCTTAAACTGGTCACTTGCAATAAAAGAGCCATCTTAAACCAGTCACTTGCAATATAAGAGAGTCATCTTAAACTGGTCACTTGCAATAAGAGAATCATCTTAAACTGATCACTAGCAATAAGAGAGTCATCTTAAACTGGTCATTTGCAATAAGAGAGCCATCTTAAACCAGTCACTTGCAATATAAGAGAGTCATCTTAAACTGGTCACTTGCAATAAGAGAATCATCTTAAACCTGTCACTTGCAATAAGAGAGCCATCTTAAACTGATCACTTGCAATAAGAGTCATCTTAAACCAGTCACTAGCAATAAGAGAGTCATCTTAAACCTGTCACTTGCAATAAGAGAGCCATCTTAAACTGATCACTTGCAATAAGAGAGTCATCTTACTGGTCACTTGCAGTAAGAGAGTCATCTTTAATACTGGTCACTTGCAATAAGAGAGTCATCTTACTGGTCATTTCTTGTTAGCGTAGAGCCATCTTAAACTGGTCACATATGCATGCAGTGTCAAGGCCGAAGTAAATGCAACAAGAAACTTTGTTGTGAAGCCCACTAAAATAGGAATATTATGATGTAAATATGGTGCAAATCAGAGCAGTAGAGGATAAGTTATGATCAAATGAAAAATAGTTTTCTTATAGTTTTGCCTCAACAGTACAACACTAAGCACCAAATCCACACAAAGGAAAGCTGTTGACCTGGGTCATGTTATTTTATGTTGACAGATCTTGACTACATCATTCAAATTATTTTTCATTACTGTTGAAATTAGTAAAAAAACAGAAGCAAACACTATTTACTGACCTGCCTGTTTTGGAGAGTTTAACAAGGAAAGGGTGAAGTACATGCAATTACAATATCCTGCATCCTGTGGGGGTGCACCTGAGCTCCCATCAAATGGTGTGGTCTTTTTCTCTACCAGGTGACTATCCACAGTCACACAGAGGCATGTTGTGAGAATAACCTGCTGTGCTACATGTATAACTGCAGGTCAAGCTATGGAGTCATAGTGTGTTACATGTAGGTCAAGCTGTGGAGCCATAGTGTGTTACATGCAGGTCAAGCTATGAAGTCATAGTGTGTTACATGTAGGTCAAGCTGTGGAATCATAGTGTGTTACATGTAGGTCAAGATGTGGGGCCTCAGCTCTGCATGTAAGTCAAGCTATGGAGAACTTTTCAAAAACAAATTTTTTTGCCTTTTTTACAGGCTGTAACTTTTGTGAAAGATAAAGTGAATACTTGATGTGAAGAACAATTCCCAGCTTTCTTTTAAGACTCAAATTAAAAAAAAAAATCATTCTTCAGATGTTCAAGAACTTATTCAAAATTAACATTTCACATAGTTGAGAGCAACATGGAAGATGTACAATATTACTTTTATTCCTATTGATTTTTTATATTTGAAATTTTATGATGATGTTTGAAATATGTACTGTCAGAACATATACAATGTCAGATGTTTTTAAGCTTTTTATTTTTTTTTCCTTCAAGCATCGGACACAGTATGTATTTTTACAGTACATATTAAATATATTGCCATATGCATATATAGGAAAATGCTTGACAATGAACTGGTGTCAGGAAAGCCTGCTTTGTAATGATCTAAGTCTATTAAGCCACATAAGTTAAATATATTTTGTGTCATGGCCTAAAGCTTTAAGCACAAGATAATGGAAGTCCATGACACAAAATGTATTTAAAGAAAAAAAATTCAGGCCAGTATCGTGACATGTTCTGTCTGACAGCCATGTATAGACAAAGCGTTATCATTGTGAGATGGCATACATGTGTGAAGCTGTATTCACGTGGATGTAGAGAATTAATATAGCTTGATCTGGTGTACTTATGTGTCTGTTTGTTCGTGTTTTAAATCTGCATGGTGCCACGGGCATTGAACCTGCAAAACATGCATTGGAACAAAATGTTTGTTTTGAATACAGATTGATTTTCTGCCCCCAGAATGTCATAGATCTTGGAAAGTGGTCCTCTCCAAGTACTTTATTTAGAACACAGTTATCCTTGTTACATCACAAGGCCATGAATGCTATGCAAACTTAATCTGTTGACTAGCCTTTGGCAGCCTATGCTAGTTATTTGATGACACCTGCAGCTATACATTGGTAAGTTGCCGGTGATTTGCAGTGTTGGGAGCAGGGAATGCAGCCAGTGTACACAGATTATAGAACTATTAGATACAGCAACCAGCTGCAGGGAGACAGGTGGTAAACCTGTACACAGCAACACCAGCCCAAGCCTGTACACACAGCAATATTAGCTGTACCAACATTCACCCTTGCCATATTTTGCCGATTACTAAATTACATTTCAATCCATTTGGACAGAATTAGCAGAGATTTTCTTCAGCCTGACCACCCTTTTTTCTTGCCTAGGTTTGACGGTAAAGTAGGTGTTGTGCAGAAGCACTTTATAGGGTAAATTATAGATGAGCCAGGGGTGGTCCCAGTGCCCCCATGCCACCCCTTGTTGGTGCCATCAACTTTGTTAATCATGTAATGGACAGTTGACTGAATTGCTTTCACAAATGGAATCATTTAGTAATTTGCCTGGGACTCCCATAGAGGCCAGTCACACATGAAACATGTTGCTATGCTAGGAGGTTAGGGCATGTCAATGGAGGATACGTATGTGTTTGATAAACATCAGGTACATGGCAGGCATGCCTAGTCCAGCATACACACCTTGTGACTGTGCACTTTGTCTCAATAGAGGTTTCACTTGCAATTTCAAACTTACCCTATACTTATTAGCAGCAGTCTGGGAATTGCAAAACATCAAGTGATTGATTTAATTTTGATATCCACTTAATCTGAACCTATTCTAAGTCTTGTGTGAGTTGCAGGGCAGCTTAAGGCTCTATCACTCACTCACTGGGGATGTTGTCAGTTGCTTGATACGTACCGCAGAGGAAATCAAAGAAATCAGGAGGAATTAACTGCAACAGAGTTAGAGTGAACATACAGGATGTCTAGCTACATGCAAGCCAGCAACACAGGTCAAAGGTCATCATGCACTCTGCCAACCCCATATCCTTCTGTGGCATGTTACCTTCCATGTTATAAATGTAAGGAAAATAAATAACTGTTTACTTAATATCTGAAATATTTGTGCAAGTGACAGAGATTGGCACCTGAGGGTATTATGTAATAAATGATGGTGCGTAATTTTCTGTCATTTTCCTGCAGAGTCAGTTGAAAAATTATTTCTCAGGGCACTGCAAATCCTTGTTTATGACCAGTTTATGGTGTTGGTTGAAAATGTCTGCATCTCCAACACATTCCAAAGTTGGTCATGGTGGCTCAGAGGGGTCAGGATTAACTGCATTTGACTTGCATGAAAGATATGTCAAGCAGTCCCAACCCTCCATGATGTCTATAAGGGCTGTACCAATGATGTCATGCCTATGAAGGCAAAACTAATAATGACATTTCTTTGAAGACTGTACCAATGATGGCATGTCTACAATTGAGGGCTGTACCAATAATGACATTTTTGAGGGATATACCAATAATGTCATGTCTTTGAGGAGTGCAGCAAAAACCCAATATCTGAGAGGGCTATCAATAATGCCATGTCTATGAGGGCTGTAACCTGGATCGCTTATTTGAGTTGTCTAGTGTTTTGAGTTCATAAATTGGAAAACAGCATGTTCTAATACAAAGCCAATCTGACAATGTGTAATTGGATACAGATATGTTAGGTGTCTTAGGCTATTCCATAGTGCAGCAGAAAAAAACAAAATATTATCAACAAAAATAATCATGTACTTGCAAAATGACACCTCAATCTGCTAATCTATTAGCCAAAAAGTTTATTTACTTTTATTTGACCCAAAACATTTTCAGCAGATGTGACCACTAGGTGATAAAATTTAACTCTTTCAGTGCCAAATTTTTGACTGAGTGAGCAGTTTTTCTGTATTGAATTTTTGGCATGCTGGTACTTGAATGAAAGGTCTTTTTATGAGGAATACTAATCTCATATCCTTATGATAATTAAGAGTAGTTTAAGTAGATTGACTTTATTAGTACTTGGTACTGCAAAAGTTAATACAAAATTTCCATTTCTATGGGGAAATCATGGTGAATTCTCAGTTAGCAGCAGAGCAGCAGGTTACAGTGGTATTTGTTGAGGAAGTTGAAAGCAACTCGTTTGTTTTTAAGTGGGTTTGTTTTAGGCATGGAAGTCTTTTATTATACATTTTTCAAGCAGCAACATTAGCCCCTGTGGTGCCACTGATGCCAGCGGGACACATGAGGCCCGTCCTCAATGTCATGTCAAAGTTTTTTTGCCCAAGTTGAGGCTGTGGCTAAAATCCAGAAGGAGAGACAAAATGTTGGACCCTCAGGAATGTAGTTTGTGTGTGATAAGTGGGAACCTTTGTAAAACAAAAGCTTTGATAATCTAATTACCTAACAGAGGAATTCATGAATACCTCTGACCAGCCACCCACCATATTTGGCAAAGGAACTGTGGAATTGTATCTTTTTCCACAATCATGATATGTATTAAAAGCAAACACATGGTTGTGGTGGATTCAGTTAAAACTTGGAAAAGGCAGTAAGTCAATAACTTTCCTCAACATGCTTTGGGTGCATTGTCTCCAAAGCATGGTGAAGAAAACTGTTGACCCAGACCATTCTTGTGCTGTCAGCAACTGTACGCATGCTGGCACATTGAATAAAATGTTGGTTTACAAAGAATATGAATCTGGTATCCTATGTTAATTCAGAGCACATCAATTTTTATTGAAATTGGCAGTGGAAGTGTTAAACATTTTGTGCACATCATATGAAGGTCTGCACCAAGACGCTGCTGCACAGGCCAGACTGAGGTTTATGTAATGGCACAGTTCCTGCTGAGTGCCAGGTGCGCTGGTACTCTGCAGCACACCACACAGCTCCTCTATTGACTCTCTGGTGTTTCTAAGTTTTGATTGATATTTACCTTAGGGTAAATCATGAGGCAGGTAACTGCTTTTCCTAACAGTTTGGTTTTGTAACTGATGATGAGAAGATATTTCTGAAACTAGTCTTACATCAACACCAAAAAGCATCGTCTATCTAGGGCCTTAGTCCTGTCAGCTTTGCTCTTCTACAAAATGTACCACAGATTGACTCCTTCCTGCCTACCTGCTCTAATCTAGAACCCCCTTCTCTTCCTGGCCTGCTCCTGGACTGTAAAGGTCCATACACCCCATTGCATATAGAACATCATTTTTTGGACATTTTTTTTCTCCCAGATACAATTAGACTGTGGAATAACCTCCATCTGACATCAGCTAATGCCTTGCCTTACAAATGTTTAAACCTAAACTCAAGTCTTCGATTCTAGCTACAGATACACATGTAGCGTTCTTGACCTATACCTTCATTGTGATAGATTTGCAAATATCTGTCATACCCAATTACGCCTGGGATGCTCCAGATTAAATTCGGACCTTTATTGCAGAGTAAGCATCCTCCAGGACCCACCATGTGCCTGTCCATACCCCTCTGAAGACTTTAAACACTTACTTTCTCCTATGCAAATTATATTATTCAGAGAAACAATTTATTCAGACTGTTATTCCTACAGTTGCTCCTGGGATGAGCCGTAATCTTATTATTCATATTGGGAGTGATAGGCTAGCTGAAATATTCCTATTTGGCAGCAATGAATTATCTGATTGCCAGAATATTCAAATATTCAAATGTGTGAAGCCTTTTAACAGCTCATTATAGACACTAGACACTTCAATGACTAAATTTTCTGTAATTTCAACTATAAATGGACTGGATTTATTAGCAGTACATATTCCTTTGGAGCAGCAAAATACTGAGATCTTCATGTCGATCTAACATTGTGTCCATTTCGTAATGAGACTGTGGTTGACAATATGCTCTTACAGAATGCTGATAACCATTTTGGTAACAAGTGTACTGTCCTGTTTGTCATGTATGACTGTCATTTCTGTGTGCTTCCATGTTCTATTGAGTGCAACTTGCTCATTTCGATGTACTATATAGGATCATCCTGATGAAATAAATATTTTTAAACTAAACTAAACTGCAGGCCTTTACAGTCACATTGAGCTGGTGGTTTCTGAGTGGAAGTCATTGAGATAAAAAAAATAGCACTGGGGACCAGACAAATGTGGTCTTTAATGGCAGGTGGTCTCTTATTAGACTGGTCTTTCCAAGGAGGTACTACTGTATCTCTTATTGTGAGACAACAAAGCTGCCTGTGGGTGGTCCCTGAAAGGACTACAAACTACTCTGTCTCTTGCAAGACAAAACATTTTGAACTGCCCTTTGGGTGGTTCGTCAAAGATCTACTAGATAGAGGAATGTTGATTTTAGGTATTGTGCCACACTTACTGTATAATACATGTAAATGATAATGAAAACTGTCAAATGAAATCATGGCACAGACAAGAATAAAGACTCAAATAACTGACAACCAGACAATAAGGAGTATGTGTACGTACTTTCACACGGCACCTTACAGGGAAACATTCGTGTGCATTTAGATATATGGCAAAATTGATATTTCTGCTTGTCATTTATTTGTACCTACTGTTACGGAGAATTTTGGGTGGATTGCATTTTGTTATCTTTATGTTTTCAGATGGGACAATTGATGCCCCACCATCATTCAAGCCTGCCAAAAAATACTCTGATCTTACTGGCCTGCAGGTGAGTAACTAGTTTAGTCATGACATAAAAATACTCAGATGTAACTGATAATAAAAAAAAAAATCCAGATCTCACTGGCCTGCAGGTGAGTAACAAGTTTACTCATGATATGAAAACACTCCTGATCTCACTGATACCAAAAAATATCCTGATCTCACTGATAAAAATACTATAGTGGTACCTGCTCTAAAGACCACCTGCAATTTAAGGCCACATGTCTTTTAAGACAACTCTTTCAAGACATTTTGGCATATTTCCTTGTTGAATATACCTTCAATGTGAGACCACCTGCAGTATGAGACCAATTTTGTAGGCTGTAGAGGCTGTCTCAAATAGCAGGTACCACTCTCTTCTCTCTCTCTCTCTCTCTCTCTCTCTCTCTCTCATCTCTCTCTCTCTCTCTTCTCTCCTCTCTCTCTCTCATCTCTCTCTCCTCTCTCTCTCTCTCTCTCTCTCTCTCTCTCTTCTCTCTCTCTCTCTCCTCTCTCTCTCTCCTCTCTCTCTCTCTCTCTCTCTCTCTCTCTCTCTCTCTCTCTCTCTCTTTTCTCTCTATATATATACATATACATTGTATATATATACATATATACATATATATATATATAAATACATATACATATATATATATATATATATATATATATATATATATATTATATACATATGTATATATATATGTATATATTCTGCATTAGTCTATTAGTAGCCAATCAGCTGTCTCTATTTGTACCATGTGCCTGCCCTGTAAATGTTATATTGGATCGTTATATTGGACAGCTCAAGAGGAATCCCCGTGCGCGTTACGTCATAACGCAAATGACTTTCACTGGTGCTTTTCCCTAGCTTCAGGCAAAGTGTGTAGAATTTTGCTGGCAAATAAATTTTGTGATTTAATTACGGAATGTTTCAGACTTCTATATTTATACAAGGAAAATCATACAAATTGCAGAATATAACAGATGTTAGATGGCAGGTCGTCCAATATGAAGTTTACGGGACTCTGAAACATTATATTGGGTTCGGCTTTTCCTCACCCAATACAACGTTTTCATCGTCCCGTAAACTTCATATTGGACTCCCCTGCCATCTCATATATATATATACATATAAATATATATATATATATATATTATATATATATATATATATATATATATATATATATATATTATATATATATATATATATATTAGAAAAATATAATGAAATAATGGTGCCATGTGCTGGCAAAATTAAATGATAGGAAATTGCCAATTCTTCCTTTCATAGTGAGTTTTGTTTTTCTTTGAGATGAAAACAGTTTTGAATTCAGCCTGCAACAAAAACTTATGTCCAAATCATCTTGAAATGAGTGGATAATTCATTGAAAACCATTTGATCTTAGAGCTGTTTTCCTTATTTATATTTTATTACCTATATCCTTGTATGACTTTAAGAGTTCATTAAATGAAAATAATGTACAACATTGTATAAAGTTGAAAAGCCTACTTTAAACTTCAGTAGCTTTTTACCAGTTCACCAATAGCATATTTCTTGTTGGGGGAACTGCTCCTGGATAAATATATATATATATATATATATTATATATATATATATATATATATATATATATATATATATATATATATATATATATATATATACACGGACTACGGAAATAGGTACTTTTCTGGATTGAAGGTTTTGAAGGCTCCACAGTTCATTTAGGGGTTAGATAAACATTAATATACTGCATGACATTTAATTTTTCATCTGGAAGGATCATCTTTGCTAATTACAGGAAAATTCTTGATTTGGAATCTAGACCACTTGGATTGAAAGTGGGGGGCATGCTTTCAAGTAGGGCATGTGCTACTACTATTAGGATGAATATGGTATATATAATATATATATTATATATATATATATATATATATATATATTATATATATATATATATATATATATTTCTGTTCTTTCCTAAGCTTAAAAGTGAATGTCAAAATTATGCAATAAGTATGTAAATTCATACCACTCATTAAAGAACATACAGATAACAAAGAAATATATATTATTTTATCAGTATTTTCTACAAATCTAGACATCCTTCAGAATGGGAAAATACAGATTGGTATATGTCAATGGCAAATTGAATGCATTAGACAGAACCAAAGTGGGCTGTGTCAGAAGGAGCTAGCATCCTGACTGCCACCTTAATCAAATTCAAAATTTTGTGCAGAAGAATACTGTAGCTCCATGTAGCTTTAAAATGATGCCAGGAAGTTTTACCATTGGTTTAGTTTTCCAAACAGTGCCTTTCAAACTTTAACTCATTCCATACCAGTCCCTGATTTTTCCGTATATTTACCTAGATTTAGGACGACAATTGCATATTTAAATTCTTCATGAAAAGAGCTTTTGTTCAAGTACCAACATACCAAATGTCTTAAGTCAGTGGTTCTGGCACTGCTTAACATGTGAAAATTTATTTTAAGATAACTGTATTTTGACAGGATTACAAAATTGGCCAATGCTAGTTTACATTTTGGTCCTGTAGGCTATATACAGTGAATGAATAAGATAAAACATAAAGGTAAAATTGAACATAAAAATAGAGGTAATACCCGGTGATTCCATGATAACAAAACATATAAAAGCATGCCTTATTTTCACATTTGTATGTGTGTTTAAAATTTCATATGCATATTCCAAATCTAACTGTTTTTCAGCAATTAGCTTGCCATTTTGGAGAGATTTAAAAGGTTTGGATTGTGCTCTTTTTAGCCCTGCTGACCAAGGGTCACAGAGCTTGTGCAATCACTCATGTCCATCCATCATTCCATCCCTTAAGTTTTGCTTGTGAGCACAATACAGTCCACAGTTTTCAAGATAGTTCCATGTAGCTCTCAGGACGTATCAAGTATATGAAAATCTGGGGCGAGTTAGATATTGATGGCACCACCTACAGTATTATGTAATATATGGGTTAAAATGTGAAAATATTGTGAGCACTCTAGCATCCTTAATGTTTGATAGATGTTCATGAAATATAGTGGGATTGCAGATGAGGTCAAAATCTCATTTGCTTAAGATACTAGTGGTGCCACCTGTGACTTGACGGAAATTATGAGCCAAATTGTAGTGAAACATGTAAAGTCACATATCTCAAAAAGTAATTGAATAAAAAATGGCAAATTTATAGGATATATAGATCATGTGCTATGCAAATATGTTATGTAACATTGTGACTTTGACCTATTTTCCATAGGTCACCAGGTTTATAAAGTTGAAAGAGGTGATTTTGCAATGGCAGGATGTAGCTTGTACATCAGTGGCAGAGATAATTTTTTGGCGATGGTCAGCAGATGATTAGGCCAATGTTAAGTATACACTTTGTAAATCTTTGCAACAATACTTTTTATACATGAATGTTCTCAATTATCCATTACAAATAAAGTGGTTTTGATATATCCCTGCCCTTGTATAATTAGTGATTTAATTATAAAACCAGCTATTCTTGCCCCAGGAGCCTCCATGTGAGTGACATATGCTTATTGGATTTAGTACATGTATAGGTTTTCTTATTGGAAGCAGTAATCTGCAAGTGAAGTCTTATTGCTGAAGTCCATTCTAGTCAGTATCCCAGAGAGAAGTTACAATACTGTAATTAAGACAATAATCAGTTTTATAGTGTAACTTAGCACACAAATATGAACAATGGCGAAAAACTTACAAACTGGTATAAGCAATGACTGCTTGGAACCACCACATGAATATAGTACTGATTTGATGTATTTATTTTGCTATAACTTGGGTTCAAGAGCCTCCTGAAGTTCTCATTTTTAATTATGATTAATGAGGATTTTTGTGAATGCATGACTGTCAGAGAGTCTATTTTGAGACATATTATTATTAACTGATGTTGAAGTCCTCGGATATGAAGCATAACAGATTGAGATGTGTAGGATATTTGAATGCTTTATTTCACAGTGAAGAATACAATGGCGTGTGTGTGCATATGGCTGATGGTATAATGTCATGAACACAGTGAAACAGAATAGCCAGTAGCTAATTAAAGACCCACTCATTCATCATTGTTTCACAAACAAGAGCCACATGCTCTGTGACAGAGTCTGCTGCAGCTGTCTGTAGCAAGTTATAGATGTACATGTAATGTCTCAGTACCGACATGTATTTGTAATGTCTAAATGCCTACATGTCCATGTACTTGTAATATCTCAGTACATACATGTAATGTCTAAGTGCCTATATCAGTAAATGCCCATGGAATGCCATATGCAATGTACATGCAATGTCAAAGGATCTTCATGTCCATGCAATGTCCATGTACAATGTACATGCAATGTCCGAGTGTCTACATGTCCATGTAATGTCCATGTACAATGTACATGCAATGTCCGAGTGTCTACATGTCCATGTAATGTCCATGTACAATGTACATGCAATGTCCGAGTGTCTACATGTCCATGTAATGTACAATGTACATGTACATGCAATGTATAGATGCCTACATGTCCATGTAAATTGTAATGTCCACATACAATGTACATGTACTATGAATATCTATGTGTCTAGCACATGTCCATCTAATGCCTAAGAACCACCATGTGCAAGTAGTGTCTAAGGACCTACATGTACATGTACATAACTGTGCAATTACCTACCTGTACATGTAATCTCTGAGTACATGTACGTACATGTTTATATAATAGATGTTGCCCTCAAACTGAGCTTTGACACATTTCTATTGGGGTAATTTGATTCAATCATTTTCTTGGTAAATGTAAGGTCTTCCTCTACTGTCAACAAATTTTGCAACCATTTTTCTTTCAAAGCCTAAAAATATCCAGGTTACAAAAGGTTTGGTAGATGAAAGGTTTATTTAGAAAGTAACTGTAATAATTTTGTTTATTATGTAAAAGAACATATTAAATATTTCCATCAAGAAAACACAAAATGAGAAAGTGTTTAGGAGACAGGTTTTTCTTTTCTTTTTTTTTTTTTTTTGATGTACTTATGACTGATCAAAGGAGAAAACGAAAGACATTTTAGCAGAAACACATTTAATGACCTTTAATCCAGCCACTTTATATGTGTGTGTGTGTTTGCCATTTATTGAGTGTGGGAATAAAGAAGGAATAGCAAAAGCAGGCTGCACATTGTGTTATGAAAATACCAGTCCATCTGCCACAACACAGCCAGAGGTTTTGAACGCAGGGTTAACCCTTGTGTCACCTACACAGGGTTTGCCTCTCTCAAATATCGTCTACTCCAACTGGTCACTTTGATGCAAGTCTGTGAGAATAAAGTAAAAAAATCCTTGTTTAGGAATCATCCCATGTACACGTATTTGGAGCTGGAGCCAGTTACTTTTCCTGTTGATTTGTTATCTAGAAGATTATAAAAATATATGGTAAGATAAACAGAAAAACTTGGTCCTTTTCCACCTGTAAAGGGTTAAGCACATGCATACCTCATGTGCAGTCTGTCTGTCTCCAGCCTGGGCAGCAGAATTCCTCAATAAACATTAGAGCATTTTTGAAGCTGATATTTACATGCTGAAATGTTATCTGTTGGCAGTATATCTGATTAGATAGAGACAGCAGGATTTTTATTAAAATCACAAGAAATACTGGATGTTTTCCCATCATGCCACAGCATGGTAGATACAGCAGAGAGCTATAATGAGGCCCTGGGTCTGTTGTGTATCCATGCTATCTTAGCTGGCACAACTCTTATTTCCATTACTGTTTTGCATACATGAATTGCAAAATAAAATTATTTCTGACTACTGTACAGAGACCTGTACATTTTAGAAATACGGAGTTAACTAAATGTTATGGAATAACTATGGCCCTCCAGCGTGTGTGCATTGTAAATGCTTTTTCACCTGACTATCTGTGTATAACATTTGGTTCCCAAATGGTAACTCTTTTAGTCCCATGAGGTAGACTCTTCAAATTTGGCAGGAATATTCACCTCCTTAGAATCTTTATTGTGAGATTTTAGTCTTCATGGTTGGTGGGCTTTCACACTTGGTCTCCAGATATCACTCAAGAACTGATTGATCCTGGACTTTGAAATTGGACAATATTATGCAGCTTCATAGCTCAGTAAGTTGGGGATGGGTGACCTTAAACTATAACATAAGGTCAGGTAATTCTTTTTCATCTTGAACACTAGATGGTAACTTGAGAATGGTTTCAGCTGCTTGAGACTTTGATATTGAACATGATAACCGTCATGATCTTTCAAACGGATAGGTTGGGTTCGCTTACAGGTGACCTTGACCAAGTTTCATGTTCACAGGCCAATGCAAGGAGTTTTGTCAATATCAAAGGGAGATGTCTTTTTAGAGTTCAATTAGAAACCTGGTCTTGAATGTTAAAGTTACATAATATCATTATAGAATGACCAGGAGTTTTGCCTGGGAAGTCAATCAGATATGCTAACTGGGCCATCATGCAGCACTCCCTGCATGCTGTGGTCACACAGACCAATCAGAGCAATACTTTATCCATGCTGTGGTCACACAAACCAATCAGAACATTCCTCTACCCATGCAGTAGTCACACAGACCAATCAGAACAATACTTCACCCATGCTGCAGTCACACAGACCAATCAGAACATTCCTTTATCCATGCTGTAGTCACACAAACCAATCAGAACATTCCTTTACCCATGCTGTAGTCACACAGACCAATCAGAATGTTCCTTTACCCATGCTGTAGTCATACAGACCAATCAGAACAGTCCTTTACCCATTGCAAAAACCCATTTTTTTTGGGGGGGGGGGGGGGGGGTGAATGATTAAAATTTCAGTCACCTTTGTGTTGATTGTTATGACTGCAAATATGGTATCAAACATTGAAATGCTCACTTTAACTACTATGTGCATCTGTGCCTGCCTTTGTGGAGTAAAAGTACTTCAAAAGTAGAATCTGACCAGACTTGCATCTTGTATCTATGGTTACAATCTGAAGTGCTGGTGCCAAACTGCTGAACAACATTCTGTGATGTAGCTGCATATAGCCCACAAGCCAGCTGGATAAAGTAGCACTGTTCAATTGAATCATATAGGTTTTCTGAAATTCATTCAAGTTGGTGAAACCTGAGCACACTGCAGTGATCACAGGCAGAAGTGCTACTCCCCAGCCTTAAACAGCATTATTGAAATTATGGAAACCACTTCAAAAAATGAGACATTGTATCATCATGCATTGTGGCTTTGTGTAGAGCAGATAGTAGAACACAGTAGGCAAACTGCATCAAGCGAATCATGTCTATTCAATATTGCATTCCTTTGTACTGGCTTACATGCTCTCTCATACCAATTTACAGCAGCCGCACATTTACACATTTCAACAGCTGCTGCATAGTTGTGCAGAGACATTGCAGGCTTACAGGGGAATAGCATACTTTGGCTTCATTATTGTTGTTTGATGCATGCCCATGCATATCCTACCCTTGGGTGGTCATTTTACCAGGAATAATGACAGCTTCCTGATAAAACACCATCTGTATGTATGCCATAAATTAATATTTCCATTGCTCATTTAATTTGGCTTTAATAGCTGTCAGAACTGGTAGTATTTATAATCGGTTACATGTCGCCGGTTACATGTGTCTAGCTGCTGGCAGTCTCACTGTTGGCGTGGATGTAATTCCAGTGCTGTTGATTGTACTCTGAAGTGTCATACATCATACTCTGTACAGTTAAAGTAGAAAATCGCTCTCTCATATGCCACACGCTTATATATTTATTGACAGCAGCCAGCTTTTTATGGGCTCAGTATATGGGAATTATGTAGTTTTACTTGGTGAAATTTGTAATGTTATCACTATTTCTGCATATGCTCTGTTGGATGTGTCAGAGCCACATACATGAATGGGTAAACTCATGTATGTATGTATGTATGTATGTATGTATGTATGTATGTATGTATGTATGTATGTTTGTGTGTGTGTATGTATGTATGTATGTATGTATGTATGTATGTATGTATGCATGTGTATGTATGTATGTATGTATGTATGTATGTATGTATGTATGTAAGGATGGATGGATGGATGGATGGATGGATGGATGGATGGATGGATGTTTGTGTGTGCATGTATGTATGTATGTATGTTGTTTGTGTGTATGGGTGTATGTATGCATGTGTATGTATGTTTGTATATATGTATGTGTGTTATATGCTTGTGTGTTTGTATATACATGTATGTATGTATGTATGTATGTTTGTTATATGTATGTATGTGTGTTGTATGCATGTGTGTTTATGTGTATGTATGTATGTATGTATGTATGTATGTATGTATGTATGTATGTACATGTATGTATGTATGTATGTGTGTTTGTGTGTATGGAATGTGTGTGTGTAATACGTATGTATGTATCAGCAGTTACACAGTATTGTAATTGGTACTTAACATCTAATCTGGATTACAGCCATACCTGCTGATATGATTCAATGTAGGACAGGTATGGGGATGTGGTAGGACAGGTATGGGGATGTGTAGGACAGGTATGGGAATGTGTAGGACAGGTATGGGGATGTGTAGGACAGGTATGGGGATGTGTAGGACAGGTATGGGGATGAGTAGGACAGAAATGGGGATGTGTAGGACAGGTATGGGGATGTGTAGGACAGGTATGGGGATGTGTAGGACAGGTATGGGAATGTGTAGGACAGGTATGAGGATGTGTAGGATAGGTATGGGGATGTGTAGGACAGGTATGGGGATGTGGTAGGACAGGTATGGGAATGTGTACGACAGGTATGAGGATGTGTAGGACAGGTATGGGAATGTGTAGGACAGGTATGGGAATATGTAGGACAGGTATGAGGATGTGTAGGACAGGTATGGGAATGTGTAGGACAGGTATGGGGATGTGTAGGACAGGTATGGGAATATGTAGGACAGGTATGAGGATGTGTAGGACAGGTATGGGAATGTGTACGACAGGTATGGGGATGTGTAGGACAGGTATGGGGATGTGTAGGACAGGTATGGGGATGTGTAGGACAGGTATGGGGATGGTACATATCATGTGCCAGTTGTGATCATAGATCAGTTGTGATCTAACACTAGCATGTGCCGTAACATGTCATTTACCAGTCACATTTCCTTCAAGACTGCATTTCTGAGAAAACATCTCTGATGGTATTTTTGAAAAATGGAGAGAGATACAGTAATGTAATGTGGCATGCTATGCTTGTTTATGGCATTAGAATGTTTTATACAAGGAAGTACATTAGAGATAACAGCCTATTCTGTATCAAACTTGGGGGGGGGGGGGGGTACAGAGGGCATCTCCAAAGATTAATAACAAGTTACCAACAGTCTGTTGTCTTTGACTTGATGTAAGCAGATGGTCAGCATCACACTGTTGCCAAATTCCTTGTTATTGTTATAGTCCCTTTGTAATTTGCCTGGTCTTACTCTGGACCTTTTGTAATTAGACCTGTCATATGTAGTCCTCTATCATTAGGTTTGTCTTAATGTAGTCCCTTTGTCATTTTTTTTTTTGTTTTTTATCTAGTCCCTTTGTAATTAGGCATATCTTACCATTGTCCTTTGTAATTTGGCCTGTTGTAGACTCGTACTATAACCCCTTTGTAATTTGGCTTGTCTTACTGCATGTGGTCCTTTTCTCATCAGGCCAGTCTTACCATAGTCCCATTGTAATTTGGCCTGCCTTACTGTAGTCCTTTGTAATATGGCCTGCCTTACTGTAGTCCTTTGTAATTTGGCCTGCCTTACTGTAGTCCTTTGTAATATGGCCTGCCTTACTGTAGTCCTTTGTAATATGGCCTGCCTTACTGTAGTCCCTTTGTTTTTGCCATGTCTTGCTATAGCCCCTTTGTGATTAGGTCTTTATTGTCTCGCCAGCATAAGCTGTTGGCGAGACTAAGCAGTCACTTGCCTGACGCCCATCCGTCCGTCCATCCGTTTCTCCGTCCGCCCGTTCGTCCATCCATCCACCCGTCTGTCAGTCCGTCCGTCCGTATATTGTGATTCTCCTTTATCTTTTGCAGAAGTAATAAAATTTGGATTTTGAGTGGTTTGGCCTATACATATTGGAACAATATAGTGTGTATTTAATGAAGAATATTTCAAAGGTTGAGAGGACCGGTTTAAAACCACCAGTTGCCTTTTGTGGGTGACTGCCTGTCTCAAGTCAGGAATGAAATTTGTTTCTTCACATTGGTATTGGAATTTGAATGTTGACGCTTTGGTAACTCTGGAATCTCTTTGCTTTCATTGTTGGGTTTGATATTTATGAATATGGGTCATGTTTTTCTACATAAGTGTATCATACTAGAGATGTCTGTCAACAACAAACTTCGGAGTGGCTTGAATTACACTGGCGAGACATTCATGGCTCTGGTTAATATATTCCCTTGTGATCAGGCCTGTTTTACTATAGTTCCTTTGGAACTTGGCCTGTTTGACCAGGACTACCCCTCACCAGAGGTCAACACATGCATAGAGCGTGCAGCATAGTGTCCCCTAAACAGCAGCTGTTTCTATTTCAGTAACTTTCCTGGCTTTTAGAGGGAGACCACTGTGTTTAAAAATGCCATTTTCATTTTATAAAATTTGGATCTGAAAAAAGTCCAAGGCCATCAAAGAATGCTCTGAGTGGATGTGCAGCTGAGTAGCTGGCTTTCTTGTACACATAGCCACGACTGCAGCATCTACGGCTGTGTCATACTTTTGACACAAATGTGTAACTAATAGCTTTGGTGGACACTAACATCATGTAATCCATACATCCTCTTTCATGTGACATTTTGTAAAATTGTCATTTCAGACATGCTGGGGTGTTAAGAAAGATGTAGTATATCCCAAAGAGGAAAAGTAAACACAGTAGACTAAATAGTTGACAAACATGCACAGCAGTGTTAAAGCTAACTTTCTCACATCGGTCAACAGGGTCTCATGCGAAACAGTCTAGTGAGCATATGGTCTTCCCTTGGCTACTCATCCAAGAATCCATACACAGAGTAACTGGACAGAGTATATATACACAAGGGACACAGGAAAATCCTTTAGTACTGTAAGTTCGTGCCACTTTAAAATGCACATTACTTCATGAACAGACCTTGCCATGGATTGGAATCTGCTGGAGCACATTGTATATCATATATGTGTTTGATGAGTGGTGATGTGCTTGCCTGTATGGAATGTCTCTCACCAGGAGGTGCAATGTGTGGTATTCATCGCAGCCTGCATGTACATTGGCAGCTGTCAGAGATCTCTCTTAAGTTATAGGTCAAAGGTAATAAAAAAATTGCCAGATGATTTTGATGTTGATCATATTCCTTTCATTGCTATAAGGTGAAGTGATGACACATACAGTGGCCTGATAGAGGCAAAGGGCAGGGTTCTGGACAACTCTGCTTTCCCTTTGATTACCCCAACAACATGTTGAGAGTTTGACATTGAGTGTCCAGGGTGAGTGGTGTCTGATAATAACAGGCAGGTACCTGATATTGGTCTACACAGGAGCCACCTACCTGTACAAACACTGCATGTGATTGATGACAAAATGTTAGGTATTTAGTGTAATATGGTTGATTGGGTGTCTGATAGTCCATTATTTACCGCTATATAACCCTTGGCAAGTGGCTGGTGTCCAACCTGCTTGCTCCATTGCTGTAATTTGTGTAGAGAATTGTCAGCAGATGCTGGGGCCAGGTTGCATTTTACGTTTACCTGGCACCTGTCAACATCCTGCCTCCCCTCTGCTACCGCCATTCAATTCTGCCATTAATTACCATGTCCTTACCAGTCCATGTGGCCCTCCACCCAGCGGCAGTCTGCATCTA
This sequence comes from Hermodice carunculata, assembly GCA_964020975.1. Taxonomy (NCBI): domain Eukaryota; kingdom Metazoa; phylum Annelida; class Polychaeta; order Eunicida; family Amphinomidae; genus Hermodice; species Hermodice carunculata. The sequence continues at coordinate 130,210,277 of OZ026612.1, read as the reverse complement.
CAACAGTGCCATTCAACACTACAATTAATTACCATGTCCCTACCAGTTCAACATGCCCCAACTAAGCCCATCAATCAAAACCATATCTTTTCAGAGTACTCTCACATGTGATTTCTGGTTCTGCAACTTGTTAATCTGAAAACAAGTCAAAAGTAAAAATTGCCAATAAAATTTTATATTAGTGCTGATCATGACTTTGGGATCTCACCTCACAAGATAAAGCCAGGTTTCATGCAGGAAAAATGTGTATGACAAACCCACTGTTTAGGCATTTTCATAACAAAATGGGCAGCAAAGGATATATGCTAAGCTACAAAATAAGGTTCCCTCCCTTTAACCCTTTCCCCATTGAATTAAGACTGAGTCAACAACTTTCCTGGGCACTAAGTGCCCAACCCATGCCAAGGAAAGCTGGTGACCTGGGGCATGTGATCTTGATAGGTCTCATCTACAATTCTCTGTCAAAATTGTTTTTCATAACTGTTGAAATTAGTTGAAACACTGAAGCAGACGACATTTGACCACCAGCCGGTTTTGGCTGGTTTAAGGGGGAAAGGGTTAAGTAGGCCAGTTTGCCCTTGTTAGAAGGGTGCCTTTACCAGAGGCTGAGACCATGGCATGAGATAAATATATTACCTTATACATGGACAGCAGGAAATCATTTACTGTTGGGATTCTTGAGCAGAAATCTTGCTATTCTTAGATTCTGTAGACATGCTTCCATGCCATATACTGAACTTTTTAGCTTTGATGGTGTAAAGACTGATGAATAAGTTGAATTGTGGACAACTTCTGCAGCCATGGCCACTGTTAACCCTTTCCCCTTCAAACTGGCCAAAACCGGCTGGTGGTCAAATGTCGTCTGCTTCAGTGTTGTCAACTAATATCAACAGTTATGAAAAGCAATTTGAGAAATGTACATGAGACTTATCAAGATCACATGCCCCAGGTCAACAGCTTTCCTTGGCATGGGTTGGGCACTAAGTGCCCAACCCATGCCAAGGAAAGCTGTTGACTCAGTCTTAATTCAAGGGGGAAAGCGTTAATGTTCCACATCACAAACAACAGTCAACCTCAACCTGCAAGGCACTGACTCACCTACAGCACCAGAAATTATTAATTTGGTCGGAATATGATGGCCGTCTGAACGTCTAATCCTGAATTACAAGGAAATTTACTTTTTGCGCTTGGGGACTGAATATAAAAGGGGAAAAAACGAAACCATTAATAGGCCATGCTCACGTATGTGCCAGTATAAATGTTTGATGGGAGGCCGCCTACGGGACATTGGTTGATCAGCTGTGTGACAGGCAGTCTGCCACTCATGCAGGACACTCAGAATGTGTGTAATATCACTATGTCCACTTCACACAGCAGTTATTGTGTATGTTATATAATGACTTTATGCTCAGATGTCTGTATCAGGTATTTAATGCTGTATTATCTACTCTTTACCTCTCAAAGTTGGTCAAGGCAATGTCAAAGGTCATTTCATTGTATTTGCAGAAACTTATTCAATGTAAAATATTGAGAATTAGTGATTAGATCTGTCAGGCTTGCATGCCAGTGGTGAATAGCTTTTGTTCACTCAGCATGGGTAATCAGTGGTCATTAATACCCAAATGGAAACAAAGAAAAGATTTAGACTCAGTCTCAACCTTAGGCAGAAAAGTGTCAAAAATGATGAGGAACAAAAGTGTCAATAATGATGAGGAACACAAGTAATGCAAAATTTTGACAGCTAAACATTTCTTTTGATATGTAGTTGGACTCTTAATTTCAAGATAATCTTTTCTCCCCTGAAATCCAATCACTTTGATACCAGCATGTTATCACAGCAGGGAGAAAGTGTGGCTGAATGAAGTGAAAGGAGTTAATTAGTGTGAAAAAATTACAATCCCAGCATCAGCAAATTATTGCTTGGGTGGTCAAAAGGAGAAGCCATTGATTTTGGACCACAGTGAAGGCTGCCCGTGAGACCAAGCAGATGAGGAGTTAGCAGGATCCACAGTTTGTTTTGCAGCTTTTGCTGGCGTAATGTCTTACCCCAAGACACACTTTCATGACAAACTATTATATGGTCAAAATAATATTCTTTGACACATACAAGGGTGCTCCTTTTCTTTCTGAAGCTGGTCAAAAACCAGCTGATGATCAAACGTTATCTCCTTCAATGTTTTTGACCAATTTCAACAGGAATAAGAAAGAATTTAAATGGGAATTAGTAAGATAAGATGTCCAAGGTCAACAGCTATCCTTGAGAAAGGTCAGGTGCTTAGTGCCCAATCTGTGTCAGAGAAAGAATTTGGCTCAGTTTTAATTGAATGGGAAAGGGTTAGGGGGAAAAAATTTTCAAAAGGTGAGTCTTACATTAAAACACTGGGTTTCAAAATTTGCTGTTGTTTTTGTGAGTATGTCAATATACTGCATGATGAATGGAAGGGCAAACTCTGTAATGTAGAAGTAGAAATACATTCTAATAAAGAATGATGACAGTTATCAATGGAGGCTGGAGTCAAGGGCCAAACAACTGCGGGTTGTGTCTGGCAGTGGGAATACCGATGCTGTGGTTATTATGAAGCAAAGAGAGTTTAAAAATAGAACCAGTCTTTGAAGCTGGATTACCAGCAACCTTTTCCAGCAAATGAAATTGAAAGAGATGTGATACAATTGTGGTTATATCTTCCAGTTATGCTAAATGACTTTCCTACATGTGTATGTGTATCATTATCGGTGCAGTATACCTGCCCTCACTAGACTCCAAGCAGTGTAGAAACAGCATGAAAAAATTTCCAGCTTAGAAACAGCATGACCAAATTTCCAGCTACTTGACAAGCCTCTAATAGTCATTTTGTCACACATGTGAGCAACACACACTCTCTGATCTGAGCAACCACTCTTTGATCTGACCAACAAGAAACAAGTCTCCTTTAAAAAGGAAATTGGCCTCAAGGTGAAGATAAATTTCCAAGTTCATGGGACATCATTTTTCAACCATGAAACCCTTAAATGCAAAAGGGAATGTTCTGTCAACAGAACAGATTTCTGGCATTCCGTGCTTGTGTACCATTGGACATGCTTTTGGGTGCACTGAAGAATTAAAAAGCATACACATTTCTTTGTTAACCTACCCCCATTCAGGGGGTGACGATGAAGTTTCTGGCATATTTGTATTGAATACATGAATTGTTTTATAAACTATGGGCTTGAAAAATCCTTTTTTCATTCAAATACAATAAAAATTTTCAGTAGAACTTTTTTTTATTGCCATCTAAATATTATGTCCAACAGCAGAAAAGCAATGTAAACTGACGTCACCAACCAGGACCCATAATACATTGTGAATGAATATGTTATGCATGGTTTAAGCACCAGTCCACAAACATTGTGCATATGAAGGCCAAATCACTCTGGTTCTCAACAAAATGTACAATGTTGGACTTCCATTTAAATTATTTCCACAGTAGGTCATTGAGCACAGACCCTATACTTACTTTTAATTGGCACTTGACTGCCCTAAGACTTTGAATATTAATTCTTAAGTTCTACCTTTACACGTGTGGGGTATGACATACACTGAAGCTCACCTTGTGAGTGCATGGGGACGTATGTAAAAAAAGTTAAGCACATAAATTCAAATGACCCTGATGTAAAATTCTTATTGAACCCCAAATTTGGTAAAAATGATGCTACTGTTGTCAAATAGGATGCTGTGAAAGGATTTCTGGCGGTGTGCGCATGTGCATATGTAGTATTGCCACCGATGGCCGAACTTCCTTCATCGGATCCAATATTGGCTGCCCGTAGTGGCCAGTAAAAATCCTCTGCCCAGGTCAGCAATAAGTCTGGTTTTGACAAATGATTTTTGGTGAATGAAGTCAACCTTTTTTCATTGAAAATATATTTATCATACACATGTAAGATAAATATATTTTCAATGAAAAAATGTTGCTTTGATTGCTGAAAATACATCCTTTCACATTGTAAATTGAAATTTTCCAGAGTATTGTACCCCTTGCCTGATGCCACATTTAGTATTTCTGTGCACCAAAGGAAAGAATGTGAAGCCATGCTTGATGGTAGTTGTAACTAGGACTTGTTTATATGTTGCAGGCCAAGTATACTTGTCCTCTGACCAAGATACGCTATGCCACACCGGACGAGTTTTCACGAATAAGGTTATTACCGAGTGACATTGTCAGTGGGTATCTGGCTCTACGTAGAGCCAACACACCAGTGCCATGATGCTTGATGGGGATACAGCTGAAACAAGGAGGTAGAGCTTGGATACAAGGGGTGATATCAATCATAAAACCACTTGTGTCTGAGTGGGACCAGTGACAGTTACTGACAGGTGGCTGTTAGTGCAGGACTCTTACTGTGGTCTGACATCTTGGTGTGTGATCAGGCTAGACACCAGGCATGTAATGTTCCATGCTGCACATTTGCTGACAAAGAAGTCAGTTAGCTAGGATTATTTTAAATGTAGTATGAAAGGAATTTTGATGTGGTACCCATGGTGTGCTGGTGTGCTGGTCTTAATGGAATGGCATGCAGGTCTTAATAATAGTATGTTAGTCTCAATGACAAGGCACTCTGTGGACATGATATGCTGGCCTTATAATGACATTAGGTGCTGTCTAAAGACAGCATACCAGTCAAAAGGTAGCACTGCAGTCTTAATGACATGATATACTGGCCTTACTGGCAGCATACTGGTCTTAATGATGTGACATGTTGATCTAAATAGCAGCATGCTATTCTTAATGGCATTGCCTTCTGGCCTTTTCGGACCTAATGTGTTAGCCGAAGTGACACGGTATGCTTGACTGTATGATATGCTGGGCTGGGCAATACAGCATAAGAAGCAGGTGATCAGAGCAAGGTTTGGCAGACAGTATGGCATGGAGACTGTGACAACATCATGCAGTGTTATACATGCACAGGTAAGGTAACAGAGCCTGCAAGCCAGCCTATGTTAAAAGTTGGAGATCTCCTTCCTGCAGGTACTGAAAAGTAAGAGGGTGAGCACCAAAGGTGCGAAGTATAGCTAGTCGGGTCTGGGGGCATGCTGCCCTATGAAGAATTTGAAATTTTCACCTTCATATCCTGCACTTTGAACAATTTTAGACACCATCGGAGACACATTCTGGGTGTATTTAGCACAAGAACATGGCAAAACAGTACAACTTTACAGCCACCGATGGAATAATGGTACTTTTTTTTGGTAAATTTTACAAAAAGCGGGAGAGTGGGAGAGTTTGTTAAAAAGTAAGAAAAAGTGGGAGATCTCCCGCCGAGACCAGAGACTTGGAGGTACTGAAGTAATAATGTTAACCAGGGATTTATCGGCATTGTAGCTCCATGATTCCAGACTATTTGATATTTTATATGATCATCATGTGCTCATTTCTCAACAGAGACTAGACTGTCACCGGACTGTCAGTCTGGTGATGACCACCGATGAGTGCTCAGCATAAAATGGAGCAATATCATGGTATGATGTTCATACAGTGGCTGCTCAACATGGACTGGAACATAAGATTTGCACAATGTCCATGCAGTGTTCAACATAGACTGGAACGTAAACTTGGTAAGATCTCCACGCAAATGAGTGCTCAATGCTGGCTGGAATAATTAATGTGGTACCATATTCATGCAGTGAGTGCTGAACATGAACTAGAACATTAGTTTGGTACAACGTCTGCGCAGCACTCAACATAGACTGGAGCACTGACTTGGTGTAATGTCCATGCAGTGAGTGCCTAACATGGGCTGGAACATAGCTTGGTGTAACATCAGTACAGTGAGTGCTCAACATAAAAGGAACATCAGCTCTGTACAATGTCAATGCAGAGACTGCAATATGAGGCAAATGTTATTGTACATAAAAGAATAAAAGAACCACTTTCACACAGCCAATTTTCCCTGTGATTTTGTTTTTATAATCTGGTTTCAAAATTACCAGAGCAGTATCAGTAGATTAGTAGATTTAGTTTCTGTTGCTGCGACCTATCATAGATTTTGGGGATGAGCCAAGAATAAGATAACATTTTATTTCTACTAACCAAATTTTTCCCTTTCAAAATGAAGGAAAATGTGCCATTTTGACCACAATTCCTGTAATTCTGTGGCTGCTGTCTCAGAATTTTATTTTTGTCATGACCAACAAACACACTTTCATCAAAACCTGGCTGTGACACACAGATAGCAGTGCCTCTACCTTCAGTGGAATTCTGAAATTGCAATATGTAGGATTCCAGGCAGGCACAAAAAAGTGCATTCATTTTACCAGCAATGGTGATTTGATGTCAAATCAATTTTGTGAGAATGCAGAACCAAAGGAATGTGCTGTGATAACATTCTGCACATAATAGTCATGTAATGGAAATAGAAATGTACAAGTACCCACAGAAACTAATTCATGAGTCTGTTTCTGTGGTGAAATATTGACAGTGTCTTTGTTTCTGGTGGTATTGTTTGTTTCTGTACATGAGTATAATACGGCATCCCATCCTAGCTTATTATTTTATTGAAAAACACAAATTTATTAGGTGTTATGTATTAGGAAATGTGCAGGTGTCATATTACCACTGAAGGACCCAATGCCTTCTATGCCTCCCACCCTCACCCCAAGAAAAAACAGGAGCAATAAAAGCTTGGAGTTGCCAATGCATCAGAGGTCAATTGGCTGATTTAAAAAAATAACTTCAAATAAATAATATCCTATAAATGAGATTGGTAGGCATCGGAGCCATGAACAGGAGTTATGATGATTGGATTGAGTGCCGGAGGCTTGTGGCGCAGCAAGTGATCTCCGTCTCCCCACTATTTCTGTGTGGTTTGGGGTTAATAACAAGGCCACATGGCACCATGAGGCACCCTGACACATTGTACCTGCTTGCACTCAGGTCTGCTTAATTTTCTGTCTATCCTCCAAGTGGTCCTTGTACCTTTACACAGAGCCATTAATTGCTGAGTATATTCTATCAGGGATCAGTGGCCAGTAGGTATGAGCCACTTGGCTGATAAAGAAGGGGGGAAGAGGGGAATGAGTATATTCTATCAGGGATCAGTGGCCAGTAGGTATGAGCCACTTGGCTGATAAAGAAGGGGGGAAGAGGGGACTGAGTATATTTCATGTCCGTCATTTTGTTTCTTCTACATGTTTACACATTATTGCTTTTGTCCTGTTCTCTTTATAAAGTTGCATCATAGTTGGTATCAATATGAAAATATGTTGTTTATACAAGTCACAAGTAACAAAATAGTAAGTTACTTCAGCAAAAAATCTTCAAAAGAAACAAATAAGATGACGATAACCCTTAATTCCTCATATATTATGATAGCCATAGTTAATATCTTCCTGTAAAGATGATATATTTTGTATGGTCAGCTTATAATTAGTAGCCATGTTTGCCGTCCTAGCTGAGGGTGCTTGATGGCTGAGTCTGCCTGTACTCTGTATGACCTGCTTGGTTGCCATATTGAAGGTTGCGTGTCTCGAGGCTTCAGCCTCTGATGAACCTCTGACCATTATTGGTCACAAAATTAAGGGGGGGGAGGGGGCTGGTCTAGTTTAGAGTTGTTGATTTTTTGTAGTCATGGATTAAAAGTGCTACCATATAGAGTTACCTTGCACAAGAATAATGTCTTCGTACCTTCTGCAGCAAATGTATCTGGTAGAATTGTGAGCCTTGAGGTTGGTTAGGCGGCTAACTGATGTTGAATGTGGAGATTGATTGGGCATTTTTGAAGACTCCAGATTTAACTAAGATGGCATGGGTTTGATTTATAAACCACGTATTGTTTTTTCTTCACATATTTGTAAATATTTACTGTTTTTGAGGGCCATGTACAACTGCTGTGCAATTCTTTTTTGTTGAATAAATTCTGGAAAAACTAGGCAGCGTGTTTATGAATAGCCATGATTAAATCAGCATGTATGAAAGAAAGTTCATTATTCTGACTGATATATGGCATTCTCCAGACACATAATTTCTCTTCCTTTCATGCTATGCAAACACACTGTCAACTCTTTGTGGCAACAGTACTTGAGGTGCACACTGTACCATCCATGCAGCACAATATAAAGCAAGGCAGTACAGTAAGTAAGTATATCAAGGTCTTCACAGGTGAATAATTATGTCATCAGTGTTTCAAAAACTGCGTAATTTTTAATGTTAGCTCCCACTTGATATTATAGAGGCAATACAATAATGTCAGCATAAGGCCAATATAAATGCCAATGGAAATGCCACTACAGAGAAGCCAGTTTTCCAGACCTGACATTTGTAACTTGAGCAAGGTGGCAACATCTCTGTGTATTAAAGGGCCAACTGAAAATTGAGGGAGAATAAGTAAATTTTAAGAAAATTCACATGTGAAGGATGAGAGTGCTGATCCTGGGATGAGTAAATTATTATTACAGTTTTTTTTGCCCCACTTTATGGTATAATATGTGAATTGAAATAAATTCTGAATGGACAGTAGTACTCCATGTTGTGTCACTCCTCTGCCACTGCCCTTGAATGGTTATGGTTACAGACTGGCAGCATTCATCTGATATGATGTAGACATCTTCACATATAGACATATTCAAACATGGTCTGGACAGATATATCTACATGTATGGGAATACCAGTTTCTTGTCATGCAGTTGGACAGCATTACAGGCCTTTGTTATTAGCTCAGCTGAGCTTTTGCGACTGGGTCTGTCATCCATCTGCAATTCACATTTTCAACTTCTCCGTCAACCAGATTCACTTCAAACTTGGTTGGGATGTACCTTGGGTGGGTCCCTACCAAATGTGTCCAAATGGTCATGGTTCATTGATTTTTGGATTTTTTATGATTTTTGTTGTTGTTTTTTGGGACAAATCTTAAAAAAACTTTGTGTGTACACCTTTCCTATTGATCACCATGCAAGTTGATAGATAGTCTAATTCACAGTTTTGACTTCTCTGAAACCGTCAGTCAGATTAACTTTAACTTGGTGGCAATGTACCTTGGATGGGTCTCTAGCAGATTTGTTCAAATGGACACGCTCTATTGATTTTCGGATTCTTTATTACTTTTTTTTTTTTTTAGAGGGAGAGGGGTAAATCTTAAAAAACGCAAGGGTATATGTACATGTCAGCTGAGCACAGGACTGTCACAGTCCTTTTTTTTTTTTTTCTTAATGGAAAATCTTAAAATATCTTCTCTGAAACTACTCACCCGATTGCTATGATATCACACACGGACACTCATAGAGACTCCAAGTTCTTAATTTGTTCACCAGGTAGTTGCTGCAATTCCTTTCTTTTTTTATGTTTTTTGTCTTTTTTTGTTACTTTTGACTTCTCCAGAACTGTCATTCAGAATGAGCGGAAACTTGGCAGATATGTTTCTTGTGGAAGGGTCAACTGAAGTTATACACAGGGTGAAACTGCTGTGGATTCCTGATTTTTAATGATTTTTTTTCCTGTTTGAGTACTTATTGGTAAATGCACCTTTCCGGTTGATTACTATACAAATCAATGGGCATTCTAATGCCAATTCAAATTTTTGGCTTCATCTCCAAAACCGTCATCCAGATTGTCATCACTTTGTGGCAATGTACCTAGGGTGGGTCTCTAGCAAATTTGTTCAAATGGACCCGCTCCATTGATTTTTGGATTTTTTATTGTTTTTCTTTGTTCTTTTTGGGGGCAAATCTAAAAAAAAAATCGCAAGGGTATATGTACATGTCAGCTGAGCACAGGACTGTCACAGTCCTCTTGTTGCTCTCTCGGCTTGTGATTCAGACCTCAGCTTTTCCATGTTAAAAAACTAAAGGAGCAATTTCCATACTAAAGATGATGGCAACTTTGCAAATCGAACCAAAATTAAACTAATTTTTAGGTGTCAAAAGTTGTGACGTTTTCAGGTGTAACATTTGCCCCCAGTTAATGTTTGAACACAGTCATGCCTGTTAACAAAATCCTTTTCTTTTTTCTTTCTTTTTTTTTTTTTTTTGAGCATACATTACCCAATTCCATGTTTGTCATGCTATGTAAGAACGAAAGGGATTGTGAGGGAACCATAATTTAGTAACATTACAGAAAGGTACTTGACACCAATTAAGTGTTTTAAATTTGGTATTATACAGCCAACCTCAGGTGCCGCATATGGTAGATTGCCTTTTTTAAAAATCAGTTGTATGATGTTTCCTGGACCTGCTTGTGCCAGTAGTTAGGGTCATACTGATAACCAGAACACTGGCATGGCATTTATGGTCCTGTCTGCAGAAACCTGTCCAGTCCTCTGACTGACTGATCTACTGGACCATCAGTGTTTATGATGATGTCCATAAGGGGCGTTAACACATATTGATGTATTCATGACGACTGACATACCGGTAAGTATTGCCTACAGCGAGGAGTTAAGGAATCCTCTGTGGATTATGTGTGTCTTTGTACTGTCCCGGCAGACCAGTAATACAGGTAATGGTCATTATTGGAAGAGAATTGGGTGCTACCACAAAGTGAATATGTCAACATGTCTGTTCAGGCAAATACACCAGCCAGATACACACTGTGTTCAATTACAACAGAAACATGTCTGGATAACAGGTTGGTTGTTGTGTATACAGTAGTCCCCCATTTGAGGGCCCACCCTACCCGTGATTAGAGGCCACCTCCTCTACGGAGACCACTTCTCCATGCCGCATGTATCGTATTTTTAATTCCCCACCGGGGGAGGCCAATCCTCCTCTAAGGCCACATTTTTTGTGCACTTGGAATGACGTTATAAGATGGTGACCATTGTAATAAATGATCAGAGTACCTGCTAATTGACAAAGGCTGTCAAAGCTGAGTGACGGAACAAATCCGGTACATTGTTCTGTATCTCACACATTGTGTATTTGTCTACAATTACTTCAAAGATAGATCTATTCTGCTGGAAAGGGTGTGTGAAAATATCTCAATACATGTAGACCCAAAGCACGAGCCTTTTACTGTCTATCAAAAGAACAATTCATCAGAATGTTCACAGTGGGACAGACGTGTACACATCTGTCCAAAGTAAAAAACAAAACTTTGTAAATGAGGTAAACAACGGTACCGCCATTATTCTTTTATTAACACCCCATCCCCGAAAAAAAGGGGGGGAGGGAGTGAATACATAATTATACGATATAACATCGAAATAAAAAATACATGAAATAACGTAGTCAGAGTCCATACAGGAGAGACTTATACCAGGAAATCACAATATGGTCCAGGCCTGCCCCGGATGGCTGGGACGACGCGAGGATCCGACCACCACAAGTCACACAGATCGGACACTCGGCCCCCCTCACCCCCCCCCCCTCCCGCGCTTATGGGAGACCAAACATAATGCAATTCAGAAAGCACTAGTAAGCAATCGCACTATGCGATGGTCCCAAGAATTACGATGATTAAATTTCGGGCTACTATAAATCTCTTGAAAGTCATATGCAGGCTCAAGATCCTGGGTCAGACTTGACTCAAAAAAGTCACTTGGCAGCTCACTTAGGTCTTAAGCATTTGTTGCGATTTTGTCTCCATGTGACACGTGATTAGGGATATTCGCACATTTGTGCTTTGATTTAACAAAGGACCAAAATCGCTTCGGGTTATTATTTACTGACTCTTCGACCCGTTGTTTGTCTGTGTGTGTATAATCCCTCAGACGCTTAAATGCTTTCCAAATTTTAGAATACATATATTGATCATCAGGATGACCAGGCTTCTTACTTTTGGTCCTGGTCTTCTCTTTTTCTTTCTCAAAGCAAGTTAGATCGCTGTCATACCCAGGAGGATATTTTTTGTTTCTCAACTGAACCTTGGGAACACATTCTTCAATCACATAATACAAGTACGAATAGGAAAAAAATGCAAACATTCATCAACAGAGTCCATGTACTGCGTAGATGACCAGTGATACAAAGACAGTAGTTTTTTCATTGGCACAAAATCTGCCGTGTTATAATTGTATACGGAGCGTGTCACATTTTTCGGAGTAACCAACTGAGGCACGTGGAACTAAGGCCTTGTGGTCTGACCGGACAGCTTGGTCGGTCAGACCAGCATTGTCCAAGTGAAAGTTATGATGATGATGATGATGATGATGATGATGATGATGATGATGATGATGATGATGATGATGATGATGATGATGATGATGATGATGATGATGATGATGATTTTATTTACCCCCGAGCTCGGGGAATATCACACACAAGTACATCAAGATATATACAACATCACAATACAACTAAAAGGAACGGAAATAATATAGTACACATAAACAAATACGTATAGAACCAAGGAGACGCACATAGTCTAAAGAATCAACTGTAATGACCATAAACTTAAACGTAAGTTTAAGCATAAACATAAAATAAATATAAAATGACAGATGTACAACGAGGCCCTGTATCAGTATAGAAAAATCAACAGGCTTGCACCAAATGGTGTTCCATACTGAATTTGTGTTGGCAACATGGATGGTACACAAGGTACTTAAGCTTATCTACCAATCCAAAGGAATCACTACTACATGTATATCTAGATAAAAACGACCCGTGAAAGATAGTTTTCATGACGGGGACACCAAGAGATGAGACACGATTTACTAAAATATGATTAAAGTTTGTACCCGTCACAATGCTAGCGGAGAGAAAATATACACATAGTGTTCTGTACGGGGATTCAACATTGAAAGCTCTTTGCAATAAAGACACGTTGTCCCGTTTTACCAGGTCTAGAACAGGAGGTAAATCTAATGCTTTTAACAAACAACTATGGTGAGACCTCTTGCCTATGCCTAGTACTGATTTAATGGAGCATCTTTGTACAGAGTTTAGACAAGAGTGAAACCTGGCTGTAAGATCCACGCACTCCATACCATATGAAAGACATTTAACACCTACAGTATTCCACATGAAGTAAGATAAAACCAAATCAAGAACATTGTCTCCACATGTGGGTTCTTTGTTATGTTGTTTAAGGCGAAACTCGTCTATCAAATTACAAAAACGTCTGGACTTTTGACAGTTTGTGGCGCTTGGCACTGTTGATCCGTCTAGTTCCACCGTCCAACCCGAATTCGGCAGGTTAAAATCTCCAGCAACAAAAATGGGGGTCTTTTTCACTCCACTTCATGCTAACGTTTTGAAAGGAGTCGGACAAATCCTGTAAACTTTCGGAGATGCAATCAGAAGGTTCATATACGCCACAAACAAACAGTTTTCTGTCGCAAAGTGCAATTTCAACCCAGATATTCTTGCCTGATGCTTCTAGTTATTTGCAAGGCATTGATACCAGCTTACGCTTGGTAGCAATAAAGACTCCACTACCTGCAGATTTTTTTTTATGAAAAATCCTCACGACCTCGACGATAAACATTTAATAAGGATACATCCACGATCAACAAACTTGGTCGCGGAGAGAGAGAGAGAGAGAGAGAGAGAGAGAGAGAGAGAGAGAGAGAGAGGTAGAAAGACAGAGGGAGGGAGGGAGAGAGAGAAAGAAAGAGAGACGTATTATTGATTATTCCGCATCTTCATTGTATGCAAAAACTAATAAAACGGGGATGTTTTCTGCATGCTTTATTATGTTTACAATTTCGTCTGTATAATTATCTTTTAAAACCTGTCTGATCCTTATGTATGGTTCATTCATTCCATTTTATATTCTAAAGGCCAGGCGTTTAGCAGTAAATTTAATATCTTTGTTTAATAAATGTATAGATCTTCAGTTTCAAGTTCCAACATACCTATTTTTCGGGAGAACAGTTATGTGTTTGGGCAAACCGACAACAAGCCTCTTTGACATGCTAAGTGAAGCGCATGAACCAAAAACATTTTACAATCAATCCAGAATACTTAGTATTATTCAGCTGGAAACCTGAAAAAAATGTATTTGTGTTCAGTTTTTCATTTCTGTAATTAATTTTACATAACTCTGCTCTTCAGATAACTAAAGGACACTGTCATCATTGAAAAATCTATCACTGGATTGGAAGCAGGAAAAAATCGATGTGTGTTTCAGATTACTGTAAAATTATACATTTTTCCTCTTTTAATGTTCTTTTCATGATATATATATATATATATATATATATATATATATATATATATATATATATATATATATATATATGTATGTATATATATATCCTTTTATTTTTCTTCCATTTCTGCTTCTAAATTTAATTTTGTTTTCTGAATTTCTTTCTGAATGATGCCGCTTGCATCATTTTCCGTCCATCCATCCATCCATTCATCCATCCATCCATCCATCCATCCATCCGTACGTACATACATACATACATACATACATACATACATACATACATACATACATAAATGCTGCACACACGCAACTGAACCTATACGACTTCATTTGATCTGACTGGATCATGTGGATATGTGGAAAACTGCCCTTTCCAGCGTTAAAATCCCTGTTTAACGACTGGGCAGCTTTGCGAGATGAAGGGCAAGACCACAATTCAATCCTGCGTTCATTTGTGTAAATTACGTTGCACGCAAGTTTTACTGTTATTAAAATGCCCTATTTGATTTGTTCTGGTTGGTGCAGGGCATTTGCTCCAGGTGCTAAAAGTATACATGACTCTGAGTACCTTCAAGCAGTTATAATTTTGCTGTCGAGTTAGGATTGGGACATAAACGTTTGGCAGGTCTACGTAAATGAGTTTCGTTCAGATTTCGACAGCATCAAGTCAAAATCATTGAAATTGTGAGGTAGTGTCAAGACTATGGGATGACCTCAGTGCATACTTGCTTTTCAGAATTACTTAATTGAATTAGTTTGGTACAGATTTTGACAGCAATACAGTTTGCTTTGTGAGATGTGCTGAAAGTAATGATAGTTTGTGGAGATACAAGTGATGTTTCCTCGGGGAGCGTATATGGTTTGTAGTTTATGACGTATGGCTGCTTTATCGAGGGCAATATATTTTGCTTTCCGGAAAAGAACTTTTTTAGAACGAAAATAAAGCATTTGTTTGTGAGAGACTCTTGCTTTATTGAGGACTATGCATTCTGCTTCGTGGAAAATACCGATAAACTCATGAAAGTAAAGCAATTTGCGTTGAACGGAATGCTTACTGCAATGAACTATTACATAAATTTGACCTTGCTGAAGATGCTTGCTTCATTTGGGGTATATTGCATTGTTAAGAGATGCTTGCTCCAATGAGAGTTCTAAATTTTGCTTGAGAAATACTTGATTGAATTATTTCACTGTTCTGTAGATGTCAGTCATTCCTTTAAAGTAGAGTTTCACGCAGTATAGTGAATGGTGAATTGCTTTCGTCGGTCTGCTCGCTTGAATCAGCGTAAAAGTTTGCTTTGTCAGATGTGTAAGTTGATTAGTGTGTTGGCGGCCAGGGCACCAATCCCATCGAAGACGGATATGTTTTCATATTAGCGTGTGTCAGGACAATACAGCTGCCTCGCGCAAAATTCAGTGAATGAGAATAGCATGTCGTCATTATCGGCAGGTAAATATTCTAATACCAATTGAAAGGGTGCGAAATGCTGTCTTGCTGTGCAATAGAGATTAAAAAGCTTTGGATGTAAGTGTTATTAAATTAAAAGTGCGAAAAAAAATGAGCAAAACCTCCTGAAACGCTAAAGAAAAATCAGTCAATTTTGTTCTATTTATTTCGTTTGCTTTCGGTATACTCATTTGTTTTAGTTTCCGCTTGGGTAGCCACTCGCAATATTTAGCCATTCATGTCTTTAGGGAAGGATGCTGCCAGTCGTTTTCTGTACTAAGGTATCCGTGCTGCGCTGGCACGCGTGGGCGTCTTTTAATACTCAGTAAAATATCGAAAATTCTTTGTTGTCGGCTTTTTTATATTCAGTGTTTTCTGACATGCCCGTGACATACGCGGCCGTTCGGTGGCCACAAAGCACATATACTGCCAGACGAGCATAGGATTTCCACATTGTAGATTCAACACAACCGGTTGTGGTGCTGCAAGATCAAGATCAAAGAGCCTGGTTCAAATAATTTTATCACCGAAACAAATCCAAATGTCATAACACTTCAAGAAGCGCTGCAGCCATATGTCCAATCTGTCATTTATTTTTTTAGCATCTCTGTGTACGTTTGTTCAACTTAACTTTATCAGTCATAAATATTTTATACCCGTAGGCTGTGTTCCAAAACCCAGAAGACTACCACGGTAACCATACATCTCGATACTGATCAGAGATGAGGAGAATTCCATGTAGACTAACGCACACCAGTTTATACAACGCACGACCCTTTACATGGGTCAAGGCGATAGATTCCCAAACTACAAGAGGAATCTCCAGAGACCACATTCCAACGTGCATTTTACAGACACCACATTGTCATTGCTCTGCCCACGAGGAACCAAAACGCCTCAGTTGTTATCATCGCCATTGTATATGAACATGTTAGCACATGCTGCCAGCTTTCCCAATGTTAACATTGCATTGAGAATAACAATGTCTGTACGTGCAAAAATTAGTTTAAACAGTCCTCTTTTCACTACTCCAAGCCCCCTTTCCCCCAAGTAATAGACCATCAATTTTCCATATTGAAAAAACCCGGAATATTTTTTTTGTCTTTTCATACATATGTTAAATTTTTTTCTTTGCAATTTGTCTCGTACTTAAACACCATGTTAGGTAATGAAAAGGAGCACACCCCAAAATGTCAAAGAAGACGTGTTTTGAATGATACTATGTTAACTAAAAAGTGACATAAGAATTTAAAAGGCGTATCATCTCGTGGCTTTAATGCTGAAAAGAATGTCAAGGATTTGCATGGCTTGTCTTACAACCATACTAGAAGCTAATCCGATTTTGGAGAACTTAAACTGTACGTGGCAGGGCATCTCTGTTTCCTTCAATCAATCAATCATTAAATTTTGTTCAGGTGTACTTTAAATACACTTTTATTATCGCGTTTCCGATATAGGGTAATTGACTCACAAAGCAAAGGATCTTCCAAAACAGAAAATGTATATGTCCCCGTCTGCAGCCTACACATCCATGCAAAATTAGCTTTGTGTTGTCTTCAAACAAATAAATTTCGAAATAAATTAAATAAATACTAAAACAGATGAATAAGCGAATAAAATAAACAATTTTGTGCAAAAATACAAATGATTATGAGTAACTGGTCCAAGTGTGGATACCTCTGGTACACGAGAATTCATTTCTCAAGAAATTGATCCTTCATCAGGAAATTTGGACATGACAGTCTATTAGCTAATTGAAAATTTCCAAATTAGTGTAGTATTTGTCATCTTATTCCACAATGATGTATATTAGATAAAATATATAACAAGTAGCCTTATCGAATGCGCTCACGAGATCATTGACCATGTATTGTGCCTGCTATGGGTCGTCATTCACAAGGCAGTTTATGTGTGGAACGGAATGTCAAAGTGAAATACAGTTTGAGGTCATGCGACTCCAAATGTACAAACACACAGGCATCACAATAGAAGCGATGTTTATTTTATTTCTTTTTTTTCTTTCAAAATTCTCTGCCTTTAGTTACACGTCGTTGTTTGGGCTTCCATGGTGAGCCATAGTGGGCCCCTTCTTGTTCGTGGTCTTCTATTGTAACTTGGCTGTTATGTGGAGCTCATGAGCTTTGATGCCTGAAATGGCAGATATGGCTTCAGGGGCGGATCAAGACATTTCAGAAAGAGTGCGTACTAGATCCCCAGTGGGGGTTCGGGGGACAAAAGAACAGTGGAAAAGCCTAAAACACAATTTTCTTTTATTTGAAAATGGAAGTTTCAGGAGTGAAATTAGAGACCACGTGCCAGGAGAGCTTCCGCGCCCCCGCCCCCAAATCCGCCTGTGGACTTTGTTCTTGTCCCATTTTGGCCTTGCACCTCTTTGTTGATGAGAAAGACGCTATGGCTAATTGAAGGCTCCAACGCTGGAACAACTCATTTTGATATCAATGAATATCAAAATTACAACGGAAAACCACAGCAGATTGTATTTGCATATATATTTTTACCATTGTCTTACAGAAAAAAAAATTGTTGAATTGAGGTACTTCACAACAGGGGAGCACTTTTCTATGGAACAGTGTGGAAGCGCGTTTATAATGGCAATTTTATCTATCTATCTATCTATCTATCTATCTATCTATCTATCTATCTATCTATCTATCTATCTATCTATCTATCTATCTATCTATCTATCTATCTATCGATCGATCGATCGATCGATCGATCGATCGATCTATCTATCTATTCATTATTTATTTATTTATTTATTTATTTATTTATTTATTTATTTATTTATTTATTTATTTATTACCTCCTCGGATGGAGAAATATACATATGAATCATACATCGAAGTAATTGATGGAAATCAAACCATAAATCCATACAAATAAATCAAACGCCAAATAGACATGAAATCGAAGTATGATGCCCCATTAAATGCAATTAGAATATAATAATAAATAAAGACATACAAATGAAACATAAACTGAGGATTTACTTACAAATCAAATTATGAAACTAAATAAACATTTGCGAATAAATCATAACCCGAAATCGTACATGACAAGAGCAGTGACGAAAAACTAAATTAGAAATTTAAGACTCTCCATGGCAGTTGATATCATTTCCATATCATTGCATTCTTAACAATGTTACCATACACCAACAAACCCTGACTTGTTTCACCTTTTTATCAATTGGTTAGGATGAATGTGACTCAGTATATAGATAGAATTAGTTCACCACTTCCATGTCGCCTTTTGTTGCAGTCTGTTTATTTTTCCCACTGCTGTTGTCTTACAAGTCGGGCGATACGAAAACCCATCGATTATTTTCCACTTTTGACTGTGCTTTCGTTACATTGGTTGTGTTTGCAGACAGTATGTTGGGGGCAACATGGACCAATAATCATTCGGTTATAGCTCCACGGGGGCGAATAGATGTCACCAGTACAACAATACTTTCATGGAACTAACTAAAAACAAGCTCTTGCCTGATGATATACAAAGCAGGACAGTAAGGTCTTGTGCTGTGTCATGGATTCATGTAATTCTTTGAGGTCTTGTACTGTGCCTTTCATATGTGTTTTAGCCAACGTTTTAATGTTCAGTTTTAGTGATTAATGAATGTCACAGCACTACGTTATACTTTTATACAGCCACAGTCATTGCAAAAGGACGTTCAAATACAAAATATAAATGTCGGGATTCTCTCGCTGTTAGTGACCCTTGGTCTCTATTTTGAATGGTCTCTGGCTCCAGGAGTGACCCTTGGCTTTCAACATTGTGTGTATTGTCACTCTTGGAGCTGTTTGTAGCTTGTCTGAACTGTGGGTGTCTCTGGTGGCTATCCATACTATGCACTTATTGCAAGTGTGAGTTGAATTAAGATCAATGTGTCATCTGGCAATGTTTAACTGGCTTGTGATGTTGCTCCGTATTCACAATCAACAGATTGGGATTTTGGTCAAGTTTGTAAAGTAGTCTCCCTGACACTTGCACCTTATCAGGCCACCCTGCCTCAAAACAGACATAATTTGAATCCATGCATTACAGATATGCCTACAAGTATTGTCTACTTAGATGACGTCAGGAAAAATAGCATAGATTATTAAGTCTATTCATGTCGTCAGAGGTTTAGCTAATTTGACTTGGTTTAAAAGTATTTTATTACATCAAACTAAGATTTCGTATATCAATAATATGCAACAATTAGGAAAAGGGCAACGCCCTATATTAATGCATCTTGCAGAAGGGAGATGACGTATAAAAAGGACGTTACCGTACTTGACAAACGTAATTTGAACGGTCAGTGTTCAAAGATGACCAGCCATGCAACAGCATACAACAAGGTGACGAAGATGCTTAAAGCAAACAAGAGATCGAGGGGCATACTTCCAGATAGTTTCATTAAGTAATTTCCATTCTTCAAAATGGCGCATAGTACCCATACATATGCTGGAAAGCGTACATGAGCTTAACCAATGCCTTTTTGCAAAAAAAATGAGGCGAGAATATGGTAATATTAAACCGCCGAAAAATTTGGAAATTTTCCGAAAGCGCCCAGACTGGAGAGCCGCATAAAACGGTTTGTAAAAAAGCATATTTTGAGACAATCGTATGTAACTCTGAACGTACCACAGTAAATAGTGTGCAAGAGAGGAAATAGTGACATACATCTTCACAAGCTGCATGGCGCTTGCTGTGGGTCTCACTTTCACACAAATTTTAGCAAGATGGAAGTTCAACTGACTGCTGCGTAAACGAAAGTAAGCGGGTATGTATAATAAAAGTATATCTGCTTCCAAAGTCACAATTCGACAGAAGATTCTGACAAGAGAAGTTAAATTAAGATTTGAATATTGACAACGATGGCGAATTGAAAATATGAAGAGGTAGCTCATTCCAAATGCGGACAATTAATGTAAAGAATGAATTATTAAACAAATCATTGCAAGATCGAAAATGAGGAAGGCCAAATCTTTGACGAGTATCGTGAAAAGACGTTCAGCATTGAAAAAAAATGGAATTACAGATTGCAGGTAATTTGGACAAAATCTGTTGAAAATCTTGCACATCAGAATTAATTACCTTAGCGTTTTCCCTACGAGATACTTATGTCTGTTATCCAAGTTCTTCATACACTTTGGCATTTGAAGCACCAGGCTTTGCAACAGCAACTGGGACTGCAGTCAGCTGAACTTATTCGAGCTTTTTAGCGTCTGTAAACGTGCATCCATCCAAGACAGAACTCTCACACACTAATTGGGTCTAATGGAGGAAACATAAATGATTTATTTAGTTTGGCGGTAAAGACGGCATTGTAAACTTTTCATAATAGTCAATAATTACCCTGTTTTATGAAAAATATTATTTATATGATCGGTACATCGGCAATCTGTACGTATTATGACGCCAAGGTGCTTGTGGCTATTAAGTTCCTGCAAAGAATGACCTTGGGATTTAAGGGGACTGGAGTATTCCTGCTTGTAATTTTCATACAATCCGATTTTCAGCATTAAAGCTGATAATCCAGTTATTTGCCTATTCATTAATGAAGGAAAGATGAGAATATAAGACAAGCAGTCACAGGATTATCAACTGTTAAGTAAAGAAAATTAATGTTCTTCAGCAAATTATTGGGTATTACAATGAACAAGGTCCACAATGCCGTGGACATATACAAGAGAAGGGAACTTGTACTTTTATATTACGTTTTCTACTTACGTGCAGTATGTGTTGCATCTGCTTGGCGGGGTCATTATTGAAGAGATGGAGACAGCAGTCATAGGGATAATTATATCAATATATGTTATTTACATTATTGTTATTCCATTTACCAATCCCTGTAAACAAGGTCAGGTAACAGGCTATGTGAAGTTTGTTGGTATGCTTGTTCCAGTGTCCCTCGCTGACAGGGATTGTCATATCTCACGACCTGTATCTATTTCAGCTTATACCATCAATAACTATTATATGGCTTGTGAATATATCTTTCTCTGACTGCTTCAAATGCCAAAAAACCAATCCGGATTTGTGAGGCTACCCAGGCCTGGAATACTTCATCCAGATATACATGTCAGGTGTCTTGGGTCAAGTGCTTGTCAGGAGTTTGACCACACTATAGGCTATTGACTGCCATATTTTGCAAATGTCGACTTACCTCCATGTAATATGTGAAGGGCATACTCACTGACCGTACATATCCAGAACTTTCCTGTCTGAATATCCACTAGTAATTTTCTGAGCCACTACTTATCAGACAGAATGTATGTGGAGAAGGGGTTAATTTTACGATGATGGGATCCCGTTGACCAATGAATGCAGTTGAAAAGTTTCACGATATATTGGACTTGTCATGTCCACACGTCGACCATTTACCGTGCATCCACTTCGTAATAATAGTCCAAAATTCAGAGGACTGAAGATCACATCAGCCATGTAAGCTACATTGTTTTTAAAATACAGCCGAGTTTCGGGTTTGGTCCATTTTATATTTTAAACATAATTCTGCACTGTAGGAAGGGTTACGTCTTATATGGATTTTGTCCACCACTCCTATATCCGTGTTGCCACTACACTGGAACTTCTGACACCTACATTGCCTTAAACCTACTTTGCCAAGAGAATCAACGAGAAAGCCATCAGTCTTGCTGATGTGATAATTCATATAGAGGTGTCTTTTGTACCCCTGTTCTCTATGAAGAATTCCATAGTGCGGCCTTTGCGTCATAGGGTCTGTGGAACCTTATCATTTGAATTAACTATGAAGGCATTTTTGCACCCTTAATATAGCAAAGTTTCATTATATACCAACAGTTAAAATTATTGCGTTTGTGTGTCCATACATGCATCCGTATAGCAATTACCCCCCCCCCCCTTTGGCAGTACAAGGTGGTCCACTGCAATAGTCTTGTATATTTGTGGTATCTTCTTGTTTCATACTGCTGTAATTAGATCAAAGAACATGTGATTTCGTTTTGTTTATTGTTTAATATGAGAAAACCAGGAAGTTCTATATCTATGCAAACATAGGATGGATGATGTATTTGTCCAGTTTAAACCAGTTTGCTTTTGCATTGACACCCAAATTGTTTAAAAGGTTTTAGCTCTGTTGACTGACAAGTCAACAGAGTTTGTAAAATTCCTTTGCGTCCCCCGTCTGTCTGTCTGTTCGACTTGAACATTTTCAACTTCTGAAAAATCATGGTATGGGATGTTTAACAAAGTTATGGAATTCAAATTTTGTGACCATGTGTCGGCAAGTGCTGCTATTGTACATGAACAGAGGAGGCCTTGGGTAAATGTCATCGCCATAGTCGACTTCTTGCTGTCATGAATGTTCCTTATGTTAGAGACAGTGTAAAAACAGATATCGTTTCTTCAGTCTACCGGGTTTGTAGACTTAATTCTCCTTTCCGCTCTATATTTTTCCATTTATTATCTACTTTAATAGTAATTGGGAGGTCCATTCCGGGGAGTTTATGCAATAGAAAGGTAGATTACAGCTTTCCGCTGAGTTCTCTACCAACCTGGATCCAATCGACGCAGCTCTGATGAGCATAAATTGATCTCCCTTTTAATTAGAAGTTTTTAATGTAACACATTTTGAATCATGTATGTTAAATAGGAAAGGTGATAATTTGCTGTAAGGTGTGTATTCGCCCAAATACACAACTGAATACACAAACATTTGGAGGGCTTGAGCTGTGCATTCCCATTAGTTTGAATGTTAAGCAACCTTAAATGAACTAGTCACTTTGTAGCTGTATTTATATGATTTTTGTGAGGTATTTCGTTATGCATCTGGATTTACTGTCTGAAATTTGGTGTTTTCATGTGCAGGAGTTCTCAAGTTATTAAGTTGCAAATTACAGTGTAAAGCAATAGAAATACATAACCCTAGCCGTCCGCTGACTGCAGTGCCCTCTGTTCTGCAGTTCTTGAACCATCTGTTCTTTCCCTTGCCCACTGTGATATTCGTGAATTATATAATACTTGTGTTCATGATTTTTTATATGTATTTGATATTTTATTGATTTACTTCGATTTGATTTCCCCCCTACAGTGGGGGGGGTGTAATAAAATTGTGGTATATATGATAATAATATAATATATAAAGCAATACAGTGCATGTATTGCAATATTGTTAAAACAATTGTATGGAATGCTTTGATTCTACACACGGAAGGCCCCAAGTGGATCTTTGTCAACTTTGTGAAGGAGATGAGGATGCAATAATATTTCTATTTTTATGGGAATTTATTTCTTTCTCAAATAAAAACTTTTTTTCACAGGAACTTTTTGTTCAGTTGCTTTGATATTGCCTGCCCGGTCACCTTGCTTTTTATGGGTGACTGCCTGTCTCAAGTCAGGAGTGCAATTTGTTTCTTCACATTGGTACTGAAAGCTGAATGTTAATGTTTTTTAAGGTAATGCTTGAATCTCTACCTTTTGTGGCATTTGACTTCGCTCTCATTGCTGGGTAGGGATTTATGATAAATACTTTATAGACCCAAATGTGCTGTGGGCCATTTTCTTTGACTCATAGTGTGGTGGAATGTTCTTTGTAATGTTCCAGATTCATAAATGTCACAAAAACGATATAGTTCTACTTTCTTCCTTTGGCTCAGCTGGCTGACAAGTCAGAAATGTCAAAAAGTGACAGGTCTACCATGTCTCTTTTTATCCTTCAAATAAGTGATAAATTTTGGGTTTTAAGAGGTTAGGCCGATTTGTTTTGGAGAAAAAAAACTAACGTTTGTAGTTAATGAAGAATATTTCAAAGGCTGAGAGGACCGGTTTAAAACCACCAGTTGCCTTTTATGGATGACTGCCTGTCTCAAGTCTGCAGTGAATTTTTTTTTAGTTTGAAAGCTGAATGTTAATGTTTTGGTAATTGTTGAATATCTACCTTTTGCGGTATTGGACTTCGCATTCATTGTTGGGTTGGAATTAAGAGATTTGAGTAATGTTTTTCTGAACTGTTTAGGCCTGTCTGGTTTCTATTTTGGCTACCACCTGACGATGCAATTTTCCCTTTTGTTTTGGATCAATTTTCGCTTTCTTCTTCAGAACGGCAAAACAGAATTGAGACATTTTATTAGAATATGATCTAACTACGAATGATAAAAGTCTGAAAAAAGGATGGGATTATGTTAATGTTTGACGAAGTTAATGGATATCAAACTTTGCAATCAAGTGTTGATAAGTGTTACTACTGTTCAAGGACGAAGCAGCAACACAGTATATGGAATGCTTTCCTTTTACGCATAGATGTTCCCCAGGTGGACATTTTCCAATTTGTGCAGGGAATGCTGCATGAATCATACATTCTCTGATAGGAAATGTATATATACTGTTTAGTTGAATGAAAGCTTTTGTTCTTTATTTTATTGTATTTTTAATGAATTAGCAAATCAGATATACTGGCATATATCTTGATAATGCTGGACCCTGAAAATAGTTAAAGCGTGTGTGTCAACACACACTTTTCTGTTTTTCCTAAAATTCTTTCTTTCTTTCTTTCTTTCTTTCTTTCTTTCTTTCTTTCTTTCTTTCTTTCTTTCTTTCTTTCTTTCTTTCTTTCTTATTATACTGTTATACATAGAAACTCCAAACTTGGCTTGATGGTACCTCCATAAAGGGAGTTGGACCTTTTTATACAGAGGAATGAAGATGTGTAAAATTTTGCAAATTAGAGGCATTTGAAATTTTAAATCTTGAATATCTTCAAAAGTGTAATAGATAGAGATGTCATTCCAACGTCTACTAGGGGGTTGTTGGCCATTGCGCATCTAATGAATATAAAACAAAAGTTGTAGCAATTTTTGAAGTGTTACAGGACGTTTGACTTTATAAGACTAATGCATACATGTTCTTTTGCAATTGGTTTAGGTGTCTCTGTAAATGAAAATAACCCCTTTCAAAAATAACGTGGCGATAACGCGATTACACTATGACAACTGACAACTTACAAGCGTATAATATATGTGTTTATAGATAACTCAAGGATTTGTACAGGGACGTATCCTGTAACATCCGTTGGTTTTCTTGCGTTTATGTGATAAAGTTATAAATTGTAAGACATCTAGAGCAAAGTCTCTTATTCCCCAATTGAAGCCTAATGCGTTGGTCTGATGTGCAATATATTTTCAATAAATGTAACATGAAGCAATTAAGTTCATTCTGTGTACAGTCATTTGTATGTTGTCCTTCCGCTGCGGACTTACCAATCACGCGAGACCTGGAGGCGTTTGCTTGAGCCCCGGACATGAAGAAAGGGCACAATTTTGTGAACACATGTCGTCCACAGTTTCTCGACTAAAAATATTTTTAACATTATCTAAAAGAGACACTATATTCAACGAAAGCACTAACAAATCCCATAATACAAATCACCCGATAAGGCCTGCCATTCATTTTCTTCGAGTTTTCCTATTGTATCTTCTTCCTTCGTTCGAATTCCCTTCTATTTTTATTTATTTTCCCCTTCATGTTCTCCAGGGAACCTCTCCAAAAGCATAAAAGCAAGTCCTGATATTTTGTATATATATAGCCTAATGGCTGAATTTGATCCTCATAGGTGTGTGTTGTGAATTATGCAAAGTGTCCACATTTGAAAGGTGAAGTCTTGCATATTTTCAAAGCTGTTATGGATAGAGATGCCACTGTACCTTCTGATGCATTGCACTCACCGTTCCTACCCCTATTTAGTTTTCAGCAAAGGTCGAAACATTTTAACTATGCTCATTCGAGATATTTCAAATTTGAGATTCATAATATTCAGAAGTGTACAAGACAGAGTTGCTATATATATATATATAGAGAGAGAGAGAGAGAGAGAGAGAGAGAGAGAGAGAGAGAGAGGAGGGAGGGAGGGAGGGAGAGAGAAAGAGAGAGAGAGAGGGAGAGAGAGGGAGAGAGAGAAAGAAAGAGAGAGAGATGTTCTATTGACTATTTCGCATCTCATGAATATTGAATAAACGTCGCATTATTTTACATTATGCGAATCAGAGACATTTTAAATCTTGACAATCTTCAAAACTGTATTTTGCCGGGGAGGGGGGGGGGCACAGTTTGTCAGGCACAATTTTGTGGCATCCAAAAGTAGAAAACATAGCTACGATCTAACTGACTTCAGCATCAGCAAACCCCGCGTAATTAAGCATTCACTGACCTAAATACATATTTGTACTAAAATTCATGTGTCGTCAGTGCTACTCTCTCTCTCTCTCTCTCTCTCTCTCTCTCTCTCTCTCTCTCTCTCTCTCTCTCTCTCTCTCTCTCTCACTCTCTCTCTCTCTCTCTCTCTCTCTCTCCCTGTCTTGTCCGCAACCTATGACCTTTTCCTGGTGTTTCGTTTTTATGGTTACAGACACGAAAAAACAAACAAACAAAGAAACAAACAAAAACAAAAAACAAAACAAAAAAAACCCCAGACAAGTGATTAGACCTGTTCTGAAAATGTCCAATCTTGCAATCTTCACTTGCCATTTACTGCTATTTCGTTTCTTTCACATCTATTTGAGAAAAATCGTAACTTAATATAGTTTGTTGGCACCTGGAATTTTGCTCACAATTTTTGACAAAATAATCAATTCTATTTGCACTGCAATGCTGAAGGACCCACATTAATATTTACATCGTGTTAAGCAGCGCGACCTCCCTGGAACAGCCGATTACTTTGAAGGAGACGACCTTTGTCTTAGAGACTAAATTTTATTTATCTGACCAACACGAAACTAAATAAACCATGGGGTTGGCTGTATGCCAGGCGACTGAAGGCGAATGAGTTCGTTGAATGCCTGCAAGTTTTGTACTTAGAGCCGCATGACATGTTCATTAGCCTATTTTCTAAGCTTTTAAAATTGTTCATTTAAGAGTCATTTTTCCTGAGTCATTAGGCTCACTGACATGTTTAAATCACCCGATCTTGGACAACCTTAGCGACAGCAAAGAGTACGGGTAGGGGGGGGGGCACTCGTTGACATCTTGACACCTTGTTGTAACACCAAACCCAATTCACACCAGCAGACGAACACCAGGGCCTCCACACTATACTAAACCACTGAAAGAATGAGAAAATATATTAGCAGTGACAGCGGTGCGCAAGAGAATACCCGTTGAGATAAGAACTTCACAACTTGACAGTATCACAGGGTTGATGACTATATCCAGCAACTCTTCGAATCTCTCATTGCAATGTGTAATTTGGGTTTTTTGGAGCGATAGACTGCTCACTTACCTCCAAAAGTGGAGATTTCCGGGGGAATTGTTCCGGAAACTGGCTCCACTTTATGGTGTAAAAAGCTGCTACATATGCCTTTGGGTCAATATTGCAGCCCAGTGAGCCATTGTGTGACCCATGTAAATTTGTCAAAATACATTTAGCAAAACAGTAGGCTGAGAGAAAAAAAAACTAAACAATTTAAAATACATTCGTACACAGGTTTGAAGACGTGGCATCTCTTGAAAGTATTATGAAATAAATAAGGCAAATATAATGCCCTGGGAACTTCTTGTACATATTAATACATTTCCAGAATAACTGATTACAAACAACTTCATCGTACATTTGTTTCAGATCTTGAAAGAAAAAAGACACATAGACAAAAAGATTGCAAGAAAGAAAGAAGGAGCAGTGGCGTGGGTACCTTTGGCAGCCTATTTCTTCTTAGACATGGAAGTGTAATTGAGACCTTAACGTTTTCCCAGCCCAAATCCCAGATGATCCACTGATGATGTCTCTGGCTGTGAGAGGTTAACATTATCTGAGCAGTACTTTAATAGTCCGTACATAATGTTTGTATGTGCTTATTGTTGTATGTCTAATGAGAAAGCACTTATAGATAGATATATTGTTGTTTTTACATCCATGACTTGCGTGAAGGTAACCGTTCAATAGGGCCCAATTGTGTATGAAGAAAGTACAAACGGAGGTCAAGTTAGGCTCTTAACTTTAGAACAATGGGGTGTGTCATACATACACACATACATACATACATTGATGCGGGTTGTTGGTGCTGGCCTGCATTGTCTTAACCGTAGAGTTGTGTGAGTACCCCGTCCCCTGGTAAAAGTATGCGAAGGCATACCGCCTTATGATGCATCTCATGGTAAGAAGCAATCCTCACACTCATGGTAGGCCTGAAGGCCAGGGCCAAAATCAAAATAAGAAAGGAAACGATAGCTGCCCGTTTGATGGTTGAGATATATGCTTGACAAATAATGGCGTGCAGGGATGCTAGTTTGATTGGGATTGCACGCACATACGTGCAAACAGCGTGCTAAATTGATGTAGACTGAGCCCTCGTCATCAGCATTCAGAAGCAGAACATGCATGATCCCAGGTAATACCATTACATAAGCCAAACCCACAATCATAGGAAGAGGAATAGCAAAGACCTCCGGGGAGCTGTTCTGAGAGTATCTTGGGGGTTTGATATCATTAGCCCTACAACAAGGCCATCCGCATCTGAACAGCCAAATCATAAGTCAGCTATGCAGAATACAGAGAAAGTTGAGTCAGTATTTTTCAGAGGAGATGGAGCGTTGGAAATACAAAATTGTAACTGATAAGCCGTACATTTCAAACGCTCTTTTACCTCTCCCAAAAGAACATAATGATATTACATTTATTCATGCTTGTAGCTTATGAGAGGGCAAGGTTTTAAGCGGTTACATTCACCAGGGACGTATACATAGAGTGGGGTCAGACAGTCGGTAATCTAGAGAGATATGCACCAGTGAACTTGGAAGATGTAATAAAATTTAAAGTCTCATGTCTCAGCTGCCCCAGGCTGTTTGTGCCAAAGGACACAACTGTTGGCACTATAACTACATTTTCATTAAAATACACATCACCAATATAACATTAAACTTAAAACGATGGAAAAAGATCGTTTTGTTCTCTAAAAACCACTCTTCTTTGAAAAAATGCATTTCACAGAACAGCATAAGACGCACAAAGCCACAGAAACGAAAGGTAGGAGACAGATACAAGGAAAAGACAGAGGTGCAGTGAAAAAAAGTCATACCTCAAGAACCAAGAAGATGTTGAAAATAGTGGAAGGCATATTTGAACAATTCCAGCATGTACCAGAAGCAAAATTCCCATGGTTATAACAGAATGTAAATTGCCAATTTAAACCTTCTGTACTTGAATGATATAATGCACTGCCGAACATACCTGAACATTTGATAAAAGAACAACCTGTAGAATCACTTAACCCTATTTGCTGTGTAAACAGGGCTTATAGCGAAATTTCAGTATGCAAATTTAATGAGGGGACAATGTACAAAGGACATGAAAAGACGTAGTGCCATGTATGTTCAATTGCCACATGAATATTTAGCTATGTCCTGGGCGGCGATTTCAATGAATGAGTATTCACTTACATGCACCTAAATGCGAACGGGTATCTTGAATGGCAAGAACTCGGCTGCAGAAATTGTATGGTTCACGCAATTTAGTAGGTCACATTATACTGTTTGAATATCCTTGACTTTGATGCTTGAAACGAGATGGAATTTCAGATGGTCATGGGTACCTACTGTTACAACTTAACTTAAGACGGATTTAGAAGGATTTATAGTAGAGCTTGGTTCGTGCGGGCTTTAAAATGTTGTGCGCAGCTCCTAGTTGGATACTTTCAAATTTGCTTTGTCTTACATCATGCTATGTCCCAGTGTTGGTCCAAAGGACGAGTTACTAATACTTTATTATATTTCTTTCCAAAATTAGTTTTAGACTGTTCCTAATATAGAACAGTACGTAAGATGTAGTGGTAAATTCAGTGATATGCTTGGATCATTACACACTTGAATGCAGAGGATTATAATTTTTTTACTTCGAGAAACAAGTATTGTGTGGAATTTAAAGCAGGAGAGACAATAAGCCAGTCATAAGACCACCGATTAACATCAGATTGGAATTTAGAGTTTTTGCTGCAATAAATGCTTTTTAACCTCAAACTAAAGAAAGGTGTCGTCCGCAAATTATTTCATACCACATCTAATGATACATGCTTGGGTAGGGGATGTCGACCGGGAAGTGGACAAATGCTGAAGCAGCGTGCAGCAAGTGTTTGCTGCGTATCAATCTCCAGCATCCGTTGTACTGTGCACAAAAGTGGAATAAGGCCTTCAATTGTGTAATTTTTGGACATTCATTTCATTTGCCTATCATCAGAATCTTATTCCTGAAAGTGAGGTAAGATGCTTTACCAGGACGTTTAGCCTATGTAACTTCGTATTGCGTAGCAATTACTAAAAACAATAAAAGTTCCGCCTTTGCTGCAAGCGCAATATGCCAGACCAGATGACAGAGGGCGGAAGTCACTTCCTGCGTCCCAGAATTGCCGACACAGCGGAGAAAGCGACTGATTTGACTTACTGATACCTCCCCGTTTATATTTCCCTGTACTGACATAGACAGATTTTCAATGCTGACTTTGAATGAAGCTGTTCATATGATTATTATTCAGATCATTGCAGGTAGATGTATCATGGTGGGCATTCTTGACACAAACTTTCAACTGGCATCCACGGATGACAATAAAAACCCTTCCTAATGAATTTGTGACCATAGACACACGTAACTCTGCGGTGCGGGCTTTCTTTGGCAATTATTGGTGTTTTATCACCCCAGAGCCTGACTGGCTAAATGCAACGTGCCTCTGCATAAATTACAACAGATTTTGACATTGTTAAGAGTAGCAGAAAGGTTGGCACCGTGGTGGTCAGGTCAACGGGTACATGTTTTGGAAACACACAGCAAGTCAGCTAAAGTAGATTACTGTTTCTCAAACCGCAAGTAGTTTTACGCACAGAGGCCGGTCAGAAAGATAGCCTCGTGTTCTTTTGTTTTCTCTAA
The DNA here is from genome assembly GCA_964020975.1 of Hermodice carunculata. Lineage (NCBI taxonomy): Eukaryota > Metazoa > Annelida > Polychaeta > Eunicida > Amphinomidae > Hermodice > Hermodice carunculata. Next base: position 130,178,875 of record OZ026612.1, on the reverse strand, counting down.
AGTCAAATTTGTTGCTGAAGGCAGTAAATAAAATTGATGGCAGAACTCATTGATTTTCGTAATATAATTTTATTCTAGAGCAGATCTATTGCGGCCAGAGTGAAAGGATACGGGGACGAAAACGAATCAAAAGTCGTGTATTTTAAAGACGGAGTGCTGCATTTACCTTTGTGGAAGCGCATAAACGGATCACATTAAGGTACAGAGAGGCTGATTAGGTGATACTTGCCAAAGCTACATCACCATGTCATTATTCTGCCGCAAATGTAGAAATATGCGGAGCTTACGTTCAGGCTAGCTGGGACATGTTGCAAAGAAACGGTGTGCAACCAGATTTAAATATTAGACCCATGTTGCAAAGAAACGTTATGCAACCAGATTTAAATATTAGACCCAAGTAATGCATGTTTCCTACACTTGAGTGGGGCATTTTATGCGGCTGCTGCTGAGGAAGGGAGTTTTAGGCTAGGATGTAGCGGGGGGGGGGGGGGGGGGGGAGGAGGGTACTTCTATGTTGGATTGTACTGGGTATGTGCCGCGGGAAAGGCCCTGTTTTCATTACTCGCAGGATTAGAAAAGCTCCCCCCCTCCCCCAAATGTACACAGCTGGATTAGGATAGGGGTAACAATTAGGATGCACCAATGCTGCACTCCTTTCAACACATTACAGGATTGAGAAAGGGTTCCTTTTCAGATCTGGTGTAGGATTAAGATAGGGTATTGTGTAAAAATGTCCGCGGCACACACCCACCCTGATGTTAAGCATGTGCCCCCCCCCCCAGCCCAGGAGATGTAGTTAACAGTTATATAAGGAATGCCCTTCTAGTAGGCCTACTTAAAGAGGTTCAGACCGTATATTTGGTTGTGTTATTGGCAAAATGAAAATATGCATGTCAATGTCTGCTGAACAGAAACTGCCAGCTTCAGTTTCAGTCAGTATGACATCAGTTTATTACACTCAGCAACACTGCTAAACATATCTCTCCTTGGTTTGTTGTGATTGTGTATGTCATCTTGGAGCTACATGTAGGTCATCCATTTTAGAAAACGTGCAGACAATTGTTAAGTGACATTCTTGCATTTTAAAGCTCACTGCATTAGCTGGACAGAACGACAGGTTCCTATGCTCGCCTGTGATCGTATCATGGCAACGAGCAATATGCCACCACACACATTGATTTCCCATTTTCGCCAAACGGGTCTCGATTGATGACATCATCATCGTTTGAATCGCTCCAGCCTGTTTCCTAGCGTTTCAATGGATGAACAATCGAATTCCGGTCAGTTTGTAATGTACACGCTCTGTCTCCAAATTTGCTACAACAGTTACTTCCAAATCACACAGGAACACTTCTGGGCACTGTCATTTCGTAACTAGCACAGTAGCGGCTGCCCTGTAAGTTCCACTTTTTCATAAATTGTATGTGTTTTCGTATTATTTGATCAGTTTACCAAAACCACTGACAGCATTCTGTTCAAACTTGGCGCGAATGTACATTGACTTAGTATCCCCTTTTCTAATTGGTACTGCTACCATTTTCTGACTTTTAATAATTTATTTTTCAATTCGCAATCATTAATAAGAATAGGTTAGCATGGGTCATTCGAAGATACTGGTGCACGCAGTAATTTTCTCAAGAATGTTGGTTGAATCAAGAAGGCTCGTGTAGCCTCCTTGGTTGAATCTGTCTTCAAAGAGGAACAGCATATATCTAGACTAGGCCTTATTAATGGGTGACAATGAGATAGCGTTCGGACATATATTACAATATTTTTGAAAAGTTAAAAGATTGCTTCTCAGAATTTGCTAGACCAATCGCTCTTTAATTGTGCAGGGATACATCCGGGCACTGCTAGGCTTTAATTTCCTAATGTCACATAGCGACGTAACTGTATTTGGTCTCGACCTCTTAACACAAGAGCTAATCAAAGTGAGAATTTGGCGTTGCACCTGTGGTAGTATCCTCTTGCATCATGATTGTGGGTGCATGATGAATGGCCATGACCTAATTACCAAGGTTAAAAGTCCAATTTTGCAAATTTACTTTTTTGAGAATACCCTGGATGTTGCTTGAGCTAGGTGTTTAATATTACGCAAGATAACAGTCCTCTTTGTGTATAGGTGACTTAAGCCTAAGTAAATGCAAGGTAACAGAGTAATTTTGGTGAATGTGGTTTCTGGCTAATCACGCAAGGACCACTTGAAGTAAACTGGGCTGGGCACACTTGGCCAGGAACCTGAAGGGCAGTGAATTATAAAATCATACCAGTGATCTTGATCTTATGCGGCAAATTTTGATGTTTCGAATTAACGTGTGGCACATCGGCAGCTATCATATTTAAATAGGTCATGACATGCGCACATACCAATAAACAACCATCCTTTTAATGTAGTGGCAAAAATTGGTTAGCACAAGAGTCAGCTGAGCACAGCACTGTCAAACACCTCATGTTCTTACATTGATTTTTCTCTTATTACAAACTTAACATAACACACATACGAGACCTAATATGGAGCAACATGTTGAAAAGGGTACATGAGACAGCTGTTGGTATATGACCACTTTAGAAACTATCCACGAAAAAGAAACAACAGATACATAGCCTACTAGTCTTTACTGATTTGAAGGAATCATTTTACGCTTTGCTCACAGACACTTCACGGGAGGTGTGTCAGCGGTATTTATGCATATCGCCTACTATTTAAGCCATCAGACAGGGCATGGAGTCATGCGTGATTCCAACAAAGCCACGAGACAGCAGTGCTCTGCGTGAGTCCCAAAAAACCCTGCCAAATATTGATGTTATATCATTTTAAGAGCTAGGAGACCGCGGTATTATGCATAACTCCGACAACCGACACAAGACTGTGGAGATGCGCATACCTCCCACAGCCATGAGACAAGTGTTGTGTACGCCTTACACAAAGACAGCAACAAGCAGTCACCGTGTATGCCTCCAATTCTTCGTTGCCAGAGACAGATACTAACTGATGGCACTGTGTCGCCAAATAAAACATTTGTGCAGGTTGTCATCTATATGTATAAAACACCCATGAATCATTCCATGTACTGCTGATGACTCCGAGTGATAGTTATGACATAATGTATCCTGACACGACTCCCTCTTTTACAAGCAGGACGCACAGTACATTATTTTCTCAGATGAATAATTGCATTGTTATTGGCCAGAGGATGAGTCGGGTAAAATTATGTTTACATGGCAATATAGCCCCTACCGCGTGAACAATGCAGCCTAGATATATTGAGTCTGAAGTGGTAAACAGGCAGTGGTTTTGTTTATATCTAAATAATAAGGATTGAAATACCCTTTTGACTAAAACATCGTGTGTGTCACCTGACACCCGCCATTCCCTTTCCTCCCTGCACTCCGAAATTCTAAATTATCCTGTTGCTATCAAGCCCTATTAATTCATTTATTTGCTTCCAGCACCCTGCCAGGTAGTCCTGTACACTTTTAATACCTTCCTGCCTCCCAGAAAGACACCCTTCAAACCTAAAACCCATGCTACACGTTCTTCTTCCTCTAAACACTTAACCCTTGTAGGCCCTTGTTATTATAGTCTTCCCTGTGCCACTTTCTGGAAAAAATCTTCTCTTATCTGTCTATATGCATCAGCCAATGATCCATATCTCATTTGCCTCTTGTGTACATACCTTATATTTACCATTACTACCTGTTGTCCACTTCTGTGTTGTCTTTTCTAGATTGATCACTCCTGCCTTGAAAAAGAAGCCTGGATCCTTCCATCCCAACACACACTTTTCTTTGGCTTTTCTAGTACCTTGTACGCTTTTAATGTACTCTTTTCCCTGACTCCTCTTTTCCAGTCTTCCTTCCAGCCCTCTGTAACATTCCTACCTATATATACTTTCCCGTCATCAATCTCATCATATCCTTTCAATTCATATCTCTCTGCAAACTAATTTATGTCTTTGACCCATCTTGTTTGTTCCTTGACTATTTCATTGTAAACTAATATATATATATATATATATATATATATATATATATATGTATGTATGTGTATACATATATATATATATATGTATATGTATATGTGCATACATACATACATATATATTACCGTACGGTTGTGAGCAGTGCATGGTTGACCTCGTCTTCTTTCAACAGTCTTTCCGCCTGCATGCAAGTAACTTTTAAAATACTCAGATGCCAAATTATGGTTCTACTGTTGTTTTCCTAATTTCATAGAGTGGCCCCTCAACTGTCTGTTAGGATGTTGGAAGAAAGTACCTGAGTCAGTTTTATAGTAATTGTTTAAGTAATTGTAAGTCTCGCACAAATCTGTGTGCTGTCTCCTCTCTTGTAATGTTTAATCAAGATTGTGGGTGCATAAATCGAGACACCTCCGTTGAACTTTTTCTGGTGAGTCTATGTCTTTTTGAAGCCACGGGCTCCATACCGGAGACCCGTATTCTAAAATTGGCCTGATGATAGACTTTGACAAGGTAGAGATCTTATCAATGGTCATGCCAGTGAAGCATCTTTTAATCATGCCAATTCGTTGATTAGCTTTGTTGACAATGGTAACAATGTGTTTTCTGGGAGTAAGATTATCAGTAGTAATCACTCCCAAATCCCTTCGTTCAGAGACCTGAGTAAGAATTTCACCATCCAGACTATATAAATAATTGATTCCTTCTCTAATCTTCATGACTACATATTTGGTAGCATTATATCTTAGGAGCCATTGCTTTGACCAACTTGCCAGTGCATTTAAATTTCTTTATAAACGATGGCAGTCTTCTCTGTCGTGAATTTCTCTGTATAGCTTTGTGTAATCTGCAAACAGTTTTGCAGTTGACTCTGCAAGTGAAGGGTTATCGTTAACATACACCAGGCACAGAAGCAGCCCTAAAATGGAACCCTGTGCGACAACACTAGTAGTTCTCTTCCACTAAGAGGAGCCATTACGTAAAATAACTCTCTGTCTACGGTTGTTTAGGAAATCTGCTATACATTGCAAGACTTTATCACGAATACCAGCCTGTTTAAGTTTAAGAAGTAACCTATTATGGGGGACTGTATCAAAAGCCTTGGCAAAGTCTAAATAAATTATATCTGTTTCAATCTCCTCATCGAAATTTGTAGACCAGTCATACAGGCATTCCAAAAGTTGAGTTATGCATGAACATTTACTCTGAGAACCATGCTGGTCACAGTGTATAGAATTGTTTGCATATAGAAGATTGGTCACTTCATTCTGGACAATATGCTCCGTTAACTTTACTATTTGGCTTGTAATAGCCACAGGCCGATAATTCTCAATTAAAGTGCGAGAGCCTTTCTTATGTAAAGGCATGACATTAGCATTTCTCCAATCTTCCGGGAGCTGACCAGTATGTAATGATTTGGAGAAAAGTGATGCCAATGGACGATCTAAATCTAGACATTGTCTTAACATGTTTATAAATGTTGATATTATCAGGGCCACTGGCATGATTTGGTTTCAGCCTTGATAGTTTGGATCTGACTTATAGTGGTTTTATATCAATATCAAGAAGTACATTGTCAACATTCGGTACCGCGGGTGGAGAAAAGTCAATAGGTGGTTTCTTTGTTAGAACCGTTACAAAATAATCATTTAACACCTCCGCCTTTTCTCCATCTTTCGTAATTGTCATATCATTGTCTTTTAAAGTCTCAACTGCTGAGCTAGACCGCGTGTAGTGTCGAGTGTAATTCCAGAATCTCTTTGGGTTAGTTTTATATCTGCTCCACCAGTTTGTTTCCGTAGTGAGACAAAGCAGAGCGAATAACATCCTCGTAAGTTTTAATCTCTTCCTGGTATAAAATATTATCAGCCGTTAGGTTAGATTCTTTAAATTAAACCAATTTCCTTCTTTTCCTGGCTTTTGCCTGCGTGACACTACTGTATCTAGCCCAGGGGACCTTATTTATATATCCGGGTTTCACCCATTTGAAGGGAATATACTTATTTGTCAAATCTGAGAGAGTGATTTTGAAGGATTCCCATGCAGAATGTTTAGAGCATCTTCTACATCATTCCAATCTCGATTTCTAAGCTCATTGTTCATACCTATGTAGTCACCTTTAGCATTTAAATATACTTTTCTGGGACTCCTATAAATTTTTGGTATGAGACACATCAGCTCAAGCCACACTGTTTTGTGATCACTACTTGAGAAGGATTCATCCACTCTACAATCACTAATAGAGTGAGGATCACCCACCAGAGCCAAATCTAAAATTTTTGAGCCCCTGGTTGGCTCTGAGACAATTTGAGTCAGATTTTCCTGAATTGTGTCACGGAAAACCTGTTCCAAGGCTCTAGTACTGGCCCTAGCAGCTGGAAACTCTGCTCCAGGCCCCAGGCACGGGCTGGCACGCTCCACACAATGACGAAATCAACACAAGAAATAGCTCCTACAAAGTGCCAAATATTTTATTTAATGTTTTGCAAATATTGCAAATAAAATATAACATGCGCGCACTTATCAAAAGTGTGACATTTAGGCCTAAATCAATTAATGTCCAAATGTTCGGGAAAAATACACAATCAACAAACGACAACAGTCGCGAAGGCATACTACAAGTTGTTTGCGTGATTTGTCAGCCATGAGCTTGCTGAATTTTTTTTAAATAGTTCCGTTGCTTGGCAGCATCTCTTCATGCGCCCGGTTTACCTTTGCATCGGGTATGGAGTGCCTTCCCGTCCCTAGGCTATGCTTGTAATGGTATAAATTACCCCTGTAACCAATAGAACCATTATACTGATGTATATATTGTGCCTTTAAAACGGACGAGGTTTCTGTAACGGCCTTCTTGAACTCTAGGGGACCCAAGCCTTTTTTGGGGAATTCCCATAACGATGTCTACATTCCTACCTGAAGTGAAGATTATTGCGCTGCAGTCATTATGGTAACATTTCTATATGTTTTTCTAGTAGAATAGATGTTAGCACGGCAGGCATTAGGCTATATCATTAAAATATATATATATAAAACAAAAACAAAACAAAAAAAACCTCGAATTCATTCCGTGAAAGCATCGATGGAATCGATTATGGTACCGCCATTTGCGTATGCACCGAACGACTTTTGACGGCCATATTACCCACAAGTCAACACCGCAACTCAATTTTAACCAATGGGGGGGGGGGGAGGGGGGGGAGGGGGAAACGTCTACTAGATTAGCCATGTGTGCGTGTTTACCTTCACGAGCAATACTTTTATTGTTCTTGATCACATTTAAAAATATATGATATGGTCAACAATAGCACTTGTAAACGACATCCATCCCGGCTCATCGACAGAAACGCTGATGCTTAATTTACATGTTAGGACCGGTCGGAAGTCTTCTCAGATAAGTGATTCGTGTTGCTAATGATAATTTAAAACACATCCGGAACTTTCGTGAACTTTGAACCATTATTAGTCCTACAGGGTCTCGGGTCCCCTAAAGTTTAATAAGGCCGCACAGGGCCCTCGTTCACGGCAGAGATCTACATTGCGCAGCTGCCGCCTGACATCCTTAGTTTTACTTTTAGGAAGGTCGTTGCGAGCTCTTGTTCATGCGGGAAATGAACCTCAGTTTCTGAGTATACATTGCACTCTGATGAGATAGCATATCTGGTTGCCTGTTTTCTTTGTAGTTTACTACCCATTCGTCACCAAAGTCAGCGTGAGTAAAAAAAATGACGTGTGCAGTAGGCCTATGAACGTTTAATTGTGATTAGAAATCTCGAGCCTACATAATACTTGCCCATAATACTAAGGACAAGCTAATTCTTTTGTGACAAAATTCGAGTATCACACTTTAGTGCACGTATATATACTTTCGACGTGGTCATGGATGAATGAGGACATTGCAACAAGTCTCTCATAAACACGTAAGGGGCATTTCACTTGTCATGGCTCATGCTAAACGGCATTTGACGTTAGACCTTTGCCCCCCCCCCCCTTCCCCTTAACGTGAAAAGTGAACCTCACTGACACGTAACTGATCAGTTCCTTGTGCATCATTAGTCCGCTCGAGACCATGATGGTTATACTAATAGCTTTAACCCGGGGGCGGGAGCTTTAAAGTGACCGTTTGAGATTTTGGTCGCACAATCGAAATCGTTCGGGCAGCCAGCTATTCTGAAAATTGAGCAAACCCCCACATCTGTTTTGCAGAGCCAAGTTGTGGTTATGAACGCAAATTAACCGGTACTCCGGCGGTAGGCCTAAATGTGGTTTCTGAAAACAAGATTTATTACTGATTTCTTATCTGTCCTTTGTTTAATCATCGCTAAATGCCATACATTAAAAGAATATAATTTTCCGAAAAAAATCATGCTAATGAAAATTATAACTAACTATAGCTAAAACAAAAAAAATGCAAATCAATTGGACAATATTGTGCATCAACAGTGGTGATTATACGGATGGGTGTGTGTGTGTGTGTGTGTGTGTGTGTGTGTGACAAGTAGATTTGCACTACTTTGTAGACCACTTGTCATATCTCCTCAAACTGGTTAAAAATTAGGTGACCTGGGTCCGGCAATGTCATTAGTCACTCGCTGTCATGCATCCTCAATCATTTTAGAATGGCGCATTAATACACAGGCCTAGGACTGGTATTCTCCTATTAAGCTTGTTATTTGTTGAAGATATGAAAACCTCAGGGTGTAGAAGGGGGTCTTGGCAGACTGAAATTTAAATATCTTACACTTTAGTTTTGAAAAACCTCATTTATAGTTTACCCGCAAGAACAAAAAAGAAATTTCTCTTTCATTTTATCTATATTGAGCAACTTTTCATCTCCAATCTTTATGATGCGATCGCAGGTTTTGTCTTTGGCCTAGCTGGAGAGCAAAAGTTGGGCATGTAGGCGTGCTTGAGCTGGCCTACCAAAATATGAATGTGGATTTAAGGATACCAAAGAGTCATTCGAAAGCATCGCCTAACTTCAAACGCATACATTTTCAGCTGGCCATATTATACATTTATCGGCTATGATAGTCTGTGTATGCCTACAGTACACAAAATGTAAGATAAGATTAAGTCTCTGTGCATTGTAGAGGCAGGGTGTAGGAGGGGGTCTTGGCAGACTGAAATTTAAATATCTTACACTTTACAAGAAAGAAAAACCTCATTTATAGTTTACCCGCAAGAACAAAAAAGAAATTTCTCTTTCATTTTGGATTGAGTCAACAGCTTGCCTTAGCACACTTTTCGCACTGCGCGCAAAGTGCGCCAAGAAAAGCTGTTGACTGAGACCATGATTTCTAATACTGAATTTAGACCGTGCATACTGGTACTTGAATGAAATGTCTTTCCACGTAGAATTTCAATAAAAAAAATCTCATGGATGCAAATCATACTGCTAAAGTCGTTTATAGCAGCGAAAGAAATATGAATTACAGTTGTGTAACTGTATTAAAATACATATTTTGAAAATTTGCACTTAATTATTTAATATTTTTACACTGATCATTTACGACCTGGAGAAAATACGCCTACACCCCTTTCTGAAATCTTGGCTTGTGAATCGGCGTGTGGAATGCACAGAATGCGTGAGTCCACGACCATTTACCCTAGGCAGAATGAAAACAATAAAAGTTGGAAATGAAGTGTTTATTCTTTTTCAACCCTTAAATTGTCATTTAATATATATTTATCAACAGCTTTGCTGGGCACACTCAGGATGCTTATTGCTCAGAATGCACCAAGGAAGCTGTTGACCAGGGTATAATTATTCTCTTAAAACCTCTTTGCAAGATGCATTCAAATTGTTTTTTAAAAGTGCAGGATAAGAGCCTCATTCCGGTTTGAAAGACAAAGTTGGCATATATCTATGATAAAGTTAATGAAATATAAGCTCAGTCAAACAGATTCTATAAATGTGCCAGTAACATTAGGAGTGGTGATGTGGCAACGTCTGTAGGCATTTTTGTGATCATATTGCAATGTAGGTCAACCTGAAACTCACTTCGTTTTCTGATTTTTTTCTCACTTTCATACTGTTTGTTATGTTTTGAGCAAATAAACGTTTAATAGGTAATGACTCCCCACCGCTTAACGTCAAATGCCGTTAAGCGTGACAAGGTACGTGGTCCCTCATCAGAAACTTTAAGATTTTGATGGCCATGGTCAGCTCTTAAGTTGACAAGAAATTTTGAACCATTTTCTATTTCACGTATCAGAAACTTGGATAACTTCTTAATAGCATTAGGAAGTAGGCTTAATTAAAACACAGTTCTGCCTTTTTGTATTTGTAGTGCGGGGTTGGGGTAGGGGGTTGGGTTGGAGTTGTACTAACATATAAAAAAAGAAGTGCCTGCGTCACAAAAAATGACGAATATGAAGGGAATATGTAGGTTACATATTGTAATCAGTTTACTGTAGGCTTGGGTTTTATAGGCCTGGGTTCCACTAAAATAAATTTCAATTTTGCCCATGAATGCACTTTTTGCGCAACCTCGGAATCGCTTATATGTTTATATTAACATTGTTCCCTTTAAGATAAAACTGATCAAAGTTGGAGCTTTTCATTTTTAGTCATATGATGCACCTTTAGCCTGGGGGTGGTGCTGTAAAATATGGATGCAACATTATGTGTCGTCAATGGCGGGGAAGGGGGGTGGACTCGATCAGTGAATATTGGTATTATAGGCTCCGCCAGAAAGGCAACCTTGGACCATTCTTGCAGACTCCAAACATGCCAAAGCCAGGGCCTTGTTTTCAATGTTCTCTCTTAGACCATGGATTCTGAGACATTGCTGGTGACATTTAGTCCCCCCCCCCTCAAAAAATGCACCAAATCCTCTACAAATGTTAAATTTTTCATAGTAAATTCATATAATATGCTGCTTTTGCATCCAATAAATGCACCTTCCCAAACTGCCCTTGACAGAATCTTGCAGCTCCTCAATTTAAGCCCTCCCCCCCCCCCCCCCCACGGTAACAGGTGTCTGCTTTGGTTGGTCTTGCCTTGTTTCTGCATGCCTACCCCTAGAGCAGCCCGAGAGCAGCCTTCCCATCATAAATATTGGGTGGTGCCTCCTTTCCTTCAGATTCCTAGATCTGGCTCTGATTACCATTATGCTAACACATTATCTATACCTGCAATACATAGGCACTCCTAATTACACATTGTCGAGACTTTGTGTGTGTGTGGGGGGGGGGGGGGGGCGCTTCTAGAGGAATTAAAAAAAAACATAAGACATCATGAGTTTTGATTGTTTGTAGGCCTATTTTAATCATCCATATTTCTCTGTTCAAAATGAATCTTTCAGTGAACAGCACTGTCCTTTCTTGAATACATTCAGGTTGAATAAACCGGGAAATACACAGGCTGACTAGCCAGACATTTGTACATGATGAAACATTTCATTGACATCTGCATTCAACATGCCATAATGGTGGTAAAAAAAGGGAAAAAGAACACACAAATCATATGTGAATTTGAAAAAAAAGCAGTTGAGCTGATGGTATTGGAGAGAAATATTTTGCTGGAAAGTTCACGTATGTTTCGGTTATTATTAAGGAACCAGCATGCTAATCTCGCTTTCGAAGCGAAGGGTCATTTATGTGAAATACACCTCTACCTAAAAGGCACGTAAGAAGATAGCTTGCTAGACCCTACTGCTGCTTCTTGTGCACCGCATTCAACATGCCCTGATTGATAGACTTCAAATGAGTGTACAAAAGCATGGATAGGAGCACAATTTCAAGTTCAGGTATGTTTATCCAATCAAATAGCACAAACAGGTATATACAACCAAGGAATTATCAAATCAAAACAAAAAAGGAACTAGTGCCGACATGAAAAATTTTGGTAAGACCGTTTGGCAGATCGCTATTGTGCATGCCACCCACAAACAAATTATGAGCTTTTCGAAAATCTGACCACGTACATGAATAAATAAAAATAGCTTAATGGATCAATCAATTAGAGTAACAAATACAACAATTAATAATATTACACGAGTCCTCATAATTCAAAATAAAATATTTCTTGACATAATGGGAAAAACAAAATAACTATATGTATGTATTTTCTGTTTAATAGCTTCAGGTATTGCGTTCAGAGTACGTACTAATTCATGTCTTAGGCATTTCGTAGCAAAAGAATGTTGGATACGTGTTACAAATAAGTTATTACGCCTGGTATCATGCTCATGTACGTGGGATGTTGAAGTAACACATAATTCATTAAAATAAGCTGGAAGCCGATTATTCTTAAATTTACAATATAATTTCAGAATTTGTAAAGCATACATATATGCTGATTTTAAATTCCTAGATTTAAATCTAGGCTCCAAATGTACATTGTAATGGCTGTGATTTATTATTCGAACAGCCTTCTTTTGGATTTTCACAAGTCTTTCAGAGTTATGCACCCAGGCCATATGACAATAATTGAAGCATGCAGAATTAAAGAGTTGTAAATATTTTGCAGGATATTTGAAGGTAGAACATTTTTCAACTTATTCATAATGCCAATTGCCTGAGAAATTTCGAATGTAGTTTTCTGAATATGGTTGTTCAACTCATGAGCACAGAGACCGTGGCGGGGGGTGGGGTGGGAGTGGGGCAGACCCGATCATTATACTGCATAAACGCAGAAGTGGCAGCGCTCTCGGCAGCACGCCGGATTAGGCTTCTTTTGGCCCAGTCAAGAAGAACATAATTTATGTCACTGGCCCAGTGCGACACCTCTACATAACCCGCCAAGTCCTCAGGTTGGCCGCTTATTGATGCCTGAGACGTGTCCCTTGCCCAGAATGAGCAAGACAGCGCACTTGAGCTGGCGTGGATGGTTTCACATATAAAGTAATTGGCATTGGACTCATGTTGAGGTGGAATGCTATTTGTCAACAATACGTTGGGCTTACTTGTTAAAACAATACCATGCCGGTCAGTACGGGGCACCTTAGACTTGACTTGATTCGACCAGTAAGTGTACATATATGGGTATACAGAAAATGTATGTTAATGGGCACGACGACTGGACGCTTCCACGCTTTGCAGCATAAGGTTGGCATACTTATCACTCCAGAAACCTTGGTCTCATACATTCACAAAATAACTTAGACAAGAAATCATATTACCACAGGTATATACATATACAGCAGGGCTTAAATTGAAGTGGGATAGAATCCTTTAATACAGTAACAGAGAAGTATGTGTACGCTAAATGATGTACCCAGCAAGATGAAAATTACCTACTGCTGAAAACTGTCCTTAAGACTCAAATCAATCGAATGAGAGGAGTAAAAATGAGAGTTGGACTTCGAATCAAAGTAATACGCATTTATCAGAAAAAAACCCTGCAAAAATGTGGGCTCCTAGCAACATGCAGGAAACCGGTAGCCTCTGCCAAGGGAGCCAGACCCATTTTTGTGTCGTTTCCTTCCTGGCCCGCTGTCAGTTGGTGTTATATACCAAAATATTCCTGAGACTCTGGGGAGTGTCACCTGGGCTGACATCCTTGCGTAATGGTGGATGTAAAAGGTCAAAATGACCTTGGAATAGTGGTCAAGATCAAATATGCCAAAATGGGCTATATTTCCTGATTCACAAGTTTCTAGTTTAGGGGCATCTATAGTAAAATGACTTTCCATGCATCTTTAAAGTTGCAGGTTGACACGATATATATAATTAATCATCAGAATTTACAATAACATATAGGTTGACTTTCAAGGCCATTTCAAGGTCATTCAATGAATACAGTCAAATTTGCCTCTTTATGCTTTGAAAATGCCATATTTTTCTGAAGTAATACAGCAGATTTTTGGAAAAAATTGTGCAAAGTGGGCTACCCAAGTGAGCACAGGGAACGATTAAAGTATGCTTATCCGTCATAGATGTGGAGGCATTTACAAAACACTCCTTGGATATTAAGAGTGCCCCCTGGTAAGAAGATGTAGTGCTATATAAAATGTTAATTCACAGAGAGCTGGCGTATGATGTTAAAACCGAAAATACCGTTTGCATGCCTGTTTTGAAAAAAAAAATACACAAAATTGACTGAAAACGCCACACAGACAAATAGTAGGATATGCAGATAATTTTTAGATATGGAAACGAAACATTTTCAAAACACCCCCATGTGGCAAAGAGTGCCACCTGTTGCTGAGATGTAGAGCGACGGTACCGTAGATGTTGATTCTGAATGTTGACTCTTTATCTTATAACTGGTATTTTTTGATACAAGTGAAAAGTTAAAAGCACAAAGCTTAGCACAGTTAAACATTAGGATGTGGTGATCCTGTTTAAATATGAATACGTTTTCAAAAGGCTTTTGTGAAGGCTAGGAGCACCCCCTAGTGACAAGATGTAGTGTCGCAGTACCGAACATTTGGCCCAAGAGTGTGAACTGCAGATACCTCTGTGAAGTCTCTGTGACGGGGACATCGAAAAAGTGATGCTTTGAGGCAGCGGTAGCCAAGGCGGAAAGTGAGTGAACAAATTCAGTAAAGGCACTCATCTTGGTATGCTGGGCATAGCAGACCCAAAGGTCCTGCACCTGAGGAGCGATATCCACCATCTCTCTTCCAAACAGCATGTTGGAGAAGAGAGGCCCCCGTTTACACTCATGGCTAGATTGGGTCAGGCAACTTCTGACCTTAGAGCTGGGCATCCCTGTGTAGCTAACACAAGTTTGCCTCTACAGTGCAGGCTGTGCTGAGCTGATAGTCGAGCGCCCATGACAACGAAGTCGGGAGCAAGGCCACCTGACCAAGCCAGTCCCAGACCCCCTCTGAGATTTGGCCAAACTCTGAGCGTCATCCAAGAGGGACCTCAGAGCTGTAGGTAAGACATCAGAGTAGGCTGCTGCAGGGACCTGGCATCCTCCTTGAGTCTCTTGAAGGCATCGAAACATGCAAAGACTGCCTTTGGTGCGCTAGCATCATACTCTAATCTAAATCCAGTGGAAGTGACTGGGAAGAATAAACTTACTCTGGGGCAGAGTACCATTTCCCTTGGACATCTGAATGGGGGAGAAGTCACCCTTGCCTAAAATAGCTGGATGTTGGTAGCTCCATGGGAACCCGGATGCCATGACTCCTGGACTTCAGCTGGATATAGAACTCAGTGATGAAGGGTGTAAGGGTATGGAGGACTTGTGTCGAGCATCTTGCAATGATAAGTCCTGGCAGCACATTGTGAGGGCCCCTCATCAAACAGTAAATTTTCTGAGGCAGATGGGTTGGCCACTTGTGACAGAGACAAGTCTGTCACCATGCCTTGGTGTGGGGCAGTGACAAGTTCCTCAGATGTGGTTGTCACCATATCCCCAGTCCACATCTGATCCTCCCATGAAGGGTGAGAGAGTGGGACTTCCAGGAGGATCAGAGCTGGGTCATAATGGAAGTAGTGAGCTGCTCATCAAAGATGACTGGCTCTGACACAATGGGAGTGGGGGGGGGGGAGGGGTGGATGAAGACAAAGTCTCCATCCAAAACTGCTGCTCTTTCTGGAGCTGGTGTTTCGTTTGCCTCTCAAAGGAGGGAGGAAGGGTACCTCACTTGGGGGAGGGGCACAATGGGACCGCAAGCTGCTCAGTCCAGGTTGGGCCCAGAGGTTGACTGGCTGGCACAAGGGTTGGAGGCACCAGAGTTGGCAGTTGGGTTGTGGTAGGGGCCACAACTTCAGGAGCCAAAGTCTTGGTGCAGGTAGACTTGGCGCAAGCCTCCAATGCTCTGACATATGCGGATGTTTGACCAGAGCTCTCAGACTCAGGAGTTCAGGAGATTGGCTGGGGTTTCAGTGGTCCTGGATACCCAGATGCCCAGACAGGGACCCATAGGTCTCCATTGTGGCTTCACTGGTTTGGCCGCCTTAGTTTCTGAGTGCTCAGACCAAGGGGTCCAAGCTGGTATATCCAGGCGGCACTTTGCATGCTCTTCAGATGGGGATCTGAAATGGTGCACTTAGGGGGAGGAAACAGTTGCCAGGTCAGATTCATTTGCATCTATTGTTGGTGGGCCATCATCTCCAAGACTGCAGAGTGTCTTGGATCAGCAGCCAAGAAAGCTCTGGTCATGGCCTTAGGTGGAGCTGAGAACTAGGGCTCCCCACAAGGTGATCTTTTGCCGGCTGACTTGCGATTATGCTGCTTCTTCTCCCTATGCTCCTAGGGGTTTTGGGTGAGGAGGCAGCGACCACTTGAGCATGCAGCCAAGCTGTATGGGTTCACTTCCACCTCTGCAGTGGGTTCAATGGGGTAGAGGACTTGGTGGAATCTGACTTGATGGCCCCATGTTTAGCAGCATGCTTACACTCAGCCCTCTCACTCTTCCTCCAGAACTGGTTGCAGAGCAGCCACTTGTCATCTCCCAACCTAACACAAAACCTGCATTTATTTTTCTCAAGAACACACATAGCCAAATTGTTGGTTCTGTGAATCCATTTTCTGACCTTTCCCTAACATGGGCGGAGAAGCAGCCTCCAGATCTACACCCACAATAGACTTCCATGTAGTGATAGCCTACGATTTGACCCACCAGATGCCACCTTGGAAAAGATTGGTTTAAGCCAACATGACCAGCCGTAGTTCCACTATTCTGTCGGGTATCTGTAGGTCGATTATAAGTCTTCGCTATCTCTGAAGAGACTCACAGAGCTTAGAGAACAAATTCCACATTCGAGGTAGTGCGCACAGCAATAGATCAGTATCTCTGGAAGGTAGTCAAAAGAACTCCAAACTCTTTACGGGGAGCCAGAAATGGCTCCCAAGGAGGGGGGAATACAAAAATATAGAAGCATGCACACTGGAAGCCACCCCACCTCCCCACCCCGATCCACAAAAACTGAGAGGAGGCGCCACCTGGACTGTAAGGGCCTCAAAACGATCGAGTACCCAGCTCAATATTGTCAGGTGATGTGGCATGTAAGTCTTGGTAATGGTGATCAAGAGGTAATATTGCGTAACTAATGATGGTTTTGCGATAGTTGTGCAGAGTTGGCTTGTTGCACCAAACGTTTTGTATTAACGCATTTAAATACTAGAATATACTCATGATGTTTAGACATGGAGGTATTTGCAAAAGGCCCCAGGGAGGCATATTCTCGGTTGATATCAGTCACATAAAGACTTTAGTATGTCGGATATATTCTTGTCCATTATTTGTAAAGTTAGCTTAAACATGCACGTAACAAGCAAAGATGTAACAACATAATAGCGGAGCTTCTACGTGATGTGACTTTGACTTATGACCTTGGCATAACACGTTTCACATCTGCATGTAAATCATGCCATAAAATGCCAGATGTTTCAACCATGGGCTCATATTACACATATGTTGAAATTATGAATCTTGTGCTTTATTATGGGACCAACTTACGATACTGCCTTCAGATGTTTAGTAATTATCAGAGAAATGCAGATGACCTTGACCTTGACCATGAATATTTGTTTTTATCGTCCATGTCAATCAAGAGCCCCCATCAATGCTTCCAGAGAAGCACAAACGGAATTTGGATGAAAAAAATATGATTTACTGGAAGGTCACTAAAATACCGATTATATCAGGTTGATGTTATGGAATTAGACTCCATTTTATAGGAATCTGACCTTGACCTACATATCAAGGTCATTTGCCCCCTTTCCTTCCGATTCTGCAAGAATGTCCACCCACACCAGATTCTGGGGAACCTGGGGAACAATTTGGTATATAACCCTTGCTGACAGCAGAGCAGGCAGATAAAATCTCTCTGGCTCCCCAAGTACTCCTTCTGTGTAGCTGCCTCACACCCTGGTTGCATATGACAAGCCGTTATAGCATTTATTTTATAATAATACATATGTGTAAATCTTTTTCACACATCTGAAATAAATTGTTTTAAGATTTACACGTATGTGAAATAGTTTTATACATATGTACTTTTTTTTAATTTCACATATTTGTAAATCTTTTTCACGTGTGGGAAGTTCGTACAGTTGAGTTGAATATCCAATCGCAACAGGTCACTACTGCTCGCTGCGAAAAATTCCTTACAGTGAAGTCAAATGTCAAATCAGAACAAGCCACAATTTATTATGGCAATCCTTATGGTGTAGTCGAATATCACGCCAGGTGAGCATGAAACCACGGTTTTTCACTACTATTCCTTCAATGTCTAAATATTTCATTAGTGTAAAGTAAACTTAGACATTTTTGTCACTTATTCTGTGTGTGACGTAGGTTTTTATTTGACGTGCATGTGATCTTACTAAAAGAAAATTATGATTGGTAAACGTTTCCGTTAAACAGTACTTAAATGGTACTTAATGTTGGTAATCGATTGGTGATAGGAGCAGATTGTATACCTTTCTTTTAAAAGAGGAATATATTGTTATATAATCAGAATGTCCTGTAAATATCACCATCAAAATATCAAATGTCACAACCAAATATCTATCGAAAGAATTCACAGCCCACGTAAGTTCAATTTTGCTACCGAAGTGTGCCCCAGGGATACAATATAGGCGTCAGGTGTGTTGAACAGCGGAACACCGAAAAGATTAAAAAGTCGACTTTCACGGTCATATCCTTGTAGAAGGGTCTACTGATATAGAATTAAAGTCTTGATGAACACTTTACTTGTATTCTATATTATCTTAATTAAAATTTAAAGCACTCTATTTTGCTGCTTGATCAATCTCGATTATCATCCGACTTTTGTATTTAAATGTCGTATCAATAATTTTCCTGCCAGATTGCTGTCAGTATTTCATGATTAATGTTACGTCGGTTTTCATTTTATTTATGCTTTGTATAATTAGCATGACTGCCCATATATTAGAAGCAGCCGTTGGTTGTCACGTGAGCGTTCAACATGGCAGTTACACTGATAGCTACATTTTTAGGGATGAGAAAAAGAGCACCTAAAGATCTACTAAGTTAGCTATCTAAAATTAACGTGCTTGCTGTGTAACATAATTGTACAACATCGGCCAAATGTGAAATTAGCAGCTTATTGGACACTGATAAGAGAGCAATGGAGCGAAAATTGACTATTTATTCCTTTTTAGCTACAAGTGACAGTCCCCGTGTTGACCCAGCATGCTGTCAAGTCCGCGCAACATTTACATTCTTCCGTGAAATGTACAAGATGAATTAGTTGTTAATGCGTCACATGCCATCCCTCCTCGCTGGCCTGATTGAAGAGCAGCAGTCAACATCACTGTTTGCCCAACACCAAACGCTTCCACTCCATAACCAGTCTTTCACAGAAAGCGTCTCTGCACCGACAGAAAGTGCATCTGTTGGGGGATCAATGGTATTTCGGTGCGATACTAATGCAATAACGTCCGTAGGTTTCTGACCGTACAGACCGTTTGCTAATTGACACATGAAATGGTTAAAAACTAGCAAATACTGTTATACATCAGGCTAATAGAAACACTTTTTTGACCGTGTAAATTTGAATTTACTCTTTAAAAATAATAATGTAAATTAATGAGACTGAAATAGCCTGCAGGTAAATCTGCTGTCACAACAGAAACGAAAACTAGTGAAGTAGTATTTGGAAGAACACATTCTAGGGAAAGGGGTGTATTGTACAAAAAAATACCACTAGACTTTTGGTATTCTTCATGAAAAAAATATAAAAACTTCTCGATTGTTTACAACCCAGTTTTATTTTCTGTGAATATTTCTCGGAAATTGACTGCATACAATGTGTAGTACATTCTACAAACGCATAAGTTCACAAAACTGGCCAACATTATGCTGATTGATTGAGGTAATGACAGAGTAGTAGCTTAAGAAAGTCATCACATGTCATCAATCTGAAATAAATCAATGTTTATGCTGCCAGTAAATCCTGTTTTATATGTATAAAAAATTCACCACTGCTGGCATTCGGACATCAATTGTTCAAGCATGTAATTTAGATACAGTACACGTGCACTCAGAATTTTTGTTCAAGTTTCAATGTTCTAAACGCCCTCTTTGCAGTTGTACAGTGGGCTGAAATGACCATTGGTAACACATCACACGTTCTCCTTGACCATTGGTTGTACAGGACACGTTCTCCATGAGACAAGAGAGAAGTCACAGGACAGGAATTATCGAAGCTCTTCAAACTGGCCCTTGGGCACTTCTATTCGTTATCGCACAATTAATAGTCTTTTTATATATTATATGCTGCATGCAGTGTGGTTAACCTGTCGGGCACGGGACCGGGCTCTTGCCGCAAAGTTGTGCTTACGCTCGCTTTACCTAGTCCGCATCTTTGTCTCGTAAAACAGGTAAGTACCTGTTCCATTGTCTGCGATGTCATGAGTCATTTCACATATATTCCAGAGGGGACAAAGAGGTAGCCCTCAGTTCTACATTTGGCATTTTTGGGTCCATATGTATGGAAAGTTTGGTGATTTACTGTTATTAGTAATTATTGATACTATCATCATTATCATCATCATCATCATCATCATCATCATCATCATCATCATCATCATCATCATCATATTTTCCTTCTAGTATATATTACACCGAGCAGGATCCAAACCATGCGTATAAGGCGCAACAGGGAGGATGTTTGTAACTTTTAATTAAGGGAGAGCACTTTTCGCAGTATGTGTGCTGTGGCAAGCAGAGCAACATTCTGGACTTCATGAACAGTCATATATTTTGTCCAGTTCCTCATTTTATCCCAGTGCTCATATGACCACTTTTTTTGTTTTGAAGTTCATTCTGCACATTCTGTTGACTTCAATCTCTAGGTCTTTACCTTGAAGAGCTTCTCTAAGACATTAACCGTGGTGCTGCACTCTGATGGTAGGCTTAATGATATGTCGATGTGCTTACACTTCTTCTTCCAATCCTTGACGTGGATGTTGTTCTTGTTGTTCATGTTATTATTATTATCATCATCACCATTATGTATTGGTCCAGCACGCTCCTGATAACACCATTTCTCGCACGGTGTGCTGGACGGGGGCGGGGGGGGGGGGGGCAAAGTGCAGAGCTGTAAGGTATTAGTTTGACTGCCGCTGGTCTGTCGTAAATGGTTGACAATAATGTACTGATGTTACAGGCCTCACGTCACTCTCAGCCAAACCTCTGTTGCGACAGAAGCTTTTGTCTTTTTTACAGACTGTATTAGGTAACAATCATCTCTCTATTCTGAAAGCCTCGTTCTTCAAGATCCAACTTTCCTCTTTCAGCCACCTGTCCATACAAGATTTGACAACCTCTGTACTACTGCTCCGGACTGCTCCATATATACTCCTGGCAATTTTACACGGGGAAAGATTCTTTCTCTGTCGAAGTTCAGAAGTCTGTGAGTGAGTGACCCGTACACTTTCGCGTTGTGGATTTTCATTGACGCATATGCTACCGGCACCTGAATATGGGACACACTTTTCAGACCCTTCTGACCAGTATTCTCATGCCAGAATAATATCTTTTACTGTTGTTGCGTAGTCGGGAGCCTAGCTATTCTGTCCATGATACATGACGTTCCATGCATGATCCATATTTTCTTTGCCTGCAAACCGAAGCAAGTTCCGTGTTACTACCCAGCGGAGTACACAAAATACACAACTTACGTCTGCTTTGGAGGCAAATATTTTCTACACAAGCTCATATTGAAACGTACAGGAGCGGCCTCTTTTTCGCATAAAGTTATATAATCACTATATAAGCAGAAATCTCCTTGTACAAGCATTATCTTTTGTCATCACAAAGCACCATGTTTTGCTGCAATAAAAATAAACTTGGTTTGAAATGAAAGTTATTTTCTATCGAAAAATGATGGATTTTGTGTTTTGCATATTATCCTGATATGTTCACATGTAGGTACAGCAAAGCTTTCAATGTCACACATAATGTCTACCGCTGTAATACCTTTATTTTGGGGTAAAGGTCCCATCTTTTGACTTGCACATCAACTCAAATGATAAACTGTTGTTTTATTTTGTACGTCACAGTGTTAATCTGTGTTTCTATACACTGCCCCCTCTATATCAATACCCCCCCCCCGCCAGAGTTTACAATCTACTAATTTCGAGCTACATTGTTTTAAAAAGCCCGTATTTGGGCCTGACACCACCCGTGAACCTTGAAAAATGTATTAAAGTACTAAAAATGATCATTTCGAAACATATGACGATTTGGATACATGTGTATTAGTATGTGTCTTCATATTCAAAAGGCCATATGTGCTCCTGTAGGTCCTGGACCATTAAATCATACCTGATAGAAAAATGGCTATATTCGCCGGCTTGTCTCTGATATGTGAAAGTTTCGTTGACACTGTACCTGTCATTTTACGCAAAGGTTACTTCAATGACAGTAATATTATCAAGAAAAAAATGGGTTCAAAGCCAATTAACTTTTTTTTGCTATTCGCGCATTTGTTTATGCTCACCTCCATAGTTACAGTTCAGGAGCAAACCTTAATTAAATAATAGCCCAACGAGATTTCTGTTTCAATGGTTAAATGTTGAAGTGACATCCTTCCCACACCCACAGGTAATCAGGCATATTTATTCCCCTTACACATGTTATATGACAAGAAATGGATAAGAGTTTCTCTGCCCCCTTATTTTAAATAGCCCGTAACCTGAGGCCCTGTATTCATTGCGTGACTGAAAGTACCCGCAGCGCATTTTCTGGTCCAAGACCTATAATGGCCAGTGCAGGCTGTCAGCATCGGCAGCGATTGACGGCCAAAGCTAGTGGGTACTAGTGCCGCACAGACTGGCATTTAGTGCAAATTCTGTGTGTTTTATACATATGTAGGATCATATTGACGTATTCCAATTATCCCCAATTATGATGATATAATCAATGTCGCTATCATCATCATCATCATCATCATCATCATCATCATCATCATCATCATCATCATCATCATCATCATCTAGTCTTATTATCGTGCCAAGGTAGTGGCACAGGATGTGCATTGTGGTGTAAAAAATGGTATAAAACATGCCAGCTGAGAAACCGGTTTCACCACCTACCTTTTCATACCTCAAGTCCACGCAAAAATTAAAGATAAAAGAAAATCATAGGCAACAGAAAATACTGATGATTAAAAAGGTCAAATCAATGCAACAAAAGCGGAGTCTCTTAATTCAAATATACCGAGGCTTTCTATTCTGCAGCAGTAATGTTTCCATTAAAGCGAAGCAAATTAGTTGTTTAACGATTTAGCTTCAAATCAAGGAGTTACATATCAAAATTGATGCAATGTTGAGATGTATAGAGATTTCGATCATTTTGAATGAAATTGTTCGACTTGCCAGAAAATTCAAACTGTTTGAATATGTGAACGATCGGTCTTTCTCTTTACATTCACTTCTACAAAATTAGGTCAAGTGTTATTTTTTTTCAAACACGCTCATATAATTGAGTTTCCAAACCCACCAATATCTTCTCTGCAGTTGTTCAAAGTGTTGACAATATTGATTGCGGGACAGATAGAATAGATCAACATGTAGTTTTTACTAACTGAGATGCAAATTGTGTCAGGTACCCCTGCTCCATGCTGTCTCCCAATTCATGCCAGCATAGTCTCGGAGTATAACTTCAATATTTATTAGAGAAAGGCGAATGTCCTGCTACACTTCCATACTAACTTCGAGAAATCCGTAAGCCGAACTCAATTATCTCCCAGTCCGTTCTTATCGCTGTACTTTCAGAGCAGAAATACAAAAATGTAGAGGAATTTTATTTACCATAGCACGTTCAACATGTATTTTTCAAACAGGCTATTTCACCCGAAAAGCTATTCGGCGGATTAATATCAAAACACGATTTGAATCTGAAACAGGTGGATGTGTATCCGGATATTTTGTTACCTTATATATGAAACTTTTAATGTGTATGTCCTTTTGCCTTCATGGCCATTTAGAGATATCTTTAAACGTATTTAGAAATATATTTAATTCTATCAAGAGATATCTGTAAAGGGACTTAAAGATATTTTTAATGATTGAAAGATATTTTTAAATCGATTTTAAGATGCTTTAAATGGATTGAAAGATCTCTTGAATTGAATTAAGGGCTATCTTCAAATCAAGGAATATAGGTTGTATTCCCTAAATATTGATTCTCCCAGGTGGACATATACGGACAATAATTTTCCGACATAAATATTTTTGTTGGTGCCCTATCTGTTCTTTTCCTCCCGTTTTAATAATTATTTATTTTGTGTGTTGAAAGGTGATAGATCTGACCGATAGAGACAAAAGAAGAGAAAAATATGTTGAATTAATGTCAACCGATGAGTAATATTTAATTTACGAAAATATGTATGTTGGTGCGACCTGGTGCAAAACCGAAGAAATGCTGAAATGTGAAAAACGTCGGTTAAACAAGTTGTAACGCTGCTGAAGAATTTTATATCTTGAATAAGAAAATTTTTGAAGATATCATAAAATGCATTAAAAGATATATTTTATTATATAAAGATATTTTATGACGGTCTGTATTTAAAGGTATCTTTGAATGATTTAAACATAACTTCAAATGCATTTTGACGTTTTTCTGAATCTGGACGGCCATAATTTTATTTTAAGATGTGCTTAAATGTATGTTAAGATATATCTAAATGGATTTAAAGATATTCTTAAATATGGAAATATATCTTTTAATCCATTCAGAGATATCTCTAAATTTTGAATCAAACAAAAACCACACAAGGCAGTTTTGGTCTTTTTTGATATTGCAGGGGTTTTTTTTGTATATATTTGGTAATCATAAATTTTAAGGCGATGTATGAGAGGAAGCGCATCAGGATAATGTGACTACTCATGACTGGGAGAGGGGAAACGAAACCACCAATTGTTTTCTTTGTTCTTTTCCTACATACGTTGCATAAGGTTTGACCAGGTATATGGCAGTGCACCACGAACTGAATTTTTGTGCATTCAGGTAAACTTGTAAAAAAGGACAAAACTGATTCGTATTTAATCAATAAAAAAGAATGCTGTCGCTGAGATACTCTCATCTACCCATTTTTATTACCTTGTCGATGCGGAAAAATTATATCAAAATCACAAATTTAAAGATCGACGTACAACTGTTTTTGGTGAGTTACCAGCCAGCAGAGAAATCCTTTCATCTAAAAAAACCCTTTACATCATTGGTTTTAAATACGTATGCATGGTTTATAAAACGACAGATTCTGGCAATCATCACGAATATCTACTCTTGCTCCATTTTCCCGCGTCGCTCCCAACCGGTCTGCAGATTGACCGGTTCCAGTGCCACTTGCCAAGTTTTTCCTGTTGGATTGTCCTTAGATGTGAACTGAATCTTTAATATACAAATACATGTACATACAAATAATGAAATACCCTTCAGTCATGTAATTTGTAGATTGAAACCCCCACGCTTTCCATGCAACTTTCATGAGAAACCATGACCTAAGAAAGCGTAACAAAGATTCATGTCTCCCTCCCTACACCATATTGTCCTTGACAACAGGTCAAACATCGAGAAATATATACACTGTTATGCCTCTAAATATGTCCACTATTATGCCTCTGTGAGCTACAGGAATCCATTTGGAGTGGGCAGTTTAGATCCTATATCCATCCATCGATTGCCTTTAGGTAAAATTTATACGGCGTTGATAATTTCAGCAATCCTGATCTCCTTAAATGGCCTTCTTCACTAAAGAAAGTGAATCAGTGAGGAGGTTACTTGAAAAACCGTCAGAATAATTTGTCTGCTCTGGTGTAAATTGCAGTAATTCAGTGCTAGGCTTTTACTTTTGCTTCCTGAGTCTGATAAGGGTTTATATAAGTGTTTCGAATGTCAATGCCGCCAACGTGCTTTTCAGTCGCAACACGTCCGGAAGTAAAAAGTTGAAACATTCAATTGCATGCAAATGAACACGTTCACATTGGCATCGCTTTACGCCACTGGTAAACCTGCACCAGATTGTGGAGGGAACGCACAGCAACATTGTAGATAAAATGACTGCAACTTTGCAATTTCACTGACTGATTTGAGTAGTAGATGAAAGAAAAGCGAGGCAGTGACTAGAAAAAAGAAGAGTTGTGATAAAGCATGTCGCAGGGTCAAAGGTGATGCGCTGTGATGTAGTGCATAATGAGGAGGACCGCGTACCTTGTGCTACCAGTAATTACCTACAACGGGAAATTGGTTGTATGTTTCGATCCATCATTTGAGGGTAAAATTGGTACTATAGCATTATTACGGCAGTCATTAGTCTTCAATTATGAACATGTACAGATTGATTGAACGACTCAACTAGGTGGTATATTATATGGTGAAGGTTCCTGCTGCATTGGATTTCCTAGGACTAATGCAATTCAGAGATATTTTAGTCCTCGGGGATCTTTTGTACGGCCATTAATCCGAGAGATAAAAGTGGAAGCAAGTAGGTTGAACGAGTTGAAATGTGGGTCTGGTCGTTCATTCACTGCGGCAGATATAACGATGGGCTTCCGACTCCTCTTTGACCAATTGCTCAACCTTCCACAGATACATGGCGAGAAAGTTGCATGTGTCGAATTATAACCTTTATACCTATTGTTCCTTGGGATTGCTCCCTGTGACCTAGACAACGTATTCGAGGGCTAATCT
Source organism: Hermodice carunculata (assembly GCA_964020975.1). NCBI lineage: Eukaryota > Metazoa > Annelida > Polychaeta > Eunicida > Amphinomidae > Hermodice > Hermodice carunculata. The sequence goes on along the minus strand of OZ026612.1, from coordinate 130,152,324 downwards.
TTATTTGTTGTGCTACACATAATACCAGGTCACGTATATGTTATGCAGATCAATGACCGTATCCTGTTGTAGCATTTAATGGTCAGGTGTTTGGAGCCATGACAGCTGGCGGCTTCTCCCCAGCTGGGTCGAAATGACAATCTGGCGGTACCGTGCATGTTCGACTGTTTGCACAGCATTTCGTTCAATGACACTTTGCACAATTGTGGCCTGTTGGGGATCATGAATATTGCATGTCTGCTGATTACAAAAGGAATGAAATGACTTTGACAACACCACAAGTCAAGGAAGACCTTGTTGTAGCCATGTTGTGCCTTTTTGTGGGCTTTGTTGGTCTAAATCGAAGAAAACAAAAAAAAAAAAAAACAAACAAACAAACAAACAAAAAAAAAACAAAACAAAAAAACAAGAACAAAAAAAAAAAAAAAAAAAAAAAAAAAAAAAAAAAAAAAAAAAAACAGACAAAGGCGAAAGCTGTCAGAATGTTTTGGCAGGATATTTCGGAAAAATTCACGTTTTGACCAAAAATGAGGGAAAAGGTACTGAAGATATTGCGATGCATTAGATCTTACCTAAATTTCAGAAAGCAGAGGGTAGGCATAGAGACTACCTTCTCGGACTGGGCAAATATGGATTCTGGTGTCTCCCAGGGCGGTGTCTTAAGCCTTTTGTTGTCAGTCCCCTAGCCAGATGTTTATTATGTGGGTGTCTCCGTGCCAAAATTTTGTACCTTTTGTCAAGACCGGGTTAGCTTACTCTGGAGTGAAACATTCATTGAAGCATGTGCCTACACGTCTGCTACATCATGTCAAGTATATACACACAGCGTATTACCGGTTACCGGGGCATATCTCGACAACCTTCAAAAATAAAGTCTGATCAAATCGGAGCCAGCATTTGTTCTTGATGGAGTTTTCACTATGAAATAAAAGCAAAGCTACTATTAATATTCTGTCTTAACATGAAGATCTGCAGTGTATGCAGTTTTCTTGATTAAAAGTACACTATCACCTTTCAGACTGCATGAACTGAAAGATGATCACATAAGTATGAACAAAGTATATTTCATGTCACTAAAACTAAACGTCTTTCATACAGTTTAAATGGTCATGATCATACCTTATAAAGCAAGCTAAAAGAATCCCAGTGCTGCCACTTTATACTTTTTTTTAAAGTATGATGCTTTATTTTCACTGTTTTACTTTTTTTAAATACTTTTTTAATACTTTTTGGGACAAATTTTGGAACTTTTGATTGGAATTCAGCTAGATACTAAGGGTAGTGTTTTAAGCATTCTCACAGCCTTTTCGAGTGTCTAGTTTACAAGAACGATGAACCACCTTCCCACTGGGTGACAACCATGGGTCCATATCAGTGTTTCTGTTAGGAATTTTTTCAAAGGGTCCCAACCTGAAAGAGACTCAAACTCTTTGCTATCCTTTGCAAAATTAACAAAGAAAATATAGGAAGTTGGGACCCTTTGAATTTTGCCGAGGAGGTATTTCATGATATGAAAGGGTAATATACCCCTTTGTGGGTTAACGGAAACCTTACATGTTTTGCTGTTACTTATCATGAGGAACTGGACCATGGTACAGAGATACCTGATGCATAGCCAAGGTCCTGGTTCCCATCAGACACAGCCAAAAATGCACTTTAAGTGGTACAACTCAGCATGGAAGTCTGTTCTTTGTTCATTACCAGCAACTATGGGTGATTTTTAGCTCAGCTGACTTGTCATACAACTGAGTTTATGTGGTGGTTATGCATCCATAGTCCGTCTGTCAGTGTCCACAATTCACATTTTCGACTTCTCCAAAGTCACTGGCCAGATTTACCTCAAACTTGGTGGGAATGTACCTGGGTCCCTACCAAGTTTGTACAAATGGTGACGGTCCGTTGATTTTTGGATTTTTAGCTCAGCTGACTTGTCAGTCAGCTGAGCTTAAAGGATGGTCCTTCATCCGTCGTCCGTTGGGCCACAATTTACATTTTCGACTTCTTTTCCAAAATTGTCTGCCAGATTCACTTCAACACTTGGAAGGAATGTACCTTGGGTGGGTCTCTACAAAATTTGTGCAAATGGTCATGCTCCAGTGATTTTTAGATTTTTTTTCGACAAATCTTAAAAAGTCTTCTTCTCTAAAAACGCTCACCCAACTGCTTTGATATCACATAGGAATACTTCTAAGGACTCCTAGTTCTTAATTTGTTCACCAGGTGGTGCTGAGTTTTTTCTAATTTTTTGTTTGTTTTTGCTATTTTTTACTTCTTCTCTAGAATCGTTACTCAGATTAAGCTGAAACGTGGTGGATATGTTCCTTGTGCAAGGGTCAAACAAAGTTGTTCACTAGGTGGCACTGCTTTGGATTCCTGATTTTTAACGATTTTTTTTCAATTCGGGTACTTATCTGTCAATGCATCTTTCCTAGTGATTACCATGTAAACAATGGGCATTTAGAGTGGGAGCCCAGACCATTTATTCATGCGAGAGAGGGCTTCGACATCATAAATATGAGGATTGACTCTCAGACATTTAATTTCTACATTGCTGCTTGGGAGCATCTGGGGCGTTAACCCTTAAATACCCCTTAGCAGGGGGTGTAAAATGACATTTATTCATGCGAACACTTGCAAGGCTGAAAATAATTCAAAATTGAGCAGAGAAGCCTCCTGACTAATAAATGGAAAACGACAGCAATTTTGGGTGGGGCTTTGCCTCCGACAGCCCAGGGATGAAATAACATTTATTCATGTGACAAGCGGCAAGGCTGAAAATGGTCTAAAAATGTCCCCAGTAGTCCCCTGTAAACTAAATATGCAGCAACAGCAATTTTGGGAGGGGCCCACCCCCCACCCCTCACAGCAACCATCCCTCCACCCCAGGAGAGAAGTGACATTTATTTATTTGAAAAGTGACAAGGCTGAAAATGTTTCCAAATTGTTCCCAGTGGTCCCCTGTATACTAAATACACAGCATTAGCGATTTTTGGAGGGACCCTATGCTGACAGCAACCCCCCTCACCCAAAGAAAAGGTAAAATTTACTCAAGTGAAAAGCAGAAAGGTTGATAATTGTTTTCAGGAGTTCTTTGTACACTGAATGGACAGTGACAGCATGTTATGGTGAGAATAATGTCAAGTTTGATCTTTGACAAAATGCAAGATAAAAGTCCAGCGTGTAAATTACTTTAATCATGTTGTTTAAATATATCAATCGTGTACTTTTATACATGTACACTACACGTAAATGTCATCTTGAAAATACAATTCAGTTCAAGAACACCCAAGAACATGTCAGTGGTAGATTATGAAAATGTATTACTAAATAGCGGTCATTTTCAGATGTCTTTGCCGACTTAATACCGAAGTTTCTCTTTACAGAGCGTACACATGTAGGCATCAAGGTATTGCCAAAGTATGTGCACCAGTAATTGTAATTGTATATATATATATATATATATATATATATATATATATATATATATATATGTATATATACACATATGTATATAAATATATATATATACATATATATATATATATATATATATATATATATATATATATATATATATATATATATATATATATATATATATATATATATATATATATATATATATATATATGTTAGGGGGTGATGCTGTCAGGGGTAAAACCCCAAATAGAATTGCTGTCTTCATGTGTTTGGTGTTCATGGAACATTTGGGAACAATTTGAGACCATTTTGAGCCTTGCCGTACTTCACATGAATAAGTGCCATTTTCACCCTCGGGGTGGGGGAGGGTTGCTGTCAGGAGCAAATCCCTCATAAAATTGCTGTCTTCATGTGTTTGGTATTCAGGGGACATTTGGGAACTATTTGACACCATTTTGACCCTTGCCGTGCTTCACATGAATAAATGTCATTTTCAACCCCGGGGTGGGAGAGGGTTGCTGTCGGGGGCAGAGTCAAACATGAAATTGCTGTCATTATGCATTTGTTGTTCAAAGGACCCGTGGGGACAATTTGAGACCATCTGCAGTCTTGCCGCTATTTGCATGAATAAATGTCTCTTTGCCCGGGGGTTGGGGCTTTGCTGCCGGGTCAATGTAAAGCCCCAACTGCACCCCGGCAGCCAATACAATATTTAATATTTTAGGGTCAAACTACATGTTCATGATGTCAAACATTTTGCCATCTTTCGCATGAATAAATGGTCTGGGCTCCTGGTCTAATTCTAATGCTAAGCCACATTTTTGACTTCTCCTCAAAAACCGTCATCCAGATTGACTTCAAACTTGGTGGCAATGTACCTTAGGTGGGTTTCTACCAGGTTTCTTCAAATGGTCACGCTCCGTGATTTTTAATTTTCAATGATTTTTTTTATTATTATTATTTTTTTTTTTTTTTTGGACAAATTTTACAAAATCTTCCCCACAACCGAACACCCAATTGCTTTGATATAACATAAGAACACTTCTAGGGACTGTTAGGTCTTAATTTGTTCACCAGGTGGTGCTCCATTTTTTACAAATTTTTCATGAATTTTTGTGTCTTTTCGTTACTTGTCACTTCTCCTCCAGAACCGTCTCTCAGATTAAGTTGAAACTTTGAGGATATGTTCCTAGTGGAAGGATCAAGCAAAGACGTTTACTAGGTAGCACTGCTATGGAGTCCTGATTTTAAACGATTTTTTTTTTCAATTCGGGGACTTTTGTGTTAATGCGCCTTTTCTATTGCTTACTATGCAAGTCAATGGGCATTTTAATGGTAATTCGCATTTTGTACTTCTCTGAAGAAACTGTCTATCAGATTTACTTCAAACTTGGTGGCCATATACTTTGGGTGAGTCTCTACCAAGTTTATTCAAATGTTACGCTCCAGTGATTTTTGGATTTGTTATGATTTTTTTTTTCAAAAGTCTTTAAAGAAGTTTTTATAGAAAAGGTTAACATGGGTGTTTCTTGTAATGGTTATAACGTTAATAATTTTCGCCAGATTTGTGCCAAACTTGGTAGGGATGATCACACGTGTAAGGGACAATTCAGTGAAAACAGTACCGAATATGGTTGAACCATTAACAGGTTATTTCCACATTCTTTTGCGTACCGATGTCACAACGTAATTTCAGATCAAAGCAGATTTTTGTCACCAGTTAAAAGGAAAGGGCCACAGTTTCATCTTCTTCATCACCTGTTGATCATGTTCTTTGCAACAATGTATCCTTTGTTTATGTGTATGTGAATTTTAAAATTCATTGAGTCAGACAGAGGATAGTGGATTTTGTTCACCGGGGCATAGTTCGATTACATTAAAACTAGTAATTGCGGTTTACCGGGGCGGGCATAGCCTGACTACCTTAAAACTAGTCTCTACGGTGGTACAGCCCTGAAAATCTCATAACCCTGTAATTACTTTACCATAATGAGATACATTGTGAACTCATCTTAGCTGGTTATTAAATAAACTGTACTATAAAAACGTGGACCTTTTACAAAGCTGTCTGTTTTTTGTGCATATACTTACTTAAGAAAAAAAAAACAATAAAATAAAAGGTAAAAAAATGCACTTAATTTAAATGCTTTGTTTTTCGCGGTATTTCCAGTCTTTCTTTTTTTCACTTCTTTCTATGTGCTTTGCATCTTCTTTGGGGTTTTTTTTGTTTTGTTTTTTTTTTTGTTTTGTTTTTTTTTTTTTTTGATGTTTTCAATTTTTATTTTACTTTACTCATTATTCAATTTCTTGATTTTCAATTGAAATTGTTTCTTTACGTCAGACCGACATATGCTGCTTGAGTAAAAGGGATTCCAATATTTGATAAATTGAAGTTAAAAAGGGCCAGTATTGCTGAACCAAGTTTCGACATAAAACTTAAAGGCCCAATATCAAAGAACCAAATTTGGACATAACAAATACTGAATGTAAAGCAGCTTCTTTTCATTCCTTAAATTAAAGAAAGGTACTCATTCAGTTCTGTCTCAAAGAGCATTTCTGAAGGTGGCTTTGATGTATTAACAAAATGCAATAAATGAAATAAAGGTAAAAAAAAATAGTTGAAAACAAGTTAAAAGGTCCACATTTTTCTTTCATTGTTGGGATATTTTCAGCATCAATAGTATGATTTCCAATAGGAAGAGTGTTATGCGAACATAGACCTTCCAACAGGTCTTAAATTGTGGAAAGTGTAAAATGAATTTCTTTCGCTCTTTGCAGTGCTATAATCAATCAGATAAGTAGACTACTCTTGGTTAAATGAATTATTGTGCGGACCCAATTCAGAGAATAATTTTTATTGTTAACTTTCATCAAAGAGATACCTTGCTTCTCTTTGTTTTTATTGTTTTTGTTTTATAAATAAACTGCTGAAATGGTAATTTCAAGTAAAATTAAATGGCAACGCACGATCAGTTGTCATTTGTGAACAAAACGTATACCACGTGTACGTGAAAATGAACATCTTGTCGTTACTTTGTTCGATAGGTTGTGTTGGCACAGCCACGTAAAACTCATTGGTAACTGGAAAAGAAGATTTGCTTCACAGCAGATCTGTCTGGGTGCCTTAAAATGAGAACAGTTTGAAATGATACACTTTGCCATTGTTCAACATAATCCAAATTGTGTGTATTAGCCTAATTTTTATAAATTAAAATGCTCAGCTTTGGTCCTTGGTTCAAGGGATGTGGCCATGTCCCAAACTTACAAAGTGATATTTGAATGAAACTACTATCTATAATAATGTTGAAGCTATTCAACATTTTAATTTTGTGTATTTGCCTAATTTGCATGAATTATAAGCCTATAAGAACTTTGGTTTATTGTTCATTGGATGGGGCTATGCCACAGGCCCACAAATTGAAGTAGGAATGGCACCTCTAGAAAAGCTTTGAAGCTATTTACATTTTGCATATTCACCTAATTTGCATAAATTAAAATCCTACAACTTTGGTTCATGGTTCATTGGATGCCACTTTGTCAGAAACCTACAAATTGAAGTTGGAATGGCATCTCTATGTACAATAGTTTTGGAGATATTAAACTTTTAGATTTTTCAATGCCCCTTATTGGCATAATTTGGAATTCTACAACTATACTGTCCATTATAGTGGCAAGTGTCACAAAGGTGTGTATGCACATTGAAATTTTGAGTCCATCTGCAATAGTTTGGAAGATATGGCGCTTTTAACATTTTAGTACATAAACATATACCTGTGAACCAAAACAAAACTATACCGTCTCAGTATTGGCTATGAAGAACAGGCTTCATCTCATTGGTTACAAATAAACAAAGACAGGAAAGTGTCCACTGAGATGACACAAATATTTGCACTTCCCTGGTCTGACTGATTCAGCTGCGTATGCTGTCTTTTTTTAACAGAGGGTACACTCAGGCTTGTTCGGCCTAGAAGTCCAGAGCTGTGAGTCCCCTTGGGACTGAGCTCAGGCAAAAACAGGCCAGCTAGGACACCAGTGGAAGCAATAGCCTGTCTGGTACATATGGCAACATGGAGTCAATCTTTTCCTGCGTGAAAAGAAAAAGATATTCTGTATTATTTTGAGAGCCTAATTACACAGTTGTTGGGAGTCCCCGCCCCACCCCATCCCACACCACAATTTGCTACAAGACCCAAACCTTCCAAAGCGTACACTCAGCATGCATGGACAGAAAGCTGTGAGACGGGTTCAAGCTAATTAATTATAAATGCAAAATGGTTGTCTGCCATCATAGAGGTCAAGCAATAGGTCACACAGCAGGCAGTCGAAAGCCTGCATGTGGATTGGGGAGACATTTGGTGAATTTAGCATGCATTAAAATTCCCCAAGTTTTATTTGTGTGCTATTGGATTTGCCAGTTGTCTCAAACCTATATGTGTAAGTTAAAACTTTGTGTCTATCTGCAATAGTTTCGAAGATATGGAGCTTTTAAAATTTTAGGTGCCCCTAATTTGCATGACTTTAAACATCAAGACTATTCCAAGTCAGGTACCTAATTTCACTGGTAGGTCAGTCACCATGGCAAGTTTGGTGGTTTTCCGAATAGAAGGGTCCAAGAAAAACTCCAGACAAATCTGGTCGTAAAGAAGAAAGACAGAGAGAAAGAAAGAATTCTTGGAAGAACAAAATGTCTGAGTGGGTACCCAGACATAATACAGCATCATTCCGTATAGGGCGCATCGGATGATGCATGTATCAACTGCCTTGTATGCATTAGAATATATTTAAACCTCTTTCATGCGCCCTACACTTGAGTATGCTCCATTTGTATTCGACCGTTGTTCTGGACGCAGCAGAGCAATGCTAGAAACAGTTTAATATGAAGCATTATTCCTTATTACGGGCGCAATAAATACATTGAGCGACTAACTCTTGTGGTCATGATCGATAATACCTCCATTATAAGAACATCATAAGGAAAATCCCGTGGTGGTTGGATAGATGACAGGCTAAACCAGAAATTCCACATGCCTTATTTGTGTGACAATATAACATATATGTAGTTTGATGTAAAGTAATTGGCGTGTTACAAACTTTGCAACATAACGTTCTACACTTTTATCAAACATTGGTTTTCCCTAATTTCTTTTACTGGTATAATCATTGAGCCTCCAAATTTATCGCTAACCTGGGTCCTGTCATAAATATGCAAATGGAAATGGTACTTTTTAATACGTTCTGCCGAATATAGTGCTCAAATTGAACTTATTTTCGTGACTGATGACATTTGTGCGCATCAATAGGTATCTATCTGCGAATTTCATGTATAAAATAATAAATTAGTTTTTTGTGTCTATGCAGTCAGAACGTACAAGTCCTTAAAAGGCTTTTTCTTTGTCAAAAATTTAACGTAGACATAATTTTGTTAATATTTCGTTCGACAGTCTTTGTAAACCAGCTCGTACGTACATGTTACTTTATATAGCAAACAAGTTTATTGGATTAAAATAAATTGACAATCTAAGTAGTTTCTTTAAATTCTTTTATCTCGCAATATTATATAATGACTTTATAGTAACTTTGCAAATGTCATTACCTAATAGCAAGAAAACCTTTTCCATCACAACGCAAAAGGTTATAAGTTGATTTGCATGACGGTGAGCTATATGAATTATGTGACTCAATGCATAGCTTTTTCAATTACGCCACTTCCGAAAAAGATGGAAGTTATATGGCGTATGACCATTCGAAAAAGAAATGAATCACCTTTGTAGATTTCTACCTTTATCATTACAATTTCACACAGTAAAACAAAACAATAACAATAGTACCGGTTTTATGTTGCCCATATGTGTGGAACTAAGGTTGGCGGGAATATGGATTAGACAGAACAAAATAATGCTGACATTTGCAAACTTCATGTACTACACAAATATTTTAGATGTATCAAATTGATTTCAATTATTTGTGTACGATACTACTACTATACTTTACAGTAATACGATTGCGTAGCTATTTTCATGCGACTCAGTGCACGTGAAACGGCTGTCGTCTTCTTTTAAACTATATATGAAATAAAGAACACTAAAGCATGAAATAAGTTGAATACATCGGATAAATATTCATGAGTATCTGCCAGATATCGCTGAGCTACCCGCTTCATAAATGCATAATGTAGCATTGTGCGGCTTTTCTATTAATTTGGCAGTGCAAGCGAGCACTTTATACATATTTCGTATTTGAATCCTTACCCCTGTTTTGGGCTAAATTTCGAAATGTACCCATTTAATTCGAATTGAGATCACAAATCATGGTCTTACCCTGTGGCTCATGAGTAAGGTCAGCGCGACGCACTTTGCGTCAGCGCAGAGGAAGATGTTACACGTTCTCCTTTTATATCAGGCAAACAAGCAATGTCAATGTGAAATGTATTGAGAGAAATTACCAAACAAGATGATTCCAAACATGACGCTCCAAACCCAAAGTTCTTGTGTCTGCTGGAAAACACAAAAGGAATAATGCAAAATTGTAGAAATTATTTATACCTGTGATGCCTAGATATGTGGGACGAAACAATGTCCGCAAAGCAATCAACAATCCAAATTTAGCAAATTCTAGACAATCCTTTTACAATTGTATATAAGTTTTCCAAAATTTCGCAGCCAATATTGCTCACACATTAGCATAATCTTGTTGGTCAGATATTACTTCATGAGTTTGATACTTAAATATTTACATATGGTTTGACATTTAGCATTAGGAAAACAGGAACAGCAAATGGAGTTCATTTGTGTATGACAACCACTGCTTTACTGCTGTGCATTTTATCACAATCTAGATTATTATCGTTTCCTTGGCATTTCAAGTAGAAAATCAATATGAGTGCAAAGACAATTTTCCAACAGAAATTCAAATGTCTCCCGTACGCCTTATCAATGAAATGCCCATGTGGCCTTCAAAATAACTCAAAGGTCACTCATCTGCAATTGTAACCTAGCTTTTATATTGGTACATAATCACACAAAATTTCAACCTCTTAAGTTAAATCCTTCTGGACTTATCATGTCTGCATTGATTTTGAAGAAAATGGCCATGCGGTCTTAAAAAATAGGCCAACATCACTCATCTACAATCTTAACCTGGTTCTTATACTTGTACACAGTCACACAATATTTCAACCTCTTAAGTCAAATTCTTCTGGAGTTATCGTGTCTGTAATTATTTTTCAGGAAATGCCCCGTAATCCTGAAAAATAGATCAATGTCAAACCTCTACAATCACAAGCAAGGTTTTATAAAGGTCTTATATAGAAACATAATCACACAAAATTTCAACCTCCTAAGTCAAATACTTCTCAAGTGTATGTCTGCAATGGTTTTTAAAAAGTGATCATGTGACCTTGAAAATATATCAAGGTCACCTATCTACAACCCCAACCTAGTTTGTATAATGGTACATAATCATAATCTCGCAAAATTTCAACCTCCTAAGTCAAATGCTTGCACAGTTATCGCGTTCGCGTTGATTTTAGATGAAAGCCCACCTGACCTTGAAAATACGTCAAGGTCACCAACTAGCAATGCCAAGCAAGGTCTTTTATTTGAACATATTCACAAAAAATCAGATTCCCAAGTGAAATCTGTCTTGAGTTCTCGTGTTCGCAACATGTTTGGAGGAACAAGAACAAGAACAGGAAAATGGGGAAGAAACAGACGCAAAGACACTATGTCCTTCCCCCTACTGTGGCACGGGGAGACATGATTAAGTGTCCGTCCACGTACTTTCAGATTAGTCTCAGAAAGTAAAATTGTACACCATGTCAAAATTGGAGAGAGATATCGTATTGGGATCTGTGAAGCTGTTGAACATTTCCTTTGAAATACTTGAAAGGTAAAACCCCATCAGTTTCCTGTGTTTCTTCCTGTCTATTCTAAAATGTTATTTCAACTTGGCTCCGGCAGTGGAGCCTGCTCAACTCGCAGGTTGTTGTGAATATACATTGCACAGAAATTACTAAGGTTTCTGTGTGCAGGCAAGGGATAATTTGATTTTCAGGAAAACACTGTGCCGTTTCTTTTTTGTTGCTTAGCTGTCTTTGATTAATCCACTTGTCCCTTATAAAAGTCTAGTAAATATTGTGAGAGATACCTTCTCGACGCCTGTAATGTCGAATAATAATTAGTATTCATGTTACATTTTTAAAGGTTTTGATTCCTTACTGAAACTTTAACTTTTTAGAACGTCCAAATATTGAGATAGGCATAGAAATTCCATTGACCTTTGTTGCTTGTTTTGTCCTTACCTGGGTTTATGACACACAACTACAAAACAAAAGAAACCTAAGTACATTTATACTTAACAAGCATATTGGATTTTTATTATATAATTTTATTGTATTAGGTAACTCATATACGAAAGTCCTTTGCTTTGTCTATACACAATCAGTTTAAAATCAGCCTTTTACAAATGAAGATAAACTTTTTAGTTGCGCTTTTCTTGGCATCGTAATATATTGCAGTATATTAGACAATTGCAAACATATTAACTCCATGCGTAACATTGTATGATTGATACATACATATTTATTGTCGTAAAATTTAGCCTTGGGGGACTCCGGTAGTTATACAACAAAGTGCGTAAAAATCGATGAAGAGAAGACCTACAAATAATCGAGAGATGTTTATACTCATGGTCTTATAAATATATTAGAAAGTTATCAAGAAACATATACAATTATAAATTGCAATGGTCTAAATCATCAACAGGGCTGTTGATTTCGACATACATGACAATGCTACGACATACGGCAGTAGCATCACTTCACCAGAGCATGATTATACATTGAACTTTTTGATAAAAACGTATGTATTTGTGTCATTTTAATATTTATATCTGGGAAGTGCCATTGTATATTTTCATATTAAATACGTGTAGCTCCATTGACAGTGGCAATAAGTTACCTTAATGGGAGTCTCCCTGACCATCAATGTGTCTTTGTACATTTCTGTTCAGTTTATTATGAATATATCTGTGTTCAAATACACGTGTCCAGTGTCCTGCATTTTGAAACGTTCAGATGTATTTACGTAATATATTGTCGTTTAATGGTAATACGATGTACGACTACTCTCTAAGAGAGAGCCAAAGGGATATTTAGTTCCATTAGAAAGGGTTTAAAAGTAGTTTTCCTATGCTGTCAACATTATTGAGTAGTTTGATAACACCAGAAAGCTTCCATCATCTCTTTTAGTATCAGTTCATGTCAAGTGCAGTAGTCACATGTTGCTTTCGGACCATCGTTTGTGCTATTATGTGCAGTGTTTTCATGCGAATTGCTGTTATTTTTCATATGTTAGTGTATTCAGGACTTTGTAATCCATAAAATTTGAACTCACTTTTTATGGAAGGTTTTCGTTTCCTAATGACTAGTTGGAACCGTGAGGACTAGCATGGGTTTAAATTTCTGTTAGAAAAAACGTCATTCGCATGACACATGTTCTTTGTTCTCCGACTCATAGTTATAGTGGAGGTAGAGTGTGTTTGCAATGTTCCAGATTCATGAATATCACAAAAACGATGTAGGCCTACTTTACTCTTTTGCTGTAAACTTAGGTGACTGACAAGTCGGGAGACTAAAAGGTGATGGGCCTAACAGGTCTCTTTTTATTTTTGGCAGAAGTAATAAAATTTGTGTTTTTGGTGGTTAGGCCTATACATTTTGGAAATGAACTAGTGTCTGCAATTAATGATGGATATTTCTAAGGTTGAGAGGACCGGTTTAAAACCACCAGTTGCCTTTTATGGGTGACTGCCTGTCTCAAGTCAGGAGTGAAATTTGTTTCTTCACATTGGTATTAGAAAAGAAATGTTGATACTTTGGCAAGTCTGGAATCTCTTTGCTGTCATTGTTGGGTTTGGAATTAATAAATATGGATCATGTTTTTCTGTACTAGTAGATGATGTAGGTAAAAGGTAATAGGATATTTGTACAGGTAACTGTGCTTGCACGATATAGACAAACTTTTAAATAATTAGTTTTGGTTGCTTCCATGTAGCTAGTTTTAGTGCCACCTACGATGTTTAAGAAACATAGATTATAAAAGACAGTGGCACCTTGCTATCTATCAAGGTTTATAACCTACATAATCCCCAGCAGATTGTCCTCCGTCGCATGCTATTTTCATGGCCTCTGTACATGATAGAGATGAAGTGCCTTTTGCCTACAAATTGAGGTACACATCATGTAGTCTTTGATTTTCCTAGGGGAACCAAGCGATTCAGTTTCGTGAGAGGCCACTAGTTTTCAAACAAACAATACGCACCCCGACACAAGTAATCTATAATGATGAAACTACTGTCAAAATAATGGGATCAAATCACGCACTGCGCACATCAAGTACAAACTGCGTTGTTTAGGTGCCGGTTGTATCATGCTGGGCCCTTGATGCAGCAATTGCACACCAGCACATACAGGTCAGATGGCATTTTATTGGAAAATCATAACTTGTCTACTTCAAAGGGACTGGCCTTTACCAAAGCTCTTGAAGCAACCGAAGGTATGTTTCGGTCAAGTTGGGCCCTGTAAAAAGAATGATTAATTCAACAAAATTTAAGCCATGTATTTTATATAATAGGTTGGACCAACACGACCAGCTGTGTACGTAGAGCACAACCAAAGATAATGTATACAGATGATGAAGGCACCACCACCATATGTTTAACAATGTGACGTCACATATATCCGTGTTGAATGCTCATTGGCTATCCGATAAGGCCCCCTTGTTGCATTTAGCGGTAAGCAGTAGCATTTGCATATTTATAGTCAAAGGTAGACTGGGAAGGCATGGATCTCTCTTGACATGCATGTGCATGCAAAGAACTGGCCGTTTTGCACAGTCTAATGGGACATGCACCCACACCCCGCCCACACTAATACCATACTGATGCATATCTTTGACTCTTTCAGTTCCACGTTTTGGACTGAGTCAACACCTCCTGGTAACCTGGAGTGTTATATTCTATGTTACTTTCGGCATGCTGGGACTTCAATGAAAGGTCTTTGTATAAGGAACATGAACATAGAACCCCTATTATCAGTTAGAACAGTTCGTGTCAGGAAGTTCCACTTAAGTCGCAGTTGGCACTAAAAGAGTTGGTAGGCTGCAAGGGCGAAATGGCCATAAAATGTGCCTACCCGTGGCAATTAATTTACCCATGTCATAAGAACGACGGATATGATTTGAAGACGTATGTGATTGTGTCACAACAGGTTGTGGACAATAGTATGGTGCTATTACCGAGGAAGAACTCTGCCCAAAGAGCAAAGCATTTTGATCAATGGTTCTTGTAAGTCTAATTAATTCAGGCGAACATTTAATGCATCTGAGTACATTTCAAAGCTGGAGGATTGGCATCTTATTAAACTTGTTAAATTGTTTACTAAATTGATGGTAACATGTTACAAGTGAACAAGAAGCTCTTACCCATTTCAATTGTTAGTGTTGATCACATATCCTTATGTTTAACTCGACATGCCTTGTTATTACGAGAAAAGATTTTAAAAATCTGACCCAATGGATCAAGAATTCGAGTTTGCCACATTATCGTTGAAAACCATGGTCCACTTCTTCAAGTCTTTTCATGGATTATTTCAGTGACAGTGCATGGCCATTAATCGGGATGCCGTGATGTTTCTGCATCTGACAGAAAAAATGTCCTGGATTAAATGTTTCAAATGTAGTGTCGACGAGTCTGTATTTGACAGGGACGTTGGTAGATTAGTGGTGAGAGAGCCAGACTCAAGTCTGTGGCTTGGGTTTGATTACTGGGGCTGTCACAACTTGTCGACTTGGAAGCAGATTAAATATCCTCTTTTACATGTGGCTGGGTTCTCCAAACACGTGCCACTCTCCGCAAGTTCCTCAATGCACTCCAGTTTCCTCCTGCATTCAAGTTCTGGATCATTTGTTGGCCCTCAGCCTACTTTCCCCTTGGGAGATCCGAACTTGTGCATTGAACAGGCCACTAAGTATAAAGAACATGTCATCATCGTCGTCATCATTATCCTCATCATCAATCTCGTAGACTGTTGCAAAACATATCGCTATGGATGCATGTGAAGCTGAAACCAGAGACTCAATTGTTGGTGGCACGCTTTTGTGCCTGGCTCTGGGATATTTTGCTTCTGGGATGTTTTAAAGAAATAAGCTAGTTTCACCCGTTTTGTTGTTTATTTGTCTTTCTGTTTGATTATTGACTTATTCAGTTGGCTGATAGCTAAGTTGTAGTTGCTGCTTGCTCATGTTTGATTCTGCACATGTAGTGTGGTGTGTTTAGTACATTCCCATTTAAGACATGAAAACAACGTAGCACAAAATCTTGATTTGAGAACGTATGTTGTTGCATAAATATTACTATTAGCTACTGTCAGTTGTTAAGTACATTAAATTTTTATTTTTGTTTGTTTACTTTTCATTTTTTCATAATTTGGTGTTCGTTCGGATCGATTTAGTAACATGATTTTTTAAAACAAAATTCTGCAGGTACATTTAGACCTGGTTACAGCAAAGGGCAATAGCAATTTACGCTCCTTCCATCATCCATCAATAACATTTGGGCTTTTTGGCTGGTTCAAAGGTAAGACAGTGGGCAAAAACCTGTGGTCCCAAGGTGGGCAAGCCACTCAGCAGGTCAGGGAACCTGTTTACTCCAACCAATGATGGGGATGCGATGCACCTCCCCAGAGCATTCTCTCAGTCACCATCATTTAGTAGTGTGGAATGAATGGTTGCTCCACAAAACAGTGACAAGTTGGACTATAAAAACTTCACACCACAACCAGCGCAGTCATTGTCAGTAAGGAGCCATGACCTGTGGTTTCTCCTATGGCATTAACTGTTGTCACGAAGGGGTATGTCACTGTTAAGCCAGCTGATGAACAGAGGTCATATGATGGTAAACCAGAACAAAATGAGATATATGTGCAAGAGAGAGATCACAAAAACTATCCCCCTGGGAATTTCAGTTTTGGTGAAGTAGCCCGGCTGCAAACGGAAAGACAGGTAATGAAAAGCACAGTCAGAAAGATACTTGAAATCCCTTGCGCAGTTGGATGTTGAAAGGGACATTGCCACCCACCATATTTCAAAAAGGTTCCAAAACCAACAAATTTGTTTAAACAAATTTCTAAATCACAATGAAATAGCATGACGTGTGATCATTCTTTTTTCTCATCATCATCATCATCATCATCATCATCATCATCATCATCATCATCATCATCATCATCATCATCATCATCATCATCATCATCATCATCAACACTTTATGAGCATAAAGGGCGACATTCTTTCTTTTCAGTTATATACCAATATGCACAAGCTTTTTGTGGTCTTTCTGATCCTTTCACAGATTTGAAAATAATTAAGATGAATGTAGACGATTGAAATAAAGCTCCAGTTGAATAGTTCTGTGTTAAAATGCATTTTAGGTACTATTCTCAAAGCAGAACCTTCTATGTGTGATCAAAAGTCGCACAAATCTCTGTTTGCATGAGCCCATTATGGTTTACTTTGAGCATTGCGAGTGGCCAACATGAGCAATAATGGCATGTATAGTTTTGGGGGGAGGTGTGGTCATCCCAGCCAAGCATGATCAGTTAGTGCTCATGTACAGACCTTTCTGCAAATTTTGTTCACAGTCAGCAGACAGTTGTCATTGACAAAGTCTCTTCTGCTCCTGAGAGTCCAGTAGGCCGAATGACATGCAACATAAAAGTTTGAGCCACCAACACAGGTCCCCTTTTCCTGAAAAGGACAGGTGACCCATGCGTTAAGAGACAAGTTGATCAAGTGCTGAACTACTGTCAATATAACTCAGGCTACAGCGTTTTGATAGGTACCGTCACAAAGGCAGCCATGGGCAGTTACATGGACAACCACATGAGAAATCTGGTATGTTCGCAATCTAAGACGAAGCACTTTGCATGTGTGTGTGTGTGTGTGTGTGTGTGTGTGTGTGTGTGTGTGCGAGATAGAGAGAAACAAATATCACTGAAAGACATGTACACGTAAGCAAGAAAAACAACCCAAATAGTAACTATTTTGTGTAAAATGTTTATTCAGTAGAATTTTGTACAAGATTTCATTCAGCACAATATATAAATAAACAGATCACATAAATTGCAGAATAATCTCGAAATAATTTATATTTCGTTACTTTTAAACCCTGGAACACATTACTTAAAAGCATTTGTACACATGAATATAAACTCAAATTCTATTTTTGAGAAATACGTACATACACCACAATCAGTGAAACGCTCAAATAAAAACATTTAAATATTACATTAAATTTGATAATTGCGTATCATATCACAGTTAAATATTGATAAAATATGCAAACATCCAACATTCAATGACCAGACTGTCATATTCAAAGCTTTATATTTCTGTTAGTTTGACATAATTTAATATTTCTATTTTAAATAAATGATTTTTGTGAAATTTATTGTTGCAAATCATTCGGATGTGTATTTGTATTTGTGTCTTTTCGTCAAGAACCACTTCCTAGTAGTCATTACCCTACTCCGCAGTCCGAACTCTTTACTCTATATAAGCTGACCTGTCATTGTCTACCCTATCTACACATGGAAGTGCTCTTGCGCATATTGCGCACGTTCTCCTGTAGAATTTTGACATAGGCAGTACAAGCCCAAATAAATTACAGGGTCTTCAGCGGGTAACTACTCAAAACGTGTTTTGGAGCCCATACCCGTACATGTCTCTCTGAGTAATGGCTGCTTGTCTAATTGTCTAATCTAAATATTCAACAAAGACAACCCACATAATAATGAATGAATATGAACGCGACAAATGAAGAATTAGCTAAATACGTTTTGCTATTAAATACAGAGCTTCATTACGAAAGAAGAAAACCTGTCAAACCAAACAGAATTACTAAATTGGTATAATACAAGTTCAGATAAGAACAATTTCATTGGCACCTAAACCAGTATGTACCCCTTTTAGCTTGAGAGATTATCTTGGTTAAACCACCTGCCAGTGCATAACTGAAATAGAAACAAACTGGTGCATTATATTCAGTCCCACAAACCCAATGATGACACCTATTCCTCACTTTGAAAGTCTCCAAACAATAAAGCACTTTTTTATTGCCAACCCTGAGTCAATGTTTCAACGTGATGGGTCAGGTTTGTGACATTTGAGTAAATTTGGTCAAATTTGAGTATTTTTTTTTATATTGAGGAATGTTTTTGGCATTTGAGTCAAAAACATGTTATCAAAACATAATTTTTCTTAACCCGATTCTAAGTACAATTAGGCAAACTTGTAACTGTCTTCGGACGCTGCTTGCTACCGATAGCCCCTGGGGATTTAACCTGACAGAAAACATGTAAGCCTAAAATGTCTGAAAGTGAATATTAAAACAGAATGATGCCAAAAGATAAAATTAAGTACCAAAACAGGCAAGTGAAAAACTGTAAAATTATTGTAGCCAAACTTTCTGATAATCTTTGGATATTAACAGCAAAATTTGTAGGGCAAGTCAGAAAAGAAAGAAAGTCATTTGTAGTTAAGTCAAGAGAATGCAATCAAAATATAATTTTTCTTAACCAAATATCAAGTACAATCAGGCTATGGAATTTATTGCCCAAGCTGCTTTGACAGTGATATTTATATGTGTGCCTTTCCTTGTGCTTCATAGGTAATTTGAATATGATGAAGTTACACTCTGCAGAACAACGCATGGAGCTTGTTTCATATTTCATTTCGTCATAAGTACGTGAGATAGCATTGAAATGAAGATGCATGAGTGTGAGTTTCCAGTGAGACATTCTTCTCGATATTCATCATCTTTTCTGTTCAAATATGTTATACCGAGAAGATATGCATTGTTTTTACTTTTGCTGGAAAAAAGTCCTTTCTATATTGTGTACATGATTTGGTAATTGATTAGTCTCTGCATGAAACAGATAAACGTCGCCTTGTGTAATTACTCAATAATAATAATAATAATAATAATAATAATAATAATAATAATAATAATAATAATAATAATAATAATAATAATAATAATAATAATAATAATAATAACAAATTCGAAAACCTTATCAAGTTGTAAAAACAGACATTAATAAAATAAAATTCTCTTCGTCTCTCATAGAGATAAATGCCATAATCTATTACACAATGTTGTCAATACACTTCGCCATTTGTATTGTATTTGCCCCACAAGGACACAGGAATAGGATTTATTCCCATTAGCTCTGAAACTGTCATTTTGTGCACATATACTGTACAAGTACAAATTTTCCCGTGGTATTAATTTTTCCGGGTTGTGCCATTCGGGAGAATAAAAACCGGGGAAAAACCAAAACACTCAATGCAAACATGACATTGTCTGAAGCTTAGCGTTAGCGGTCGGCGATTCGGGAAAATAAAACCCGTGAAATTTTGAATTTATGTATATCTGGGAAAATTCATGTTCGCGAAAACTTGTACTTAAACAACAGTAACATTCCCGTGACGAATAGGAAAACCTCATGCATTTTAATGAAGACTAGGGAAATTATATGCAATTGCGTTCCGAGAATTTGGATTTTGGCTTTTATTCTGAAATGTTGATTTAAAGTGATATAATATGTGAATGGAGCTCGTACATCATAGTAGCTCAATACTTCTAGGATAGGCAGGGTCCATGAGCACACGATGTTTATCTAGCAAAGAAGGTATATAAACTACTATGTGGGAAGATTATACTATGGTTTACCAAAATTTATTTCACAAATGCAAAGTGTATCAATAATGCTGGAAGTAAGCCTAACACAGAGGTGGGACACTTGCCAAGGTATTATTTGCGCATGTATAACGAGTGACGTTTTGTCTGTGACTTGCGAGTGACGTGGGTTGCTGGCTGAAATACCGCACCAGAGAAGCTGGCAGAATCTACTTGCCCAGATACGATAGCTTTATGTTTAACAATATTAGAACGAGATACAAGGGACTTTTTCTAACTATCATTAACTGTGTAAATTAATTTGTTAGATGCCCACAAGATAAACAGGGCACACATCATTTATTACGTCACAGGAGAATATAAGTTTTGCTATAGGTGTCATTCGAAGAACAACCATGTGTGAGCTTGAATCAAATTGCATGTAGCTTTGAAGCTATCTATTAAATGCACAAAAGTCAGTGCAAAATACATGTTGGAATCATGTACGCATCCTTATGTTTGCATGATAAGGAGGCATGATTTGGGATTGTAGAACATTTAGACCCCCCCCCCCAAAAAAAAACCCACTCCCCCAAATTAAATAAAACAAAACAAAAAACACTCTGGCTTATCAACAATTGTAACTTTTTACTCTCAAATATTATCAAGGGACTTAAAGTCAAATGCGTCACATCGTTCCGATAAATAGGCAGACCTATGGAAACAAAAACAAAAAAATAACAAAAAACAAAACAAAACAAAAAAAACAAAACAAAACAAAACAAAACAAAACAAAACAAAAAAAAAAACCACTGACATGAAGTTTAAAAGTAAAAAGCACAATTTGAACGTTATATTTTACTCACTGCAAAGTGGTTGAAGTATTGACGAGTTGCATAAATTCCTGCAAATGTTCTACATACTCTGTGCATGATCGTAATGAATGACTAGATCGAGTCATCAGTCTGCTTAATATGACACTTTTGTATCAATTTGAAATACTTTGTAGACGATAGTCATCCAATTATCAGAGCCGCACACACTGGAATTTTTTCGACACACGTTTGGTCACACTGTAAAAACTAATGGAATGACATAGCCACCACAAGCCATTTGGATAATACTTTGTAGTATACAACAATAACTGCTTTTCAATATGGTTTTAATTAATTGACACAAGTGACTCTGAGTGATGTTTATCTTAGGTCCAGCAATTGGATAGTTACTGCTGGTACAATATCATCAAGATCACATGCAAAAAAACATTCTATTGCTTTGGACTGAAGTCATAATATGTTTCAAATCGGGTAAAATTATAGTTTGATGTTAATTAGTAAAATGCATTGTTTGTAATTATATGATCTGTTTGGAAATGATACATACATACATACATATATATACATATATATATATATATATATATATATATATATATATATATATATATATATATATATATATATATATACCACAGACACCTAGTTGGAGAAAAAAATTTAAAATTAAGCTCGAATAATCGACTTTTATACATATTGTATTTGGGCATATTACTGACATAATATTTTGGACATTTTAAATTTTTGATGCTCAATATTT
The DNA here is from genome assembly GCA_964020975.1 of Hermodice carunculata. Lineage (NCBI taxonomy): Eukaryota > Metazoa > Annelida > Polychaeta > Eunicida > Amphinomidae > Hermodice > Hermodice carunculata. Next base: position 130,130,574 of record OZ026612.1, on the reverse strand, counting down.
CTACCATAAATACGGATCACATGGACTACGTGGCCCTAATGAATTACTGTGTCATTCTTGGGCCTTTTTAACAAAAGGTAATGGTACACTAACTTTGAAAGGCTTCCAAAACGAAGTTGTGAATTTTAGTACAAATATCAGGAAAACAACATTCTTCTGGACACATTGATTCCAGTGACGCTCGCATATTATCCCCACCGCTGGCTGTGCCGGCTGATCCGAGCCAGCTCAAATATGTATGAAAAGCTCAACTGACTGGAAGCTCAGCTGATAACTTCAAAATAGTGTTTTCTGATGCTGACATATGTATTAACAGTCACTTGTATACCATTTCTCTGTGAATATGTTGACATGACTATACCCCGCTGCTAACAAAAACAGAGGTTAGAGGCTGCTCCAACATCTCAGCCAGCTGACGCATACGTTCAGAGTGGCCGCCCGGCGCTCAGTAGCTTTCACCAATCTCACAATGATTAAAATAGCTGCAGCAAATATGCATTAAACTGTTCATGAAATAAAGTAAAATCGCCAGTTCCACATTATTAATTTAACCTTTTTGTTTGTTTGTGATGTTTCACTCAATGATATGTCTCTACCTTGTTCTCGGGTAATGCATTTAAATGTTAACATTTTTGTTCCAATAAAAGTGTTCGAGATGTCAGATTCATTCAGTCGCCATTTGTATCTTACTCAAAGACAAGAATGGGTAATGCTTGCTTGCAAGTTGAATAATAGCAAATCCAAAGCTAACTGCTTTTTAGCTATTTGTTGTTGTAATTTCTGTTTATGTGTATGTTTGATTGTTTGTTTTATTGGTTTAGTTTTGTTTTATGTTGATTTTTTATTTTGACTATTTTGTCATTATACGTTGGCTCATTTCAATGTTTAAAAGCACTTCATTCTTCGACAATTCTGGAGCGTCAAAACAGAATTGTCAGCTGGCGGTAAAAATATAGCAAGTTCACCTTTATTTGAAAGCATGATAAACAGAATTCAAATGGATAAACTTGCTGACAATTACGTGGCAGTATTTTTCAGATAAAGCAAACTGTGAGCTGATTTAACGTTATTAACAGTACAAATTGCAAGCCGCAGCCTGTTTCGGGTCATGTTGAGCATCAAGACAGCTAGTGATACAGAAGCAACAAGACTTTTAAATGGAAAATGCAGCTCCATGTTATACCATGTAAATTCCAGACGTTAATCCAACAACAGGTAGTGATTTAAAAGTAACTTTTGCCACGGTATTTCAATAATATGTCAAGACATGTTTGAACCTTTTTCCTACTTTAAGTGTAACTGTCAATAGATTGGCACAATATGTAATTCAGCCTTGTTTTCTACAAGTGTGGACAAAAATCTTCAACATGTATAAGATGCAATTTATATTCACGACACAAAAATGGGAATAGATATGTTTTCAACGTGAGCCCACCTTAGCCCAAGATAAGCACCATTTTATTTGACTATCATATGGTCTGTTTCTGGTTAAATTTTCCAATTTGTAACTTCAAAAAAGTTTTACCGTGAAAATAACTTTTTCAAACTTGTGTCCTATGCATATGAGTTTAAGTACATTGGCACATTTTTGCCCAAAAATAGTTAATGTGCCATTATGGTGATCTATTTGAGCCAATCTACCCTAAATTAGATTGTTATTACTAAAAAGCAACCCCCCAAAATGTTTGTGAATCATCTAAATGTGAGATAGCTTGCCATAAATAAGAAACCAAGTGATATATGGCTATGGAAGTTTTGTTCCCGTGATCGGAGATATCTGTATTAAAATTCATTTTTAACCAGCGATGACTTTTGTTTATTTCATCTTATTCGTCTTGTAGTCATACTTGGGGGATACAAACAAATGCATCGCGTGGTTTTCACTGTATGTCTGGTGATCAATATATATGGGTCACTGTCCAGCAAGATACTTTAAGCCATAAAACATTTGTCATATAGCGCTATGAGATAACTGTCATATTACGCTTTAAAAACTACCCGTGACACTTCACTTCAGCTGTCCCACGTGGTCATGATGTAGTTGTTACTTCGTTCTACTCAACCGTTGTCATGCCACGTGACAGCATGCTCGCAACAGCAAGTTTTTTGGTAGTCCATATAGTTGTCACTGCCTGTCTTGCCATAATTGCCACGTAACGCTGTGACGCGATTGCCAAGCAGCGTTAAAACGTACTTGTAATGCCACAGTGGCGCCGTTCTTGGAGCGTAGAGTGACACTATCTGCTGCCATGTTGATAAAATGCTATGAGTTGGTTGTTATGTTATGTTATAGTGTCGACTCCCCCTGGGTTTGATGTTGTAGCTGCCATACAATACAATAACAAGGACATAATGGTCTTACAATATTGGAGATCTAGACTGGCAGCATAAAATGATGTTGGATTCCATGTAAGTATTTACACATCTTTCATTAAAACAATGCTTGAACATCACGGTAACCTTGTGTGTCATCACTGTACATTTCATGAAGAAAATACTGGATTTTATGCAAATTATTTACAGATCTTTCACCAAAACAATATTGCAGCATGGTAATCTTGTGTGTAATGACTGTACATCGTTGGGGGGGGGGGAGCGAAACAGTGTTAAATTGGATGCTGCTTACATTTTCAGTGACGGAGTGTATGCTCGAAATAACGCACAACTATGCAAGGAAATTAGATGGCAATCATGAGCAAAACACAACGTTTTTTTTTTCATTATTTACTCTATGTATCCAATTTTTATGGAGCCGTTCCTTAAACCGTATCCCATATTGTAAATTTTTCGCGTGTACTTTACACAAACATAGCAGACTACAACAGATTGGCAGAAATCATGATCTTATCAGCAGCCAGACTGTGCAATCAGCCAACCAATATTTTGACTTTGCTTTCTGCACAACCATTTAAATCAAACATACTTCACCAAATGGTTCCTTCTATCAAATTATCGAGTGAATTAGACTTTTCAGTTTCCAAGTTTAGTAAGGTCTTTTCAAAAGCATTATTCAAAACGCAGTCAGGTAATCATGCGGTTCTAGAAAAGAGTGGCATAACTGCTTGACCTGTCCCGTATGAATTACGGTCTATAATTAAATGCTTTATTTGAAATGTTTCATTCCAGTCGAAAACGGTATTTTTTCAGATCAGATTCAATATGTACAATATGAAACATTTCAAGTGGTTCATAATTCTATTTTTTATCCCGAAAGGCTTTCCCCCTACCACAACAACATACTATAATTTTGTGTTACCGGTTTAACATATTCTTTTTCTATCTGACCTTTGTTGTTTATGCCACCTAAATTATTTCATCTTAGTGTCCTCCTTTGCAAGAGTTGTCTCTCTTTCCTTTTAGTTACTGCTTGCATACTTTACATGCGAGTACAGTTGTATGGATATTTAGTCTCCTTACTCTGCCACATCCTGGGATTATTTTTCGGCTGAAAGATGCATTTGAATAGGGTTTATTTTCATTTCCAGTTGCTACTCAACATAGTTTGTGATGTTTACTTGATGTAAATTTGCACATGTATATATATATATGTATATATATATATATATATATATATATATATATATATATATATATATATATATATATATATATATATATATATATATACATATACAAATGCCTGTGTTTACTTAATTACAAGGACAGACTATTTGACTGATATAATTACACTGGTATTTGTCAGATTCTTCATGTAAAAGTACTTAGGAATGTAACATATCCATTTTACTTGAAGTGTACCACGATGTTTAAAGTGTGTAATTCATATGTCTGCAAATGTTAAACATCCAATGGCAATTGCTCCAGGGTCTGCAGAAAAGTTCAGCAGAAGTGGATATGCAAGAGCATGATAAATAGTTTTATAAATTGACCAGTGATGGAAAATGGTGCATACAAAAGATTGGCGATATATTTTTCACGTCTTTACCCCATTAAGACTTTTTTGTTTCCAAGATAATGGAGACCGACTGCGAATGTTTACAACATTATGGAGTTGAATTTCGTGTTTAATGCTTGGAAACACGTCAGAAGAACTTAAACCATTACCACATCATGGCCAAGACAGAATTGACACTTCCGCCAATAAAGAGCACACACAAGAATCCGGGTCTGACAGAAAATGTAACTTTGTGACAAGTGCATAATCCATTTTGTCATGCTCCTGTGGTTTTTTGTGGTGTCAGTCAATGACTGCTAGCATTTGTTGGTGCTGCTTGCCATGCGATAGTACTCTCAACACGCCGTGACACTGCTCGACGCGCGATGGCGCTGCTCGACACGCCTTGGCACTGCCCAACATCCCGTGGCACAACACACGCCACGCTAATAATTGTAATCTTGATATACACCTCTTTGTCAACTAAAATGTACCATGATAACGACTGACTTTATAATATTCAGACGAAAACGACTACTGGCACGATGTAACCACAACGATACCCAGAATAACACAGTCCTTACGCATTGTCTTCGTAATTCCTGATAATTAGTGTACCGAAGCTTTGTTGTGTCTGCCTCGCTTTAAAATCGAGAGTTAGGATTGCCTCTCCCTCTCACGAATCGTCACACTTCTACTTATAACGCGTTGCAAAAACTCCATCATGGACTGCGTAAGTGATACCTGCCAGCCGACGACGGGAGATTATTTCTCCACCTGCCGCTCGTCTGCTCCGTATGATTACCTCATTTAGATTTCGTCCACGTTAACCTTCGGAGGTAGAATCCTTTGTCAAAATATATAAAGCCACACTGTCAATTCATCCGTTCTCCGCTGACGAGGCAGTTGCCATATTGGAATGGTCGTTCTTTAGACCTAATAAAAAGTTTCTTGCGTTTTCTCCCCTTAACATAAGAGTTAGGGTAAAAGCAGTGGTTCCAATAGTAAATAATGCTAAGAGTATACGATCTACCACAAACGCCACTTGCTGCCACTCAAGTTTTAGTACATCCCTTCTGTCTTGGTCCGCAAGTCGCATCTCATTCTTTTCTATTGTTTGGTCCACTTTTCTCAACACTCTGTGAAATTGTCTCTCGAAATTGTCTGATGGTGCGCTGACTCCACATCCTGGAATGTTTGGAACTCTAGTGGTACGAAGGCGTGCAGAAAATTGTGGAGAAAGTCGGCCATTTTCTGGTAGTCTGTCCCCCTCAGTTCTATCCATAGAATCCGTGCCTCGAGATGGTAAGTAATCCTGGAAAAATTTGGCGACCGTAAGGAAACATATGTTACTCTGGCAATATAGCAATTAACTGCTGTTTTCTTCCAAGAGCAGTGCATAATATGGATGTTCTTACAAAACAATTACAAAGACAATTCACTTGCATCAACAAGCTAAATATATAACTGAATTGTCAAACGATACATCAATGGACACTAATGCAAAGCAAAACATAAGAATTGATCATTCCTGGGTGTGGAAAATGTGTGTGCATGCATGTAAATAAAAAGGGAATGACATGTATTTGTTTTTGTTTTGTGTTTTGTTTGTTTTCGTTTTTATTTTTATTTATTTTATTTTTTTGTTTGTTTTTTTTGTCTCCCGTACACGTGTCAGTTTTTTACTATTGATGTTCAGAGAAAAAAAACACAAATTGAGTTCCTTGGAGCTAAGCTCTTCGAAAGTGTTTGTATCATTAGATACATTTGCAGTTCAATTCTGTTGTGAAAGGCCCCAATGAAGACAGTGAAGCAGACAGCATTCAAATTCATTTCTCAACTTCAATCGATTTGTGCATGATATGTCCACACTTGACTCGAATGACCTTTTGTCCTAGTAGCTTGGTCCATAGAGCAAGAAATCGTACTTCAGGTAAAAAATCATTTTAAACACCAAATGATGAATTCCAAGATAATTATTGTGGTACCTGCTAGCCATGTAACACTGTCAGATAAATATTTTACATTTCAATATTTCTAATTTTCTGCACTTTCGACTCAAAAAATCACTTCATCTGTATTGCGTAAACTTGTCGCCAAAGGGTCAAATGTTTTGTACGTGCACTAATCACTCAGAAATAGCTCAATTCACAGCCGTATGAAAATATTTAGACTCCGGGAGGATCAATGTTCCTTTTGCCGTACAGGAGGAACATCAATGCTCCCGGAGACCAAATATTTTCATACGTCTGTTGTTGAACTGTCACCAAGACAGAACCGACAACTTCTAGGTTTTTGTATTTTCGTGTCTTGGTATACTGCCTAAGTAATTGCCTCGTGCATATTATAAAGGTATGCTTCAATAAATAAATGTACTAATCACAAGGGGAAGAGAACCGTGCCTTGGTCATAAGAATCATTTTACACCCTGCAAAAAAAAAAACAACATCCAGTTTCCATGACAATACATATGGAACAAACTTAACTCTGCACTGTTAGGTGAATAACTGCTTCCACGTTTAAAATATTTCAAAGCTATCACACAATATGACATTTTTTTCCTGACAATTTTGTATATCAAACTATATAATAAAAACCTTTCTACCCTCAACTTTGTTCTTTAAAATAGGACATACATCACAGAACAGCGTGTTCTTTAGATTGCAATTTATTTCTCAGAAAAGCTACTTCTTTCAACAATTGCGAGGGCTGATATCTGTTTTAATTGTTGCTATAATTTTTGCTAAAATCAAGCAGACAGAATAAAAAGGAAAGTGATTCTCTGGCGTTTCATAATTCATGTCGCTTTGGTAAAGTAATTTACAATGCTTGTAACTTGTCTTTCGTCGATTTTCAAGGTAACCTCGCAAAATAGCACAAACATCCGACAAAAGCTCCATAAATACTCTATCCTCGTCAAGGAGGTCAGACACCCTCACTTGTCATATATTGTCCAGCTTTAAAAATGTGAATGCCATAATAAACACACGATAAAATATGGCGAATATTAATATACTGAAATGCTTATGTTTTCATATTAGAATTAAGCTCAATTATGGGCATTTGACATGTTCGTGAACTGCTGAGAAAGACATTTCCAAACTTAAGGTAAGTGTATACAAAATGTATATTTTGACCTGCAAAGAAGCCTGTATATGACAGACACGACACACAAGTCCATGGATAAGCAAACCCATATATGTGAAGAACCTGTTTTATTGAATAAATCTGGCTTAAGATTTTTCATGTAAGGAAGGAGAGAATATGTAGTTTGTGGCATGCATTTAGCAGTGCAACGGACATACACCAAGTCTTGTGTCAATTTAAATGTCCTCTTATGACCGTTTCATGTTATATAAATATATATCCCTCAATGACCAAAGTAGACGGTGATATTAACAAAACGTCAAATCGAACATCATTTTCAACATAATGAATCAGCATTAACTCTTTCAGTGCCACCTGCGCCAGTAGTCGAACTACTTAAAACGAACTGCTTTGAATGATAAGGGTGTTAGATTTATGTTCCTTGTAAAAAGACCATTCATTTAAGTAGCAGCATGCGTGTAGTTACATACCATATTATAGTCCTAAGACCTTTCATTGAAGTACCAGCATACGTGTAGTTACATACAATATTATAGTCTTAAGACCTTTCATTTAAGTACCAGCATGCGTGTAGTTACATACAATATTTTAGTCTTAATACCTTCCATTTAAGTACCAGCATGCGTGTAGTTACATACAATATTATAGTCCTAAGACCTTTCATTTAAGTACCAGCATGCGTGTAGTTACATACAATATTATAGTCCTGGTCAATAGCTCCCCTCGGCTCGCTTTGGGCGCAATGCGGCCAAAGCGCGCCGAGGAATTGGATAACTGTCGACTGAGTTCAATATGTGGTACTGAAAGAGTTAAGACGACATCACAAATCAGACCAAGCCTTTTGTTCATGATTTATATTCCACTGGTGCAAATATGTGAATTGAAAGTTTCAGAAGCAAGGCAGCCTTGGAATAAAACCGTTTTCTGATGCCACCACGCGCAAATGGTCTTAATTGTGGATTTCTCTGTGGTTTCACTTGTACACACATTAGTGTATCACTTTGGTCCGTGCAAACAACATTCATATATTTTGTATCACTGAGAGATTATTATGAATCACCCAGATGACATTTTTAAGCAGTATTTCATATCTATTGACTGTCCTTGAGACCCAAAGAATAGCTATACCAATAGTAGTTGTGACGTCATAAAAATGTTTAAAAATGATGGAGATTTCTCCGTCTGAAAAGTCTCAATAGAATAAAAGTGAATGAAAATATTGTTGAGATAACAAATTACAGCGTAGACTGAGCTGTGTTTTAATTATGTTAAGCTGTGGAAAGAACATATTAGCTAGAATGGGACTCGAGTCATAGTGAAAGTTAATCATACATTACATCATGGCGAAAAAAAGAAGACAGGAGTCCAGCTATGTACTCGTTCTCCATCAAAGCAAACATTTAAGACGTCATATACATGCATTTAATAACAAGTATGCGTAACATATTGCCATATGAGCATCTAGTTAACATGCGCTGATATTGAATAATTTATACATGGAAATGATAAGACATCACAGTTGAGTGGCAAAGGCAACGCCAGTTCACAGGTGTTCTAATCATGACAAACTACCAATTCCATTATTCCTAGCCCCTCCTCCATTACAACTTATGGCAATAAATAAAAAAGATAGTCCTTTTGAATGTAGCGGGATGGAAGATGAAATTGATTTATACAATCGTTTGCAGGTTTTTCAACCCCCTTATTTTCCACATAGTTATTCAATATGATACAGTATATACATGTATGAAAGTGCTTACATACCAATCAGATGAATGAGAATTATTACAAAGGTGCATTGCATTGATGCTAGTGTTTCATGAGTGAGTGATTGTTTGTGGTCGAAGCAGTTGTTGACCAGGCAACGAACATAAACTTTCGTGGTAACTTTCTTATAAACTTTAATAACTTCAACAGAAAAGTACTCTATGTGGTCTAGCGTACTGGGCCTCAGACTCACAGCCTTATTCAAACATTCAAAGCTACGTCAGCGTTACTACTTCTTAATTAATGTGACAATATACACGCTGTGATGGAAATGAGCGGAAGTCCGTTTGTTTCATTTTTAAGACATTCAGCAGTATTTGGTCGATGGCGACGTTAAACGTAGGGCCACACTAAGACCAAACATCATGAATGCATGCAAAATGCTGTTTATTTTCTAGACGTACTCACTGACGCTTAGTCCATGCTTCAACACATGATCCTTTTATAGTTTGGCATATATGGACCAGTTTCTCATGGAGAATTGACCCCAAGCATATCAATATCATCTTGATCTCTCCGGATAAAATGGAGTAACAACAATGTGCGACATGAGGATGGTTTAAATAGTGATAATAACATTACTGTGCGAAGAATATTAAAGAGTTCAAACTCTGTTTTCCACAACTAAAGTTCCAATCATTACCTTACATAATATTATATGTATCATGCGACAAGCTGCATCAATGTATATTTTGTTCCACCTGCTTTCCTAAATTAAGCTCCCAGACGCAAAACGTTTTTATTTTAAGGCGTTGAAATGGCAAACTCAATTCGATAGCAGAGTACACGGAATGTACCTAATGATATAGCTTATATTTAAAACTAAAGCGATGAATATTTGCGTCCATAAGGAGTGAAGCTGACTATATATACACATCTAAATCCAGTGAGACATTAAATGGGTCCGTAGTTACGGTTTAAAAATATTTCGGACGCGATATTATAATAACAAATTGCATCAGAACCCGTCGCTCTACACAGAACTCAGTTTTATGTCACCAATACATTTCACTGCATTTATATATGTAAAAGTGGGTAGACCCAGTGTGATAGCTTAACGACTAATTACAACTCAAAATTATTTTTAATTAATTGATCACGGCTTACAACACAGTGTTAATTCTGTTTGGTCGAGTAAGTGAAATTTAACCACATTTCTCTCTCTCTCTCTCTGTCTCTCTCTCTCTCTCGCTCTCTGTGTCTGTCTCTCTCTCTCTCTCTCTCTCTCTCTCTCTGTCTCTCTCTCATAGCTGGAAAAATTATCGCTATTATGCAATTTAATGACCATAACATACATAATACATCTTCCTGAGATACATTTGAATGTAATTATTATCACCAGAGGTCGACATATTATACACATTCCAATGGCATCATAGCAGACCTACAGTCAAGGGCAAATAAAATCAATATCTCCCATCTTTTCCACATTTTTATCAGTTTCTATCTTAAACTTTGTATTCTTACAATGTATTGTACTTTTTATGGTTTTCTGTGCGTTCTCATGCTTGTATAGATTTGCATGTTCATTTGTGAATGTCCTGCGTGTCTTTTGCAAAATGTCACGTAATTTTTGACATAACCAAATTAATTTCATATAATTTAGTTTAAACGTTCGTTCAAAATATGATTGATACTAATCATATGCTAACAGATTGCCGAAACAGATAACATTTTCTTTGAAGTCAGTCGATATCACCAGTTAATATATATATAACCAATCCATCGCTTAATAAAAATAACTTCCATTGTTCACATTTTTAAATAATTTGCATTGGTCAATTCCCAGACAGTTTAATCGTTTATTCGAACCATCCAGCTTTGTTTTGGACAGTAACAGTGTTAAAAATTCGATAAATCCTTAAGATTTAAGGCTTATGTGATTTCATTAAAACGCATTTAAATGGTAGGTGGATAGTTCAGTTCCTGGTGGATATATATATAGGCTACTGCCCATCTCAACAAATGATTATTAGGGTGTAATTATGAATATGGCTTTCCTATATAACAATTCGATTATTGATAATATCTATATCGATCTTAATTCGTTTGAAATACGTATGAAAATTTTTATGAAAAGCCGTGTTACCTGACCAGAATTGCAAAGAAAATATTTGGTCCAAACAACTGGATCGTTTGGAAAATCAAGTGACCCTCGACCACTGACAAATACTGCACATGACGACAATCAAACTAAAGATCACATTAGCAACAAGGATCCATACAAAGCATGACATAGACAATCAATTATTTATGCAACCATATCGTTTCAAAACAGAGAATCTCTTCTTGGAGTGTATGATTTGAAATCGGGATAACTCGATTATGATATTTCCATCTCTTCATCTTCCGACTATGTTCCTCCGATTTTCAATTTTCAATTGCGATTATGGATTTTTTCATTTAGAAAAAAATCACACTATTTGAACTCCCATTTGAAGTCATAGTTGTCTTAAATGGATCGCATTACACTGAGGCCACACGAAAACAAAGGACGATCACTTTCTGAACAAAACGGAGATCAATTAACATATGAGGACAGCAGACCAAATTTAAAGTTGCATTTCTCCACTGACAGAGTCTAAATCGCATTGTCATTGCGTAGCTGTTCAGTTCTCCTGAATCTAATTTCATTGTACTGGTGTGTAGCTGCCTGGTCCCCCTAAATCTAATTTCAATATGTTGGTGTGTAGTGGTCGAGTTCCTCTGAATCTAATTTCAGTGTGGTGGTGTGTAGTGGTCGAGTTCCTCTGAACCTAATTTCAGTGTGGTGGTGCACAGCTGCTCAGTTTCTCTGAATATCATTTCGATAATCTGATGCGTTGCTGTTGAATCCCTCGGAATCTCATTTCAGTATTCTAGTGTAAAACGTGCTAAACCCCACAATATCTGTTGAGCGACATATAAACATAAAAGACAAATTCCAACTGTATGAAATGTTGAACTTGCCATCGAGGTTGGCTGTTGATACATTGCGTTGATACCGACCTCAGCTGTAGCCTACCCTGTGCTCTTTCACACAGTCTGTACATGCGCATTAAGTTATGATATACTCTTCGAATAAAAGTCTTCTGTAAGCTCAGAACATTGACTGCCCATATTGTTATGCCATTGGTCGGTTTCTATAGGTCCTCAATAAAGACACAGTGTCCTTCGGATGCTATAAAGGTTAAAGCGATTGTTTTTAAACCCATCACATTGTTCTGGGAATACAATATACAATGCAAGACAACGTAATAGACATTTTCCCTGACTTTTAGACGCATCACACCAAAAGCCCAATCAATTCCACATAATAACATACAAATTGATACAATTAAATAACTACGAAGTTCTGCATAATAACTTGAACATGTCCCTTGCGTTCACAATCTACACATGTACGTATTCGTTTTCTGCCAACTACAATGCAACCTACTTTATATAATTGAACAATAAATTGAGCAGTGTCTGATAATCAGATCCACTCAAATTTAACAACCCCATGTTTAGTCAGCTTCCATCCCGCTACTTTTTAAATACTTTGTGAGTTGCTCTTATATAAAATTTCTTCTCTGTATAAAAAGAGTTGTCGCAGCGTAATCCCCGCTTCTTCAAGGGTGCATCTTCAACTTGTCGGCTCTTTCACTCGCGCACGACGTCAGACAAAGTATTCAGGGCAAGCTTGTATCCTTTCTGTTACAAAAGTGCGCGCACCCATGTGCAAACATGATCTGGTTCTGAGCGTGTCGGTGTGTGACTGTGGCCTGCAGCAACCGTTGCAGCTTTATAACAGCGTCACGGCGATCACAGATAGCGTACTCGTTAGATTAAATCCAGATTCAGCTTAAATGCCTGGTTCATTTATCCATCACTACTGGTTGGTACAGGCGCATCTTTGCCACCAGAAAAGAAGTTTCTAGAGTGTGGCGAGTGTAACATGATGGCCAAAGTCACTGAAGTCATCACTGCCAGGAAGATGGCGAGCAAAATGCGGTCGACTATGAGAGCCACTTGTTGCCATTCCAGTTTTATTACGTCTTTTCGGTCTTGCTCAGTGAGCCTCATTTCATTCTTTTCTATAGTCTGGTAAACTTTATGCAGTACTCGTAAAAACTGGCGTTCAAAATGGTCACTTGCTGTTGAACTGGTTCCGGGCATGGGTATAGGACTTGAACCTGGGTTCCTAAGCCTTGCACTGAATCTAGGAGATACGCCTCCATTCTCAGGTAACCTTTCGACAAAGTCGCATCTCTCCTTGGCTCCAAGTTCCCTTGATGGGATGTAATCCTAAAGGATAACGGATTGTATTTACGATAATTATAAATTTGGACTTATCTATCGGTTGGAAACTAGAATTAGCGATTATGTGCGTGCTTTGTAAAAGAGAATTAAGGGCTTTGTAAAAGGGAATTAAGACTTTTCTGTGTTGTTAACACTGCTATTCACATAAAGGAATAACCAGGTGACAGGAGACACTTAAGTAGCAGTGTGTCATTATGATCAATTTTATTATTATTTTTGATCACCATTGCCATGATCCAGGGCCAAAATGTCCGTATCCATATCACAATAGGTGCCAGTATTACTGACTACGAAGGAGTATGAAGTAGAGGTCCATTTCGTTGCAGGAAGACTAACTTCCACCTGATACACGTTTCCACATACAATGACAATACACTTAGAAATGTGCTTATTCCTCTGAACCTGTGGATTAAATTCAAGGGTCATATTCAAATACAATTATATTATCGAACCATACGAGATTAAAAGTTAGCAAGGCACATTTCATTGCCAAACAACAATTTATAATTGAAAGGCCAAAACAGTTACCATGTAAGCATAACTTAACGTGGACACCGAACGCATCGTTTATCCAGACCTTTTATATTTCATAAACAGCAACAACATGTACATCAAACGAAAATAGCGTTCAACGAACGGATTATCCTCGGTCACCCGCAGCCTTTTTTGACCTCATTTAATTTTATCGTGCTACAACTCCATTTCAAGCGCCATTTTCCCAATCTAAAGTCCATATGGCACCGGAAGCAGTGCCTGCCAGACAATGAAAAAACCACGGACCAGCATTACCAGCATATTATCATTTAGGCACCATATTTGACCCAACAATAAAGTAAATCAATTGAAGAATTGATAAATGATGAGGAGCAGCCAGTTTTCAATAGGGTCTCTGGTCTGCACTGATATATACATTCCTGCTTAAAAAAACCTGGCGTAGCTGCAATCAATCCTTCTTGAGATTGCCTCAAAAAGCCCCAAAACTATAAATAAAAAAATTAACAGAAGAAGCTATTCTTTAAAATGCATTTTGTATCAGTGATACAAAATTTGTAAAGCTGTGGTCGATATTTTTTCGGACATTGAGGTAACTTCGCTAGGGTTGCAGGACGGACGTACATACGGACGCAAGACCACGCAGGTGACAACAATACCCTCCAGCACTTTACATGCCGAGGATAAAAACAAAACTTGACATGAAACTGCTGAAGATTAGAAAGAAATGATTTAAACACAATGCAGAACATAGGATATCACGCAAGATATCATGAACTAAAGAATCAAACATTTATCTTGACTGCTGGAGTCAATCATGTCAACCTCTTTCTACGCATTCGTCATATCAGTTTCCTAACAACAACAAAAATTATATTTTGTAATTTTAGCTGGAAGTATGAGTATTAAACGTTATTTGATCTGTTACATTTGAATCAAAAATATCTCATGACAATAATTATTATTAATTCCTATTTGCAAAAATGGGAGTTTATTATTTTAACGCAAGTTAATGTCAATGACCTTTTCACGGCGTTATTGCGATGTCATCAAGGTTCCAATGTATTTATGTATATATATAATTTATCGAGGCATTGCAACGTCATCAAAGTTCCATTTACAGATACATTTTCGACAATATAGTGGCTATTACGAAATATGTTTGAATCAAGTCGGCAACATATTAATTCAATAAAACTATAAGGTCTAGTCTGCATGAAGTTTACATATTGTGCCTATTTTTCAACGGTTGTCTATAAAATATGTTTGATATCGGCATCATTTCGCTTTGCTCTATTTGTTTCATGTTGATACAACATCGTGACATATAATTCCTTGAGCCACAGCGATAACATAGAAAGAAAACCTCCAAGAGCTCATGAATGTTGCTTGCAAGTTTGAAGTTCTCGTCATTTTTCTGGTTACAAAAGAGGTCGTCTAACTTTGTTACGAGGCCATGAATCAGATGGGAACGACCTGGTGACAAGTTCACAAATAATAAATTTATTTAAATAAGTGAAGAATTTAATAACTACTCATGCATCAGCGATCATACTTTGACGACAGAGAAAACAATCTACAGCTAAGTATACCCTGTAATTGGTAAGATAAATATGAATTTTTCAATTATAATAGCAAACTAATAAACTTGCATATCCTTTATGAGTACTCTCAACTAGTTAGCAATGTAATACTAGAGTCCTTACAAAACAGGCAAGACACCAAAAAGTATTGACATGCAACATGTAAAACATTTGGGTTGTCAAAATATATGTAATTATGTGGAAATATCAGCACTTGAGAAACGTGTTTGACATTCATCTGAAGAAAAACGCTTTTTAGTAAGACCATGATGGCCTCTTCGTGCAATAATGACAGATATTGCAAAAATATGGGACTGTCCGAAATAAAGGCTAGCTTAGAACCTGATATGATATGAAATACAGCGATACTCTAGAATAAAAGTACGCCATAAATAATCTACTCTTACTTCTTTTACCAAGCTTAGTTACACGGAATATTGATATCATAATATGAATATTACTAGTTTGCATAGCGAGATAATGCTTTGCCCAGATTAAATCTTGATTTTGAAGAGCTGGCTGCGCGGAGGTGTTGCTTATTCTATTTTTATTAGAAACATCTCACTTTATCAGTACTCGTCAACTGAATTCTTGATGGGAAGAAATTAATATTTTATCACATTAGTTTGCATCAGAAGCCCATTATCTTCCGCATGATGCATTCAAACACCTTCACGAGTTTCTTCATTGAATTTTCTATATGATGTGTGCATATATATTGCATAATTTTTTTTCAGTAATATTGATTAATTCAACAGCAAGTAAAACGTATCCCTTTGAGCAATCCGTAAACAGGTGAGTCCTCATAAAATGAACCTGATAATTTTTTTCTATTAGAGATTTATTATTTTGTGAGCTTGTGTTGTAGAATATATAGATACGCGAGAGAAACTTCGGTTGAAGCAAGGGTAGCTATTAATAATGAGGTTAACCATGTTTTATATCGCCATAAAGAATAAACATTGGCCCGAATGGAAGCCGACACCGCCAACTTTTCTCACCATATTATTTGTTATCTTAATTGAAAATATCGAGTGATAAGTAAAGATGCTCGAGGATTCTTCCTAAACTCATGACACAATTGAACTTGCATTTTGGGCTTTCGTTTTCATAGATTTCATATTCTATGGTTTTCACAACTGTCACATAAAAAGATAGAGGATCATTTGGCCGATCTTGGCTAGCAGAGTATTGCCAAAATAGTACTGGGAGACTCAAGATATACATACGAGCACTGTCATACGCGTGGCGCCGGTGTCCGGTGTCATGCGCTTATTTGACGGCTTGAGTTTGATGTACGTTGATGATCTACCTCTGTCGTCCCCATTTTCGGCAGATGTAAATGACTGAAAGTACAAATAAAATGCTTGTGTCAAAAAGACATTTTTTAAGTTAGTCCTTTCTTTGTTTTTGCATTTGTGTGTTCCTTGTTATATTTCCAGACACAGACACACATATATGTATATGTATATAATATATGTTATATATTATATATACATATATAATTCGTCAAAATTAGGATGAGTGACAGTGTACTATTAGCTTAAGCTAACAAACGGACGCACTCATGTATTACATGAACTTTAGTCTCCAATGGTTGATAACTGAAATCTTCATGTGGTTTACTAATTTACCAAATAATGAAGAAACACTGCGGTCGAACTCCGGTTTAAATTACAACACCTTTATCTTCGGTAAATTAATAATAAGATGTTGTGTTTTCATGGACAGACGCCTATGTCACGGCCAATTTACAGTAACTCAATGGCAAATTTAACATGTTGTGGTAATGCTGTTTGTGTCAGTAAAATACACATAAATAGAAGAAACGAAACATAAAGGGTGTTGATTAAGATTGTTTGGTCACAAGAAAACTCAGTTGTGTAAGTGAGGCCAATACATTATTAACAAGAGGACTGTAACGGTCCTGTGCTCAGTTGTGTTTGTATGCTGAAACCTACACATTATAGAGGAGCATAATATTACGTAAAATGAAAATGCTAAGTTTAAAACAGGTTAGTTTATTATGCAGAGATACAATTGAGAGCAATGGCCTTGTGATCATAGGAATCAGGTCTGGCTCGTCCATTTTCAAACTAAACGTAAGCCTGCGACAGCAGCATAATTTTGTGTAAAATGAAAGCGTTAGCTTTGAACTATTAGCTTTTTCAGTGCCAAGCACGACTAAAGTCGATCTACTTGATCAAAATAGTCTGAATCATCATAAGGCTCTCAGATTCTTATTGCTCGTAAAAAGACCTTTCATTCAAGTACCAGAGAGAATATCCCAGGTCAACGGCTTTCCTCGGCATACATTGGGCGCATTGCGCCCAATGAGCGCCGAGAAAAGCTGTTGTTTCAGTCCAAAATATTTGTCACAGAAAGAGTTAAAGTTATCATGTGGATATGAAATTGACAATACTGGCTCTGTGACCTTGGAATCAGGTCGACACGTCCATATTTCAACCTAATGTACATGAAGAGGAATATAATCCTCCGTAATACAAGTTGCTAGCAATAAATTATATTTCATTTGCTAAGAAAAACAAAAAACAAAAAACCAAATTTCTCCCCTATGACCTTGGGAATCAGATAATGGTGACCCGTTTTAATTTAACCTGGGCGTTTTGGATTAGTACAGTCTGGTGTACTGTGAAAGTGCTGGCTTTAAAACTTTGAAAGTTATCATCCGGAAAAGAAATACACAGTAATTACTCTGTGACCTTACAAATCAGGTCAAGGTCGTCCATCTCGAACAAATCGTAAGCATGCCCACCTCAATACAGCCCCACCAATTTTGAATGAATTCCATTGACAGGTTTTAAGTAAAGAATGAAAATGTTAATTTGTAGTCATTGATTTTAATTTGACATTTCACGGTAACTCAAGGAAAAAACAGACAACGCCAGAAGAATCATGGGTGGTGCATTCCTATACATGTTATATTGTTACCATGCACATGGGAAACACTCTCACCTTGATAAAAGGCAGTGTTTCCTGTGTACACTGATGCAATGGTTGCTATCAAAGTTTAAAGTCACAAACTCTGTAAATAATTAAAACATCCTTGCAAAACGAAAAAAAAAAAAAACTTGATAAACCAAGGCATCAAGACTAAATGAAAAATTGTTTGAAGAAACCCGTACTTTCTAACTGAAGATTGACTTGAAAATAGTTTCATTGTGAAAAAACATCGTCAACTAATATAAAAAAAGCCACTTAGTGATTAAACAAGGTCTGGGGGTACCCAGAAGTTTAGCTGAGCTGACTGGCTAGTCAGCTGAGCTATACAACATAAAGAATTCCATTAAGATAAAGTATTCTTGGAAAATACAAATAATACCGTTTTTTAAACCATTCTAATCCCATCTGCCATTTACACAATAAAATACAGGCATCATGGCTGGTAAGTCATTTTGCTTCAATAAACTCGT
This sequence comes from Hermodice carunculata, assembly GCA_964020975.1. Taxonomy (NCBI): domain Eukaryota; kingdom Metazoa; phylum Annelida; class Polychaeta; order Eunicida; family Amphinomidae; genus Hermodice; species Hermodice carunculata. The sequence continues at coordinate 130,112,011 of OZ026612.1, read as the reverse complement.
CTGTCATTTAAACAAAGAGATACATGCATCATGATTAGTTTATTTGGATGAGTCAGCTTGCCTCAATTGCCAATCATACATAGAAGAAAAACTTCTGGAAAACATTAGCCTGGAAGGTCAGAGTCGAAGTTACTTCGATAAATTCCTTGAAGAAGTTCGACCGACTGTTTTGCTTTGTTGCATCACCTTTGATTGCAGCATCTTATAGTGTTTTTCGCAACTTATTGTGGTGCACAATTTAAGAAAATTCAAACGAAAATCTTTCATCTTTGAATCAATGCACAGGAAAATGTTGACAGATACATTTGCAGCCGGCGTGTCACACTGCCATCATGATTGGTCGACCGCTGAGCAGCCTGACGTCCTTGTCTGATGCTTTTTTGACATATTAGGGTTAATGGTGTGTACTTTCCTTTGAAAACTATGTGCATAAACTTTGAGTTTGATTATATGGCGAGCAAAATTAGGTACTATTATACCGTATTTTCCCGTAGAAAGTTAAAGAATGGTGGCGGCACACAGGTGGCATCGCATTCATTTTTGCTACATCAACGCAAATGAAAGAAAAGTACTAGATTTTACGAAATACTATCTACTTTTCATTTCATTTTTAATGTGAAAGCCGAACGGATTTTCATAACATTAGACCATACGGGATCTACCTCCTCAGATATTATTAACGAGCTTTGATATTGATATCACTACATGCATTTTTTATTTGCAACACCACATGCATCTTAACTACAAATACACAATTAGTAAATATGAGACCGGTACGAGTCACGTGACCGAAGCATGCACTTACCGTTGCACTTGGTTGTGTGTGTTCTGGTAACTCCAATTTGATGCAGAGAATTTTTGCAAAAAATCCAAAACAAATTTTCTTAACTATGCCTGGCACTTCTCTACCCCTGAGGCCTTTGTGATGAATGTTTAGAGTGAGCACTGTCATGGCGGTGGCGAATGACACGATGGCTATTGTGATGCCGTAATACAGACCTGAAACAACCAACACACACTGTAAACGACCAACGAATGAAACCAGAATTATTGTGACGTTGCAACAACATTGACATTATACGGCAAGATCGTACTGTTGGTTTGCTGAGTGTTCAGACACATCAACCATTACAAAAGCTATATTGCAAACCTGATAGTGCATGTGAACAGGTAACCGTCGTATCAAATTATTTAATCACATTGTGTTTAAGATAACATTGTGTGTACACCTGAAATAGTAAATAAGTTTTCATTATGTGTCCCGTATGCCTCCTGAGTGAAACATACGGTTGACAGGGTAGTTATTGTCATACCATGACGATATAAACAGAAACAGCAAGTATATCTCGCTACTATTCCTGGTGGTTGCGAGTGACACGATGACTGTTCTAATGTGGTAATACAATCTGAAAATATCAAAGGAGTAAAACCAGGGCGGTTGTGAATGGCATGCCTGTAATGTACATTGTGATGTTTGCCAGTCGCTTCAATTTATAACTAATACCTGCTTATAGCCTTGTACTTTCATCTCCCCTGCTCATACGTTCATTTCCCCGAGCCACTGTGCTGACAAAGTATAGGTCGCAGTTTTTGCAATTACTTATGTCTGTCCGCGCGTTAACGTGTTGTTCGCGAACTAGACGAAGTCCACATTCTTTAAGTTCAGCCCATATAACTTTCAGGACTTGTCATGTTCTATAAAAAATTATGGCAAATCTGAAATTGGTGGCGCCACCTACATCATTTTTAAATTATAGGTCAACATATGAACACCTAGTGAACACACTAATATCTTCAATTTTGGGTCTTATGCAATCTAAGTTGTCTTGGTCTTAGATGCAATTTATTGGAGCCATGGATAAAGTCACAATTTCGATTGCTTATGCTATAAGCAAGGTCCAATCATCCACCAGCAGGTTCCACACCATGTATTTACATTCGTTATTTACACGACGGCAGAGCACGGGGACCATGGTCCTCTTGCTGTGATCCTTTTATCCAAAGTTGAAAATGTTGGCCCGCTTTTAATGGGTTTAATTGAAACGATGTTAGGGTTGCTGGCTTAACTGGTCAGGCTGGCCTTCTTTGCCCGTCAGGTTGGAACATCACGCATCAAATGAAGCAAAGCCCTATTACGGTCTGGAAAAAAACTGTTAAACAAGCAAATGAAATGGATACGAAAAGAACCCTCGGGAGCGTCTCGTAATGGCACAGTCGGCCCATCCTCTACTCTGTGATGTACTTGTTAGTGCTGTCGTGATCCCGCAAATTCTTCCCAATAACTCCCTATAATTATTTTAACTGTAGGCTGGTGTCAGAACAGTAATTGTTTTTGACCGTTGGTCAGCAATAATTAAGATGTCGACATGGCAGTGAAGATCACTGACATGCAATTATTATATACATGAGTCATGGGAAACATACATGACGGTTGTTCCCGTTATTTGCGTTGATCAAAATAGAACTGGCTGCCTTGCCTTAAAAAGTTAAGGAATCTACGATGTCCATGTGTCAATCAACCTATGTGCCGCTAGATTGCACGGCTGTATTTCTTTTATTTGACTGTGTGGCTGCAATGATATACAAGATACCGCGGACGCTAGCTGTGTCCTCTTTCCATAAGTTTCACGAGAGTGGCTCTTGTGGATCCCGGTAAACAGCACCGACAACGATTTGATTTGTTCGGCCACACAACGATACCATTGTACACCTTGCGTGTATTAAAGGTACATATATCACTCATCAAAGTTTTTCATGCGTGTATGTTATACTTCCAAATCGGGCAATAAGCTGAGCAATGTATGGAGGTGCTTGCAACTTTGCTGCTGAAAAGCGATTTACGATAACAATGACAAACAGAGGTTTAAATAAGGTTATTTTACACCTAGAATTGATATACCAGGTACGATCATACTGCCACAAAGGTTTCAGATGGGTGCGTCGGGAAGGCCTAAAAATAGGCAAGCTGCTGTATTTTACAAAAAAAAAACAAAACAAAAAACAAAAAACAAAAAAACAAAAAAAAAACAAAACAAAACAAAAAAAAAAACCCCAAACAAACAAACAAACAAAAAAAAAAACCCGGCACGCATAACAAATTGTGCTGATCAATTACTGCAGGTGGTGATAAAGCCAATACGACAAAGCTCTAACATGTCTACTCTACGAACATGGAGGTATAATATTATACCCCCATGATACAAGGTATATGTGCCGTAACAATTTGGCCTGCCGTTATACATTTCGAGAAACACCATGTCCATGAAGCAGGTCTCAGGGTGGGTGCTTATCGAACTTTGCTAATTGATAAAGGATGGAAGATAATCAACCAAATAAAACTACCAAATGGCACATATGTGCTGTATCGCCAGATCTGTCCTAAAAGTGGAGATAGCCATTTTGGATAGAATCGTTTCGGACAATATGGGTGGACGGATTCGTCGCCGTAATACCCACCCAACCATCATATGCACGGGATGAAAAGAGAGCATGTCTGAGGGAACGATTGTTTAAAATGCACATGTATATTTCTCAAAGACAGCTGACAGAAATCTCATGCACCAGTGGTACACCTTCATGAACATGCACTTTTCTAGGATACTGATATTTATGGGGCTGTGTGAGTTCAGACTGTCACACTGACGTTCAAGGACGTGGCATCATGGAATATTCATGAACAATACACTTATGATATCCGTGTCCAGATGGCCAATCATATGTTTGGGAAAAATAAACAATGCCTATCGCTAAATGCTTACACTGAAAGTAGATTTTCAGTCCATCTGATAAGCTGATATTGTTCCCTTCAGGGCACCCGTATATATACCTGTTTCTGCCACAGCAATGTATACATAAATATATGTATCTTACGCTGGACAATTACATAATCACTGTAATAGATAATGCAACAGAAAGTATAGTTTGCAAAAACAATGGACCAATTGGACGTTAAATAATGACTGCATCAGACATTGTAATAGCTGAATCCGGCTGAACGTGGAATAATAACTGCATAAGATATTATAGTAGCTGAACCAAGGGATCAATTGTATGTAGAATATGACGGCATGATATATATAATTATGGCAAGCGATTTTGATATTTAGTCCCATTTGGCGATAACATCAAATCATTTAGTGATATCACTAAATCATTTGGCGATATCGCCAACTGATTGATATATCTGCATCATTTGGCGATATCTCTAAATCATTAAGCGATATCACTACATTGTCTCATTAAGTGATATCTCTGAATCATTTACTGATATCCCCAAATCATTTATAGATATTCATAAATATCATAGCGACATCGCTAAATGATTTAGAGATATTGCCAAATAAGACGCATTTAGCGTCATCGCAAAATTATTTAGGGATATCGCTGATGATTTAGGGATATCGCTAATGATTTAGCGATGCATTAAATAAATGAATCGGTGCGCGCTGGGTAATTGTATTGTGCCTGTAAAGTGTTTTATAGAAGGAGCGGTCATTCAGACCAGTAGGTCTAACTAGTCAGTTTGACGACTAAATTGAGACTCTTCATTTACAAGGAACACGTTGGCTAGATCTAACTAGGAGGTTAAATGCTGTTTTTTGGTAGCGTGATGCAAAACCATTGTCAAAAAGATTCAGGAAGCCTAAGTACATGCGATATCGCTAAATGATTTTAGCAATTTCGTTAAATAGGATATTTAGTAATAACGCCAAGTGATTAAACGATATTGGCCTAATCATTTAGCAATAGCCCCAAATCATATCACTTCATCATTTAGCGATATCCCTAGATCATTTGACGATATTGCTAAATCATTGGGAAATATCGCTAAATCATACACGTTAAAGGATGTCACTAAATGATTTAACCATATCTGTAAACAATCTAGCAATTGTTCAATTTGACGTGGAACTTCAATGAAGGATGATGCTGCCTCTGTTGGACAGACTGCTTGGAATCCTAAAACCTCGCCAGATTTAATTAAGAGTAATCTATTGTGCTTTCAGTAGTTATTGTAATTAAGGACACACTTAATGAGCGCAATGACTAAGCTGTAAATGGTTACATTTATCACAGCATTGAGGGAGAGGTGAAAGTGCCGTCCTTCACCTTGCAATGTGGCTGCCTTTGTGAAAACTTAGCATAATCATGGGATATTGGCAGTTTTCTTGAACGAAAATGAAAAGAAATTTATAACATAATGCAATATACCTGGTCATGTAAATCCTTAATTGGCAATAAATACTTTGATAATGTTAGCGTTCACGAAGCAAGTGTGACAAGCAGTCCCTTTTTTTGTCTACATGTCTGCCTAATGAGATTAAATTGCTACGAATGTTTCTTGTAATTTTCAATTTAATATGCATTGGTAAAGTATAACTAGGCACAAAAATCAGTAATTTACCAGCGCAGTCATATATTTTCTCCCACGTATCGCAATCTATTGTCCCACGTTCGAAGGCGTGAAAGGTATTATGGCTGCGACCATCAACATATATTACTTTAAAAAAAAACTAAAAACAATGAAAAATAAAGCAAATGAAAAAGACTTAGTTCACCTGCTGGAACTTACAAGTAAACAAGACACACACGAGATTCCGCACAAGCTTCCGAAGCTTGCATCTGTAGTCATAGCCCCCCCCCCCAAAACCCACACACACCCCCACCAACCAACCTATACATACATACATACATACATACATACATACATACATACATACATACATACATACATACATACATACATACACAAAATAAGAACAAAACTGGGAGACTAACGAGTTCCACTATGCAAATAACCATGTTGACATATATGCTGCTTTCTGGCTATTTTGATTCATGTGTGGTTTGATTATTTTTATATGTTTGTACTTCCTCCTCCATTGGGTTATTTGCTCATTTTAACCCCTTCATATAGTATTTCATTGGCACATGGTAATTGAGCACTGAAGGGGACCTAGTCCTACAGACAAAAAAATCTTGATTTAGGTAACTAAGTTAATGGCAAGGCTGCGCTTGTGACGGAAAATTCTCTACCATGTAATTGACATATGTCTCTGAAAGCCAACTGCTGTGTTTCCCAATATCACTAGAGCTTATCCCTTTTGTTTTTCTGTCTTGTCACTAAAAGCAAAGATTTATTCAAAGCCTGCAGATGAGACAAAAAAAACAAATGTACTTTTCACTAACCAATTGTGAGAATTTACAAAATACAAAGTACAAATGTATGTGCAGCTTTTCCCAATTCTCCAAAAATACGCTTGCATTAGAAAATCATATGCTAATACATGTCAGTCATAAGTCAAGGACTTGTATGGAACCAATCACTTTTATTAAGGACTTGTGCTCATGTGTGTCAATGAAACACATGGCTTTAATTAAAGTATCCTTTAAACAATTGACTTGCATTGATGTATATACGCATTAACACCAAAACCTTGCATTGATTTAAGTCAAATGATTTCTACCGACACATGTCAAGTAAGTTAAGAGAGATTCCAAGATATACTGCTGGGGAAAAATGCACCCCCCCCCCCCTTGTTCAACATTATGCACGTGTTATGAGCATGTGGGTGGGGTGTTTGTTTCCTTTATTATACAATTGCTATTTATTTCTGTTTTGGCAGGAAAGGGTGGTCCTTAAAAGGACCTTTTTGGTTGTTGTTGTTGTTGTTGTTGTTGTTGTTGTTGTTGTTGTCGTTGTTGTTGTTGTTGTTGTTGTTGCGAGGCTGCATGCAGCAATTGCTGGTGTGACCACCACGCTTATGTAAGCAAGTTTGGATCTGCCCTGGCATGCTGCTTGTCAGCTTGGTGATCTCAGCCTGGGGAATTGATTCCACTGGTCTGTGGGCCACTTTGCCAGTTGGTCCAGGGTGGCTGTGGGTTCTTCATACTCATCCCTGATTCGATGGTTAAGCACATCCTACAATGTTCAATTGGGGACAGGTCAGAAGAACGGGCTGGCCATGGGAACAAAGGGATATTGTGTATAGCTGTAGATACTGCATGCTGACTCAGGCAGTATGTGGTCCTGCGTAATCCTGTTGAAACAGTAGCCCTGGATATTGTTGGATCAATTCGCCAACTGCGGGCAGGCTGTCATCCACTGCTGTAAGTGCCCCCCCCCCCCCCCCCGACACCATGACACTGCCTCCTCTGTAGCAGTCATGCTCAACCATACATGCCTCTAAAAACCTCTTGAAAGGCGTTTGTCAAAATCTTATTCTTCCATCGTGGAAATCCAAGCAGAATCGGGAGTCATTTGACCACGTCACGCTGTCCCACTGATTTCTGGTCCAGGCTGCATGTTCTTCACACCACTGTACCATTCATGTCCTGTCTGCAGGACTGAGACGGATGCAAGGGCAGGCAGTATGTCCTCAGTTTGGCCAACACTAGATTCTTCTTACTGGTAGACTGTGATGCTCTGATGTTTCAGGCCTGGCGCCACTGCTGACGATACCTTTTGGTGGAAAGAAACCTGTGCCTCTTCATATACTGGCTCAAGTAACAGTCATCCGTCCCATCTGACGGTCTTAGTCGCCCAGATCCAGCCTTCCTCATGCATGCTGTGCTTTCCTGAAAACGGTCTCACCGACTTTTTACTGATGGCTTAGAGCCCCATCCCTCCTCCCCCACCCCAAATTATCCTGGGAACGTCCCGCTGGGAAAGGCCAGCCTCCAACATCCCAATGATTCTGCCCCTATCAATTCTGAGTGACCCATACGCCAGGCATTGTGGCTTCACATTGATCCCAGTATTGCCATGGCCCCTTATAAAGCCCATAGACATCCCAATAGCAGACACACTTTTCGCAACTGTCTGGATATTTTCAGGACATTTTGTGTGTGTGTGTGTGACTGCTCAGGCATACCCTAAGCTATCCTGTTGGTGTTACGTAATATTCCATGAGACACACATATTTCCCATATAAAGGCATATTTGGAGCGCCCCATGTTAAAATTACAATGGGGAAGGCATCTTTTTTTCCACAGCAGTATATTAGAAACTTCACCTGCTTACATCAAATACAGTTTAGTTCTTGGTTTAATTACCCGCACCATGCTGAAGAGAGACTGTGTTAAAAGTGTTGCCATGTAAATTACTGTTCGACATGAACTGACATTCTGCACGTTTGTAATAAAAATGTCACGTAAACAGCGTGCACGCAGGTGGTGCCTGTCATGGCAGTGTTACTCAGCTGTTGCAAAGACTAAAGACTATTATTTCAAGGAATTCTCTCAGTTTTTCATTCAATTTGACAGAATCAAATATGATATACCCTGGAAAGGCTCCTTGGCATTTGTATGACTTGGCTGGGATAATAATTTATGAACGCAAATGAATTTTATGAATGACATCAGGACAACGCTCATCAATATGATGAAATTATGATATTTGTGACAATTACCTTTCGCACGATGATATATAAGATGAAAGATGATCGATACACAAAGCATCTAACGAAGGATTTTATGAATGAAACACAAGAAAGTATTTTAGTTTTAAGGACTTTAATGTAACAAATGATTTAGAATTATGCTACACTATTATAATTGATTACAATATATCAACATTTCAGCAGCCTGAATGACGTAGATACCATTTGTTGATAATTTGATGTATGCTAATTACGCAACACTACATCTGATCTGAAACCCTATCCTATCACGCGTGCGTCTTGTTCTACAAAATGGTCGCCAAAACGCGATGTTCTGTTCCTTATTTTCACTCTGCATATAATGTTCATTAAACCAAATTTTAACTTTTTCTGGATATAATGTTCACTATAACAAATCTTGACACCATTTAGTGTGAGGAGATAGCAATGGAGTGGGTATGGAGTGTTACTGCAGTTGTAGTAGTAGTAGTAGTAGTAGTAGTAGTAGTAGTAGTAGTAGTAGTAGTAGTAGTAGTAGTAGTAGTAAACTTTATTTGCTTATCCAGGATTGGTTAAATAGCCAGCTGGCTAATCCACTCCTCTCCTCATATCATATGATACATACACACATACATACATACATACATACATACATACATACATACATACATACATACATACGGACGGACGTGCGTGTGTGTTATCATACCTGGCATTGGTCCCAGACCATGCTTAGTTTCTATCTGCAACCGGTTATGGATGGCTTTCCTCATTGTTGCGAGTCGTTTTCGTATTATTTTGGTCAACTATACTGAACCAAACAAATAACGCAACTTTTTCATTTGGGTTTATTTTCACATTGGAACTGTATTTAAAGTTCAGAAATATATGAACCGTTGTTAAATCAGTCTAAAATAATGCACCAAGTAGTGTTACCTCAAGGTCGAGTACCCTGACCTTGCCATGGGGTCATTGTCATGAATCAAGAGTGATTACAGCAGGCTATTTTACGCAAGGCTCTGACACCTGAAATTAAGGTTGCCAAGTCTTTGATTCTGGGACAGGAAAAGGCCACATTGAAATCAGCCCAAGCATAACTGTGTGCGAGGATATGAGGCTTTCAAAGTTTGGTGGTTGTGCTGAATCAAGGACAACTGCTGGATTCAGTGTTACCCACATGACTAAAACATTCACACCTTTACTGGTTGGGTGTAGCCCCTCACGGGCAATAAAAGGGCAGCATGGGATTCATTTGGCGCAGTATTCCAAGAACTATGGGTAGATTATCAACAGTAGATCGGGAGAGAGGAATTGGCATGCTACAGGCTGGTTTATCTGCAGCAGAGGTGGCAAGAGGACTGGAAGTCCACAAATCCACTATATCCAGACTTGCTACAAAATTCCAGGAGACTGGGGCCACAGCTTATAGACAGCGTCCTGGGAGTCCAAGAGAAACCACACCTGCACAAGACAGACACATCAGGGTGTCACATCAGCGGAACAGACCTCGACCAGCCACTAGAACTGCACAACAGACACCTGGCAGAACCAATAACAGAATGTCTGCCCAGACAGTCTGTAATAGACTACAAGAACACCATCTACACGCCAGGCGACCTTACAGGGGTCAAATTTTGACACAGGCAAGAAGGCAAGCCGGCGACAATGGGCTACTGCCCATACTCACTGGACCCATCAACAGTGGAGGGATGTGCTATTCACTGATGAATCCCGCTTCACCCTGTATCATGCAGATGGTAGGACACGTGTTTGGCCATGAAGGGGAGAACGCTACTCAGATGCCTGTGTGCAGGAAACAGATCGATTTGGAGGTGCATCAGTGATGGTGTGGGGTGGAATTTCATTCACAGCCAAAACCCAGATAATCTTCATTGAAGGCAACCTTAACGCTGCCTGTTACAGGGATGAGATCCTTCAGCCTGTTGCTGTCCCTTTCATTAGACACCACCAACTCCACTTGCTTCAACAGGACAATGCTCGGCCCCATGCCGCTTGACTGACGATGGATTTTCTGCAAGGAGAAGGAGTTCACGTTTTGCCATGGCCAGCCTTCTCACCTGATATCAATCCCATTGAGCATCTTTGGGACTACCTTGATCAGCTTGTTGGGAGACGGGATCCAGCACCCGCCAACCGCCAGCAGCTTGGCCAGGCTCTTCAAGAAGAGTGGGATTGTGTGCCCCGGCAGATGGTGCAGCGGCTAGTGTCATCCATGCGCTGACGTTGCATAGCAGTTACAGATGCTGATGGTGGTCACACACAGTATTAGTGGACATGCCAATTTGTGAACTTTACAAATCAATGTTGCCCTGTTTATTGCCAGCTGGTCGCGCCCTCGTTGACAGTTTCAAGTTTTTGTTTTTCACATGTTATGCCAAAAAGACTGCAGAATATGGATCTAATTTGTTTCTGTGATATGAAAGTAACAATAAATATATAAGTTAAAAAGTTTAAGGGTTGCGTTATTTGTTTGTTTCAGTATATTTGATTAGCAAAAAAAAAAAAAAAAGGCGAAATGGAGGCAGGCATGAATGCCTTAAGAGACGCTCCGGATTGGCGACTATACATAAGTACGTCCAGCGGCATCAAAGGCACACCGGAAATATGTATGATTTGTGACCACGTAGCTTCCGGGTCTGGAACCAGCGTATGTAACAAACACGGTCCAGCACTGGGCGACAGTTGCAGAGCACGTTTGTGTCATTTGTTGTTGCAATTGTTTTAGAAAATCCAACAACGCATGCCACAAAGTTTTTAGAACTGCAAAAGCTCTGCTGCTTCTGGTTTAGTAAAGACATTCTTCTCAACGCCGGCATATTCTCTAACGATTGAGGGATAGGCGTTTAAACCATTTTCGTTCCCCGAGAAATCAATTACCAGCTCCAAGAATCATGCATTTTGAAATGAATACATGAGGAGGTATTTATATTTAACTACATAAACTGAGGACCTGCTCTCGCCCTTCTGGTCCATCCTTTTCGAAGGCAACACTACTGTGCCTCTGCCATGATGAGGCCAATTGTACCAGTTATGTTATTGTACATCCAGAAATAACACCTTTTGCACTAGAAAAATGAACATTTCTACATATGTTAACAATCTTGTGTGTTTTAAACATTAGTAAAATGACTTATTAAGCTTTCTGCTTTTTCAAAGTGTTACTTCTATCATAAAATCTCATTTGATCCCGCTTAATAATTGGATCTGCCCTCCTTCTTGTCAAGATCTTTGCTGCAGCCAAGGTGGCAGCACAGCATTCCAGATAATATGAATATCCTCTATTACTGGGCCACATTTCACGTTGCCATCACAAAATTCACTGATGTTTACCATTGCGAAAATCAAGAGCAGTATAGATTCCTCTTTTGCTTTGACCAATTAGGTGAAAATCAAATTTTTTTTTGTCTGCAGGATGTATTGTAATCTGACAAGAGGCAAATACTTAACTTGTCAGCATGAAATATGGTTACATTACCAAAATAATCGTGTGTAGCCAAAGTACCATTCTCCTGCTGCATACCCAAAGCAAGACACTTCATACTGTATAGCAAAAGTGCCGTGCACCATAAGTGTATAACCAAAGTAGAATATTTCACACTGCACAACCCAGGCACTTTACTCCATTGCTAAAGTACCATACTCCAACCCTTTACATTAGGTACCATACTCCTTATAATATGGCCAAGGTACCCTACTCAATATTGTAGATTTAAAGAAACATTCTGAGTGTTGCATAGCATAACTGCCATAGCCTATGCAATAACACAAAAGTACGATACCGTTATTTTCAACGTGCCCCATGGTGTATAGCCTTGTGCACAAAATACTATTCTCTATTCCCGAAGTCCACACCCCATGCTGTATTGTCAAAGCACCACACTGTGTGTTGCAACAGTATTTTCAAACTGCTAGAGTACATACTAAGACAGTCAAAGCACCTATTAAGCTCCAGGCTCGAAAAAACAACTGAAAATGATTAGCAATTTCATATGCGTTATGTATTCAGCTGAATTTACACCCCAGCACACAAAGTGCTTGCACGCTACGACTGGGAATTCCTCTTAGATTATATGTTAAGAAGCATTGCATAAACTGATTACTTTTGAGGCGAATGCAATAAATGTTCAAAATCACTTGAGTTACACACCTAGACACCCAACGTTATTATGAGTAACTTGGTGTTCCTGTAGGAAATTTTTAAAACGTTCTGAAGATGGAAAGTACAATGGAAAGTAAAGGGAATACACAACTGTCGTCCTCTTGACTGACGTCAGCTCTCTAGGAGGGAGCCAGGACTCATATTTTTTTTTTTTTTTTTTTTTTTTGGCTCTTCCCTAAAAGGTGCCATGACATCCTTCTCCACAATAAATAGCCTAAGTACCACACTACATGTTGGTAAATATAGGTTTTTAAAAACCCTGGCCCAAGATGTTCAGGCACAGTACCTGCACAATGCTCTCTTTTGCCTGCATAACGTATCAATTCTATAACAAAGCTAAGTGTAGTAAAAAAAAGGGACAGAGCTTAGTCTGTTTAAGGGGCAGTGCTAAATGCTGTACAGCAAATGTATCATACCCCAAGAAGTACTATGTTATAAGATGCATGGCCGAAATACCACATACCATGATGTCCAGTTATGTACCACCCACTGTAACTTACAACCAGTGTCCCGTATTCCACGCTGTACGATACACTACGTTGTAAAACCGATGCAATTTAAATCGTTATATACAGCTGATGTATTGTAAAACAAGAAGTATATCCGATGTACCATAGTCCGTGCGGTTTATGGAAAAGTACCATACAACGTAATATACACCATGGTGTGTAGCTATATATATATATATATATATATATATATATATATATATATATATATATATATATATATATATATATATATATATATATATATATATATATATATATATACTATGTTATGTCACCAAAGAACTATGCTCGTATGATATATACCCTGGAGTCCAGTCAAAGGACTGTCCTCCAGCACAAAAAAAAATGATGATGATGAGGAGGAAGATATACATTCTTTCTGTTATTAGGGTAAGAAAATAGCCAACAGGCACATTCATAATCTGCCATCAAAGAAATATATGCTTTATTTGTGATAGTTGTCTTCAAATCTACTTGTTAGCAAAACGTGTCTAAAAGAAACACGTTCCAAATTACAGTGCTTTTCCTGCCCTCATTATTCACCGCCATATTGTGGATTCACTTAGGCAAACAAGTGTAAGCGACTTGGTGTCTTAATTGACTCCATAACTTAATCCAAAAAGCGATGTTTCAGCACGCAAATAGGAAAGCAGTCTCTGAATATCATAAACTTGTCACATGTATTCAACAAGAAAGAAGAGACGAAAATACTGCGAAAAAGTCCTTATAGCATTCAAACAGCCATCTTTCAATTACATTTTTAAAACATACTCTATTTCAAGGCCTAATATTACACTTTCAGGCCACATCGTTTATTGAATTCCCCTTGTTGATGATTACGTCTAAATTTACATCCTTAAATTAGGTTCTCCGGCGGCCCAAATTATACTACTGCGTTATGCAACTTTGCAATTTAGAGTTCATTACTTGCTTCTTGTCCTGCTCATCCGTGCGGTGGATTATCATAATGATATTGCATGACATTTGTGCCAAAACGAAACATAATAAAATACTCCAGTCCTAAAAGCTAGAGTTCTCCCTCACGTACTCATATAACCTCTCTTACATTTCTTTCGTTTAAAAGCACTCGCGAATATTATATATGATCCCATCATTCAAATCAAGGAGGACTGCTTTCTGCGTGGCGAACTCATGCACTGTTTCTTCCCATGGACAAATTGGAATACACGGGCAATACCAGTTAGGAGCATACGTTATACTGAAAATAAGATAAAGTACTGTAGGTATTGCTATTATACGGTCTGCCCTCATTGTTGTGATTCAGTTGAAGTTGATTTGGTTGGTATTTGAGCAAAGAAGTTATTAATTTGTTTAAAAACAACATATGTACCACGCATGCGCACAGACAGAAAACTGGGTCGAAAATGTATGGGTCCACGGTACCAACCTGTGAGGCCTCTGAGGGGTTTCAGTGAGTTTCGCCCTGCGAGGGCTTTAGAGGCGACCTGGTGAACATTTAAGATTGTGAACTAGGTTTTTCCGATATAAATGGTCGTTAATGAACTAGACTCCGTACGTAAGCAAAAATGAAGAATTTATTCCTGCCTCGCACCTTGAGACTTGTATCCGGGACTTTTCACCAATATACTGTTGAGGTTTTTTGCAAGATACTACTGTTGCTTTTGATTTTCTGTCAGCACCCAAACGGTTCCAAAGTTGAATAGCATAAGGAATGAAAGAATAATGCCACAATTTTCTTCTACATGGAAGAACAGGAATGTCATTTTCGTTCCGAAGATTATGCAAAGAAGGAATACGTGTACACAAGCTTGTGCTTATCTCTGCGACAATACAAAGGTTCCCATTGTGTTTCTTTATAAAGAAGTGTGTTTGGGGCATGACAGCTCGCTCCGGACACTACTCTCGCGGCTGCATGCTGAACTCGCTCCAGACTCAGACTTTAACTCCGAATACTTTTATTTCACCATAATAAAGCATACTGTGTACATAATTTGACAGTAGGCGAGGAGACTCCAATTAAGGCGAAAAGCACCGCTATCATGGAAGCCACCTTGACAGAAGGATGAATAAAACTAAGATATTCTTGTAAGATATGATGGAGAATGGGTTACACTGACTAGTGCGGTACTGTTTGTTACTATGCTCCAGTGAAGTTTAACTAAATCATCATTATAGATATATTGCAGAATGGATAACAAAATAATTGATTTACCATAAATAACAGTTGGGCTCTGAGCAAACATAATAGTACTTATCAATAAAATACATTTTTGTTCAAGAAAACATGTTCACTATGGGACTGTACTTTATCCTTCGTAATATTGGGAGTGTTATTTAAAGTGTCCACTAATTCATACCTTATGCAATTCCTCGTACCAACAAGTCTTGATCCTGTCACAAAGATCTTATTCTGATTTCTTGTAAGATGTTCATGAGCTAAAGCAGCCGGTTGATTAAATAAATTGTCAATGGAATATACTTTTAATTGTTTTATGAGCTAATTTGTTATAAAATTTTAATTGCTGGTGGGTGAAGGATTTAAAGATTGGTGCAAAATTGGCAAGTTTTCCCTTATCAGGAAACAGTAAGTAAATAAAAATTGGTTAAATATCATACATAGAAGTAAGTCTATAGAATTCGCAGTTTTTTTTTTTAGCAATTTGCATTTGATTTCATCGGGAGTGTGGCCTTGGCGGTCGCAAGAGACATTAAGTTGTCATGAACATTAAGTCTACTTACAATGATTTCAGATATGCCCGAGTCGGTCGAGTACTCTGGTACCGGTAAAGAAGCAGTGGAGTCGTCAACTTGACACAAACTAGAAAAGTACTGGTAAAGCAGTTCAGCTTTATCCTGGCTGTAAGCTATGATATCAGGCCCATAGTGGTTGCTTTACAATTTCCCCGTATTAGTGATTAGTATCAGTAACATTTCCAATTTGTTATGACAATCTATTTTGATTATGATCCTTTACTTTATTGTTAACCTGGTTTTTGATTTGCGACAGCGTTCCCATAGTTTAGCCGTGTTTTGGATTTAGCCTTGTAGTGAATACGGTCATAAGATGACAGTGGTAGTGGTCTTTTTATTAGAAAACAAAGCAAGGCAGCGAAAGCGGCTACCCTTTTTGTATATGTATACGAATATTCATACCCATATTAACACAGGTCGATAACTGCTACGCGTTTAAGATAAGCCTTTTTAAAATCACCTATTAGATCCATAATCCCATGGATCTTTACGCATGTAACCACCCTTGCAGTTAACAGACACACTGTGCTATGGTGTTTATAATGGGAAGGATGGTCACATTGACTACTAATTCGTTTGGCAATAATTATTTTGTGTGTCAAGACGATGACAGAAATGTTAACAAACAATTTCAGGCTCAGATATAACTTGAATACTTCTTACTTTCCTTTCTATTCTTACAACAGAAACGTGACATGTATCAACTATCACATAATCAGATTAACTTTGACCCTTTTTATAACTATTACTGAATATATCCTTGGAATATTGGTAGAGTACAATGTAAAGCACTAAAAATATACTTGCTATTGACGAGAACGATACCGATGGGCACACTGAAATAATACAGCATCATCCTTACTATTTTGACGACCTAAAACCAACTTTAGGAGCAAAACAAAATAGTTTTACTATTTTCAGTACCAATATCAATTCTATCACTCCAAATTTACAGATATTGAAACCTTTTTATGAATTCCATCAGCATAAACTTGAATTTAGTTCTTTATGTTTACAAGAATGCTACGTTGAAGATGATACAGACATGTCTTTCCTACAATTTGAAGGATATCAGGGCATTGTTAAGGTCAAACTTGTTTTGAAAAAAGTGGTCTTATAATTTACATTAATGACAAATATAACTTGAGTATTACGTCCAGCCCGATATCTCAAGTATATGAAACTCAGTTTATTGAAGTGTCAAGTAACGAGTTGCACAAAAATATTATTATCGGGAACATATATCGACCTCCAATTCTATGATAAACAAATACTGTCGAGGTCATCCCTGTTTATGAAAAAGGGTAAAACTCTATTTACGCATTATCGTCCAATATCTACACTTCCCTCTATTTAGGAAGTCATTGAAAAAGCTGTGTATAACCAATTATATGAATATCTCCTTGATTTTAGACTACCAAGTAATAGTCAGTGCGGATTTAAATCAGAGCATTCTACTGAATGTGCAGCCGTAGAACTAGAAAAGAACATTTGCTTCAACGCAAATCTGTCTGTGTGCTTAAAAAGTTGTAAATATGCCCAGATGAAAATTTCAAAGGTCAAAATGACCTTGACCTGTGACCTCTAGCGACAACATTTAAATGACAAAAACCGTGCACTGTTGATATACCTATAATTTGAGACCAACATAACTAAAATATAATGAGAATTGGCCAGGTTGTGGCTAGATAAAAATATCAAAGGCCCAAGTGACCTTGACCTTCGAGCTTTAGTGGTCACATGTAAATTGCCAAAATGTAGAGTGTTACAATGTGTACAGCTTAAGCTCAATATGAACCATATCAAATGAAACTTGACCAGGTTACAGCCCAATAGAAATTTCTATAAGCCAAATAATTTTGACGTTTGACTTTTAACAGGTCACATGTAAATTACAAAACATGTGCACTGTTGCAACACCTACAAGTCGAGCTCAACATGATTAAAATTGGATCAAAATTTACCAAGTTAGGGCTAGATGAAACTTTCCAAGGTCCAAATGACATTGACCTTTGACCTTTAGATGTTACATGTTAATTACAAATATATACAGTGTTGCAATACCTACAAGTTGAGTCCAGCTTGATTCAAATTGAATGACAAGTGACCAAATGATGGCTGAATGAAACTTTTGAAGTTCCAAATAACCTTGATATTTGAGCTTTAGAGGTGGCATGTAAATTGCAAAAATATATAGTGTTACAATGTCTACAATTTAAGCCCAGCATGAACCAAATCAGATATAAATTGACCGAGTGCGGCTAGATGAAACTTTCAAAGGTCCAAATGACCTTGACCCCTGACATTGAGAAGTAACATGTTGTTACGAAAATATGCCGCGTTGCAATACCTACAATGTAGGTCCAACATACATATTTTAATACTTCTGGCAAAATCGAGGTTCTCAGAAAAACAGACTTTGCTTCGGGAATACACTTTTTCTACACTTTAGACTCTGCCTTTATCGTTGCAAATTTTACAAATTTTCGACAACAAAAATCAAACCCTTTAATTACATATGATGAGATTTATGAATAATTAATACAGATTTAGTCATAAACGATGACTTCATTTGCTATGAAATACAGAGAGCTAAAATAAGCCTACTTTAATACTGAAACACAACAAAAACGTTGATCGGACCAGTTTCCAGGTACGACGCAATAAATGACGTGACTCTTTTACGTCATATGATTACATTTGCGTTTTATTTATAGGCCCACTTTAAGTTGGAGAACTGGTTTTTATTGTATCTCATTTAAACGGTACTTGGGCGTACAGATTTGGGTGTGTTAAGTTTCTCTTTATATTAGATTTATTTTCTACTGACTGATGATCCAACAAATTAATAAACCACGAAAAAAAATTTATCTTCAGACATTTGATAGCACAATTTATTCCCCAGAACCACTTATGGGTATAGTGTGCAAAAAGAGTGATAATATTTGCACGGTACTACGGAATTTTTATACCATTTCATATTGTGTGCCTAAAAATATGGGCATCATTGAATGGATAGTAGCAATAGTGTTACGAGTCGCCAAGCTCTTCCAGCTAGATAGTCTGGTAAACAACCAACAGACAGCAGACTGAACTCTGAAACTCAACGATGCCAAACGACATTCAGTTATCTTAAGACTATCGTACTTTAAAGGGACATATTCTTACAAGGTAATAAGTTTTAGTGTCGTATAACTGCGAGCCTTCCTTCTGGAATAGACGTGTCGCGTTTTAATTTTAACTGGAGGGTTTAGTACGAAAATCGTCATTTACTTAACAAGGAACTGCAGAAGGGTGACAATTTAGTGTTATCAAGTTATAATGAGTGGCCTTTTAACTCAATATAATACACTTGCCGACGAGAGAGGATGGACTCAACCTTTTGTACTCGGGTACCATGTAGTCCTTGGAGGTCCAATATATTATTTGGGCTATTTTCATACCTGATGAAAGTTAATACGATACAATTAAGCTTACAGTAAACTATCTATAAATGGTGAAAAGTACTTATTCTATAAGAAGATATTTACAGCGAAAACATTTCTGTCAGTGTTTTAAGTCAATTTCACCTTTCAATAATCCTGAAGTTCCGAAGTGTCGTTCAAAGAATGTCTGTGCCAAATAGGCCCAACGATTCCCTGTATTAAGATGTAGCTTGCCTATATCAATATAGGGATCCAAGCGTCTTGGTTGAAAGCAGCTGGCACACTACAATTTCTTCTTTCAGATTTTCACAAGAAAATCTAGAACACTAGACCGCATGAGAGTTCGACGATGACCTCAGATGGTGACAACAGTTAAACTGGCTGACTATTTAGCTGGGCTACACTGGTTAACAACCTGTGCTTTTTATCAAGTTTAAAAAAATGTATATATGCAAGCATATTCCACATGCTTGCTACATGTTGCTGCACACCTGGAAAGGTCAATGTTGAGCAAAAAACTGCTGGTGTTCTGCTTACGTGTTATAGGTTACCGTTATATATAAATGATCTTCCCTGTTTAGAACTAAGACAACAAATACGAAATAGGATATATAAAGAAGTGAGCGTTCTGCTAGGGGTACCACGGACCTCTAGTTTTTTGCAGTTAGTGTTCTGTAAGGTTTACCTGAGACATCAGGTTTGTTCAGTGACTAAACCCTTTACCAAATTAACACGCTGTTTGATCGCAATTTTTTTCGTGTCTTCTTGTCATTTTCACACAACCTTGACTAATTACAACAGATATGCCTGCACAGTAAAGGCCTGTACGGTGAGATGTAAAGGCTCTTATAGCCCATGTATGCATTTGTTGCAGGTGTATACACAGCCCGTTCTGATGCAAATAGACACGATGGTGTATGTAGACACTGCAGTAATGCACGGTCACAAAGTGCAAATAAAGTATCTTGTCTTCTGCCATCGTAGATTCAGTTCAATTGAGGACCGATGTTGGGAACAGATCGATGTTCAAAAGCCCGCAGGACGAACCTATTAAATAGCTTAATTCTTGCGAAAACCAACTAGTTGGGTATTATGGGTCTTGCTGTGGGATTTTTCAATTGTGCATCCCCCATAGAGTTGATGGAAGGCAACAGCGCTGTGGACGGCAGACGGAAATGCCACTCACATAATGGATCTGTCATCTCTTTCACGTTGCTGACTTTAAGCACTTAATGGTGGGACATTTAACAGGTCAATTAATGAGGAATGTCACATTGGTCTCTTATCCTAAGAACATTCTCTCTCTCCTCTGTCTCTGTCTGTCTGTCTGTCTGTCTGTCTGTCTGTCTGTCTCCCTCTCTCTCTCTCTCTCTCTCTCTCTCTCTCTCTCTCTCTCTCTCTTTCTCTCTCGGTCTTTCTCTTAATCCCACATGTTGCAAACAGGTACCACATGCTGACCTGTGCCCCTAGTAGCCAATTGACCGCTTTCAGTGAAGAATTCAATCATGTATTTCGTATTTGATTATCAACCTTCATACAGCTTCATTGTGCTTCATATCACGTCACCCTAATTCGATAAGTGAATTACAATATTAAACGCTTCACAGAGAGTGCATGTTATTATGTAAAGCCTACAATATGCCTTACATATGTCTTAAAAACAAAGCGTTACGTGATGACATAGTTTCTGAAGTATATTAGGTTCTTTAATTTTTAGATTCGTTGTTCTAGTATTCTGATAGGTATTCATGTTGAATGTGTATCTTATTATTAGGGGCCCGCCTGGGAGTCTGCAGATGCCAATGATATAACGATTTGTCTAATATGGTATATATATATATATATATATATATATATATATATATATATATATATATATATATATATATATATATATATATATATTATATATATATGTATGTATATATATATATGTGTGTGTGTATTTGTGTGTGTGTGTGTGTGTGTGTGTGTGTGTGTGTGTAATACGAGAGAGAGAGAGAGAGAGAGAACCATATAAAATAAAGTACTTCTTGCATGGTGTTCGCGACAGTACAGAGTATTGGAAGGTAAGGTACGTTTTAAAACAACATTCTGTTCGCCTGATACGTGCAAACGTGTTTGCTGCACGTATTATGAGCACATAAGAGAAACACAATGAATAACCAGTTTAAGGCCATTGAAGTTGGTGTTTTATGTGATATCTGTTGTACAAACGATACGCAGAAAATAAACTGGACATAATATAAGAAAGACGGTATGTTAGACAAATCGTTAAACCAGGATTACTTTCCATCTTTTTTTATACAACCGACTTTTTGACTCAGGAAAAATAAACCTCAGACCACACATGCCGTTATATGTGTTAAAATTCTGCTACGGTAACTATGTAAGAACGGGGCTATGACATTTTGGAGTGTAAGATAAAGGCTACGGTTCCTATGTATATCACATAGGTCAACATGAAACGCGATCTTCTTGAGCAAGTGTGACAGACACACTCTAGTGGTGTCACAAATTGGGAAGCTA
The DNA here is from genome assembly GCA_964020975.1 of Hermodice carunculata. Lineage (NCBI taxonomy): Eukaryota > Metazoa > Annelida > Polychaeta > Eunicida > Amphinomidae > Hermodice > Hermodice carunculata. The sequence goes on along the minus strand of OZ026612.1, from coordinate 130,090,251 downwards.
CGTAAAAAAATAGTGTGTCCTGCTTATAATATAATGCACAATGATTCAAAGGATCTATGTACCCCGCCACAATAGTTTCACCTGCCACATTTGGGACCGGTACAATATATCAAGAGCGACAAACAGTTGCAAATGTGGTATTTGTTGTAAGGATGCTACGACTGGGCATAATATATATGTACTACGTTATATCTCAATTTTCCCTGAATATATATATATATATATATATATATATATATATATATATATATATATATATATATATATATATATATATATATATATATGTGTGTGTGTGTGTGTGTGTGTGTGTGTGTGTGTGTGTGTGTGCGTGCGTGCGTGCGTATGTGTGTGTGTGTGTGTGTAACCAACATGGATAAAATGATGTATCAATAGCATAGGAACATAAAAAATGTAATATGATAAGCATGATGAATTATGGTTAAAGTAGGGTTTTATGCGCATTAGCAGTCAAAACAATTCATCATGACAATGCCAAGGTACTCGGTATTAACGATTGCCTTATTGATAGTAACGCCTGAATGTTAAGTATTCAGTTCAATACTGTTGATGAAAAAGTAGTTTTTATGGAAAATGTGGCAAATTGATTTTCACAAAGGTGCTGATATAGGATATCTGTTCGGGCGCAAGGTGGTCACAGTTCGTATCATTATGTATAAACACTTTGGAAAAAAACGTACCCGCTGTTCAATGTAAAGTGACAAAACTAGTGAAATGGTTTGCATCTGGTTAATAATAAACGGCAGCATAGATGCAGTAGCATGATGCTGTGAAGATCACATGGTGGTGTGCGTCCTTTGGTGTGTGTCAGTTTTGTTGTTCATTGATCCAGAACAAATTTATCGGAATTCTAACAATATCGAGGTCTTTGAAATTTAATTATATCGATAGATACCTCTTATATACATACAATGCTTTTCGTTAGAGGTTATGCGACCTTTAAATCGGTCAAGATCATCCAAATTATCTCACACTAAACCACTTCCTACTTCTGCCCTTTGTTGCAAATATTAAAGGCAAAGCTGCAATGGTACTGGATATATTAGACAGTGCCACTGCCATATCCAAACCGTAGTCCTAATAAAACAAATCCAAGTCAATTCCGACCAAAGGCAATATTCCTTGGTTTGTTTAGCTGAATCACATGAATTTATAGTTCGTCTGTAGCCAAAAGAGTCCAAAACATACATCCAAAGCTCCCACGGGTCAAAAAAGCCATGTCCAGTTTTAACATGACAAAATGCAAAAAAAAGTTTAAAACTATAGGCCTATTTCAGTAAATTGGCTTGAACAGGCATATAATTCATGTGCATATAGGACCGTACAGTTCATGAAAAGGGACCAAAATGTGCAGTACAGCAGAGATTTTTCAAGCACAGGTTTCAAATTTGTTGACAATATCAATAAAAGTACTAGTGGCAACCACCGTCTCAACAATGGTCATCATCCATACAAGTCCACAAAGTGACACTAACACCAACATCAATCCATCAAAAAAGCCCCCTAGGCCTAAAATGACCATCAACAAGAATCCAAACAACATGATTATATAATGTGATGTGTTTCCGACATGTAGCTAAAGGCATGATGTTGTTTTAAAGAAGATAAACTAAGAGTATTTCCGCAAAAAAGGTTTTGAATGTGCAAATATAGTGGTCAAAGTTCAATACAAGGTCAGAATTTGCAAGTACACTGGTTCAAATGTTAAACATCCGTCAGAAGCAAGCGAAATCAGGTCTCAAAACGCAAAACACCGGTCAAATATGGCAAGAGCAGTAGTCAAATTGCATTTCAACAGCCAAAAATTGTAAACATAGCAGTCAAATTTCAACTATGGTTTCCAGAAGTATTATTAAAAGGAAATTTAAATGTTCAAGAAAGCATTGAATCCCACAAGTAATCTAATAAGTCATTTATTAGGGTAATGATTTAGAATTCAAAAATGTAGTATGCCATTGTAAGTCATCTGCAAGTCAGCTAAGCATAATGTACATCTAATCCATGGCTCTATAAAGTTAAAAAGGTCAAAATTTATAACAGTCCTAATTATTGTAATGAATCAGAATATCCCGACATGGACATGTTCTTCGCTGTGGGACTTTGTCGAAATTTCAAAGGCAAAGCTTCAATGGCACTATATATATGAATAAAAAGTCCAAAAAATGGACATGTTCTTGGGCGCAATGACCTTGAGTATTAGTTTATGCCAAAAACAATTACCACGCACATGTCCTTTGTATGACGCACCTCTGGTACAAATTTGACAGATGGACAGACGGACTAACCGACATCCCCTATCCTCACTAACACCTATGGTGGCAGGGGACAAGAGGATTGCAAGACGGGTATTTGGCTTACCTATCCATAGTACATCAAAGCACGTTTAATCTGGCCAGCAGTTTAACTATCCCTGTTGTAACAAGGCTAACGCGCACTGCTAGTCACCATTTGTTTTAAATCAGTACAAACCACATAATAACAAAAACGCCATTTGGTGAACATCTTTCTTGGAAGTAAAGGCCAGGTACTCTCCCATCAATATTCATGAACACCCAGATAACTGTTTAGGAGAAAATTCCTAATGAAAATTCATAAAGGCGAAATTACCTAATGACACAAAATATTCAAAACAAATTGAATTTAAATGGTAATACTATCTCTTGAACACCTAAGGGCAAAGGGATTCCCAGGAGTATTCCTACGCAATTTCAGATCAGTTGGCCCGGCTGTTTTGGAGACGAAGCCTTTTAAGGACCCCCCCCCCCCCCAGCAAAGAAAGTCATAAAGGATGAAAAAAATAGTAAAGTGTAAGTATGGAACAGACATGGTACATCCCCTTTGAGAAGTTTGAGGACGATCCAGCCAAAGCTTTTTTCAGAACTTGAAAATGTCAGCAGTGCAGAAGGACTTAAGATTACATGGTAGTTGTGCCACGGGTGCACCATTATCAGAGTAAAATCACTTAATGATTTCTTCATAACAATGAGGGCTGTGCGGGCATAGGGGACGGCAACACACACGTTCGATTACAGCACTGTAGGGCAAGAGACGTGTTATTACAGCCAGGTGCCATGCAGTTGGGTACACAGTAAACGCACTTGGTACCAAGTGCCTTTTGCTGTGCTGTGCTCCATAAAGAGGTTAAAAGAAGTGAATTCCTAAGAAGCTACAGCTCTTACACCTTTCCGCGGGCCTTTGCTTGCTTTACCCATCTCGCCGCTAGCCGTATAAAGTACATATTCTCTTACTTTGATCGAATGCACACTTTTCCTGAAAATCGGATGCAAGTAACACAGATCTATCAGGGTATGGAGGTTTCTTAAAGTGAAAAAATCAAGGGTTGCGTTTCCTACCCGCGCATTTGGCCCTTAAGTCTAATAATTGCATATGTATATCATTGATTATTTAATATGTGACTGATCAGTTCATTGGATTTATCCTTGCTTGAACATATGGGGAAGATGTTATATATAAAGTCAATACAGTAGAGGTTAGTAGCATGGACACAGGAAAGAAAGCGTTTCAGTTTGTGTTATCCAGGTGAGGAAAAGGTTAAAGTCTGTACATGTTATCTCAAGCACTATCCCCAGGCCACCCAAAAGTGAGCATGTTTTCAAGTTCGAAGATGACTATGAGTAAGTCAAAACATTACCCATTTCCATGCCCTTTTTCTTTGTGCCACACATATGACGGAATTGGATAATCTATCATCAAGTTACATTCCAGACCGACATCGTTGGCATAGTGCTAGATCTAATGTAACGCTGCATTCAGGCGCCTGCCATATTTCTGCCACTGCAGAAAGTACGTAATAACCGATTGTCTGCTTTATATGTATGACCCTGTTTTCTCAACAAATATAAAGAACATATTGGTTTATCTTCCTCATCAACCAAATAAATATACGATGTTATGAGAGCATAGCAATATCAAAGCAATATTGGAACCAGAATACTGAAACATCCGTGATCCTTGGACTGTTATCACGTTCACTATAACAATAAAACCTAGACGTGAAAGATATATAGACCACTGGCAGCAACATCTGTGATCCACCCTTAAGATATTACATTGTCATGTTACAATATATATATATATATATATATATATATATATATATATATATATATATATATATATATATATATATATATATATATATATTAATAAATACAGCCCTGGTTATCATTATTGTTCATTGGGTTGGTATGGGAGCATGAGCTTGGGTATTTCGGAGCAAGGTAGCTCAAATGTGTCTAAAATCAGCACATGGGGACTTTTTCCTGTATAACCAATTAGACATAAGTAGCCGCAAGTTCCTCATTATAAATGTGTAAATATCACCCTCAAAATGGTTACTACGCATTCAGTTCCAGTACAGCAAATCAAAGAACAGTATTTTCACGCGCCCCCTAATTATAATTTTATAAGTATGAACCTGGAGCTAGACGCCACAAGTTTGATATTAATGGATTAATAGTAAGGGGGTCTGTGAGAATCATGTACTATGATTGGCCGTAAAGGAACTGAATGCCTAGTAACCGGGGGTGATAGGATTAGGACCCTGACTGTTTTTTGTCCAAATGTATAAGTATTAGACAATATCTGGGTAAGGCTGGCTACCCTGAAGCTGAGGATCTGCATTCTACGGCCCAGGCCTATTATTTACGCCGAAGGGAAATTTAAATGTTATCACATGGATGTAGATAAATTATACCTGTATCAGCCCCTCGCATCCATATCGGCACTCGACCTTCGCTCTCGTGACGATACGGGTGCTCTGGCGCTGATACAGGGGGTGTTACTACTGCAACCATGTGATTACCTATACACACACACACACACACACACACACACACACACACACACACACACACACACAAACATATATATATATATATATATATATATATATATATATATGTAATCACATATTGGTTTATTTTCTTCATCAACCAATTAAATATATGATGTTATAAGAGCATAGCAATATCAAAGCAATACTGGAGCCAGAATACTGAAACATCTGTGATATATACATATGTGTTCGCGTGTGTGTGCGTGTGTGTGTGTGTCTGTCTGTGTGTGTGTCTGTGTGTGTGTCTGTGTGTGTGTTTGTGTGTGTAGGGAAAAGATTAAAGGAAAGACAGGACTTCTGTATGTATTCTGTCAAAGCACAAAACCAGTATATATTTCTTAACACGTCACTTGTCTGCTAAGGTACTCATTCCGTCACATGCAACAGGATTGGTTCAACCATATTTTTAATAAAACACAAATGGCCTCAACAGGCTCACAAGCCTATATTAAGGCGTCTTGTGCAAATATGACAATACAACATTGAAATGGCGAACATTCTTACACAGATAGATAGACATATACAGGACTTTAAATTACGAAATGGAAGATGAAGGAATTGAATTGAATCGGTGTGTGAGCTTACATATATTTACTGTCCTTAACAAATGTGAAAAGTGTGATTACTGGTCGAAAGTGAATATTCCTCATATTTTAAACCTTCCAGAATTCTTGATATACTCATGTGCAGCCTGGAAAACATTTTCGTTGCAGCCCTGTGTAATTCTTTTAATACTACTTCCAAGAATAAAGTTCTTTAGTTAAAAATTCCAAGGGCTATTATATTCATTTGTATATCATTCCTCAGCGAAATATATTTATTACACTGAAAGTAAAAGTGATAACTGTTTTCCATACCCTCGCCAAATGAACATAAAGCGGAGTCTACAACACCTATTCTGAAGAGACCACTATTCAGCTGACCATGGCCCATGCTTATTCTGGCGTGAATAACTACAATTTTGGATTGGTTTTGTTTAGTTCCCTCTTAAAATCGTCGAAATGATTAATCTTTCTAACAATTCCGGGCAGCGAATTCCATTTACGAATGGTAGACAGAAGAAAGTAGGCTAAAAAATTGTTTCGTTTAGCCTCTATGGCCCGTTCTTGGTTAGTGCTGAACGGAACAATTTCAAGTAAAAATTTATAAAGATATCCACTTGTTTGGGCGAGCGCCCCAATCACTACCCGGGCTGCAGACACTTGACTAGTTTTCAGTCGGTCTTCGTCAAGTTGAGTACATCCATCCCATAATATGCTTGCATATTCAAGACAAGGGAGTGCACACGAAAAGTAGAATGATTCCAATGTTTTCCTGTTGAATTTGTACGTTGAACGTTTGAAGATTCCAACTAACTTATTAGCGTTGGAAACTATATGGTTCACATGAGCTGAACATGTAATATCTGCACAAAAACAAACACCCAAGTACTTTAGTACAGTAACATTTTTAAGATTCTTATGATTGAATATCCGGTTGGGATGATCTACAGTTTTTGTCTTCTTGCTAACTCTCATTGATTTAGTTTTTCTAGGGTTAAAGCAGACCAGCCACTGATTGGACCATTTTGTCACTGAATCTAGGTCTTTGCTTAATGACTCCTCTGATTCAACTGGATTATTGTCTGCAATATAAAATGTCGCATCATCAGCAAAAAGACGTATCTCTGAATTAACAATTTCGATTTTATCATTGACATATACAAGGAACAACATTGTTCCTGAAACTGAACCTTGTTGGACGCCTGCTTTGATATCAAGACAAGGCCTGGGCATGGATAACCACCCTGTGGGTTCTTGCATGAACATAGTCTTCCAGTCAGTGAAGTAAAGGACCACGAAATCCAGCATTTTGCAGTTTATGTATCAAAGCTTGATGATGAACCTTAATAAAGGCTTTTGTAATGTCACAAAATGTCACTCGGACTTCCTTTTGAAGATCAACTGCCTTGGAAAACTCGTTATACAAATATACCAACTGATTAACTGTAGCCTATGGTCTTTCCCAACATAACTGCTGTTCTAATATACATTACATATATGATTTTGAAGATAAGAATGCACCATGAAGAAATCAACATAAAACTATATACACCTCTCGAACACCAAAGAAAGTATTTCCAGCTTCATCGTTATTCTGTGAGTTTTTCACTTGAACTATCTGATATTAATTTATGCTGAATATGTGACAGATAAAATATATATGCAAAGTGATGTTAATGTTAGCGTAATAATGGAGTGCAATTGGATTAGTAAGTGAATCAAGTATTGAAAAAAGATAAACTCACCTATCAGTGGTAAGACATCCGAAGTTGGCGGCATACTCTCCGCCACCAGCATAAGGAAGACAGTCATAGATAACAGCGTGGTAATCCCCATTGTAACTTTTTCTCCGGAGTCACTGGGGATGTAAAACCCCAAAAGTGCAACTAGGGTAATCAACATACAGGGCAATATCATATTAAAAACGTAAAATAAAGGTTTCCGACGTATTTGTATTACGTAAGTTACGTCTGGATAAGGCTCTTGGCAACAGGAGTAATACATCACGTTGCGTTCAACGTGTAATTTGACTAAAGTCCACTCGCTATTTGGTATGTAGTTCGATATGTCACCATCATCACCGATTTTGAGTAAATTTACCTGGAATCCATCATAGGTCCATGAAGCAAACAGCATTGAACAGTTTTGCTCGTCAAATGGAAAATACTTTACGTCAATAGCACATGAGCTGCGAAAAATTACCATAGATAACCACGTCACGTTTCCATCATTTGTTACGATTGCGTTTGTGCTTATCTGGGACTTGTGGGCCGTCACGTCAGCGCTGAAAGAGAAAGTATTATTTTATTTCAAGGTCACACACATAAAAGGAAAGACCTGTTTATGTATATATATATATATATATATATATATATATATATATATATATATATAGCGCGACACCATAATGCAGCATCTAAAGAAATAAGTGAACAAAAATTACACATGAAAACATTGCATAAGAAGATGACTTCTACAAACGATGTCTGGATACAAGCACATATTCAAGTAAAGAGTGGGTGGTCTGTAAATTGCGTATTTATCTCATATCCTTGTACCAAATAATGGTGAGACAGATCAATAAGTGAAATTCATGGTCAGAGCTGTCTAAATTAGTGTTGGACAGATGATCATTAAAAAAATTTAATTGTTGCAAGCCGACAATTTCAAGGCAAGAATGCTTAATATAATGGTGATAAAAATTGGTTTCACGTAGCTTCATATTTTGATTCCATGGGCCACTTCACTCATCAGTATGTCATTATAATTAAAAGAAAAAAATCATTCATTCAAAAGAGATACAATTTAACAACACAAAAGCATTAACACTATTCTTTCAAAAGCTGTCAGTTTTAACAAGGAGTTCATGAAATGCCTGATTTTGAAATTATGAAGATATGAGTAAAAGGGGCTTGCAATTAGAGGGCAGATATAAACAGCTTTGTATGGCGCTACATACTACTTAGACTGCCATCAAACATCACCACAGAGGTTTGACGGCCTTATGTTACTTGTCACATCGGCGTGTGATCAATATCTCCACACTTTGATTCAATTATTTAAAATATACCAACGAAATTAAAATTAATCGCACAATTCTCCCCAAACCTGAAGCATGTGCTATTACATGTTGTCATACTACTGCGGGTTAAGCTAGAATCACTTTCGAGTTATAACATAAAATGACGATATCTAAATCAATTTTCCTCAATTAACTTTCAATTTTTTTGACAAACAACTTTTACGCCCATGTCATATAAGAAATAAATTATCGAGCCCTTACCATACCATACTACAAGGTTTAGTCCAGAGGTTTGCTATAACATTAGGCCAATGGCCCAGGAGCAGGCCGGACAACACTGTGTACAAGTACTAAGTCATATCATTTTGATCTGTCTTCTCTGCGACTTTCGGACAATACACTTTGTGAACGGGTGAAAAGAAAAAAAGCTGCCAAGGAAATTGCCCTGGAGAATAAAATTACAGGAAAGTATTTTACTTATTATGTCTTAAGTCATTTGAATTTCCTAAGTACCATTCGTCACCAAAAGGGTATCGAAGTTGAATTTCTAGCTTCTGTTATACACAACTCAAGTGCGGCGTGATCATGTCGAGCTAATGGTATCATCAGGCTTCACAGAAAAAGGTGTGCTGAACCAGATTCATTCAAATCTGCAAAAACAATTTTTTTCTGAAAATCATAAGAACATCCAAAACATTGGATGTGCTGATGATTGATAACTGAAAACGAGTGCAGGAAAACGAATACGCACTAAGTTATGTACTTCAGATCAGGCGAAAACAAATCAGTACGTCCCAAACATTTAATATGCTGATGATTGCTGTCATGGATGTGATTGAATGCAGAAAGTGCATTTTTTTTCAAATTCTGCTAGGTCATTGTTACCTTGTATAATAATCAGACTTTCCCCATTCAAATATCTAGTGAATCATCAGTTACCATGTTATGGTAAGGTAAAAGAAACTTGATGAAGATTCTTCATGACAAAAGGCAGTGTGGAGTTACAGAGAACATTCCATTTACTGTAAAGCATGTAGATCTTTCCGTAGAAGGCATATAAATAGCCGAGCACGGGTCAACTGGCAGAGAGGAGAGAGACACATGTTGCATGTCTGACTGACTGAAGCCCCACATTGTATCTATCTGGCCAAAAGACTAACAACAGGAGGAAGAAGTCATTGTCTCAGGAGTGGCCAGCGAGAAGAACGCCTTTGCCAGAAGATTTTGAATGGGGCTTGGACCGCGGTACTGTGGACTGTATCCAGTATCAATGCACTGTAACCACTGCCTGTGAACTGTACTTAGATTGGACTCTGATCATCGCCTGTAGACTGTGATCATTGCCTGAATAGTCCAGGAAATATGATTAAATATACACTTAAATATTGTAAATTTGTATCAAGGAGGCTGTAGCCTTCTTGTTTGTTTTAATTACTTTTATATTGCAGTTACAGTGTCTTATTTAAAAATCGAGAGTCCTTGTGATTCTTTGTTGATTTTATTTATAGATTCTGGGAGTTTCCTGAACATTCTGTGGTACAACATTCTAACAATCGATCTCTAAAATCGACGACAGCATACCAATGCGTACTGAGATATGAAGTTCAGATTTGGAGAAAACAATTTAAATGTGTCCAAAACGTCTGACATGATGGTGATCGATTGTTTCTGGGTGCGGGTGACGAAATGCGGGATCGTAGTATTATAGGATGGGAAGTTGCAACAGATTTCTTGACTCCAGAGCTAACTCGTATGCACCACCATCATTGATATATTGCTGCGCTAAGGGGATTGTCTGCAAATAGGGTGCAAAGCTTCTTAAAAGAATTTTGAGAGAGAGGCTTATCATCAAGAAACTTTAAGCTGTATCAGCCGCGGTGCAATCAGAGCAGATTTTCCTTGGATGTGGATGGAGATATAAATCAGCACTGGAGGAGTAGTTTACGGTCTGATTGTCCTGCCTGTGTATTTATCTCAAGGAAGCAAAATCTTCTTAGCCTCCGCCATTGCCAGTAAACACTTTCCTAATGGCCACACATGCCATCAAGTCAATGGGTAGGGATCAAGCACAATACGGCAGGGCAGACCTAAGGTTACAAAAGTAGGTTATGAACACCATGATTGTAATTTCCACCATGGATCTTGACTGAAGTCATCGATTGTGTATGGGCATTAACCTAAATGAAAGTCGATGTCTGGCGTCGTTATCGGTAAGACATTATCCTCATCAGGCAAAGGGATGCCCTTGGACCGTTCGATGCAGAAAAACTTAGACGTATGTGTTTTCATAAACTAAGGGCCCTTAATTAATGACAGGGCCACAAAAGGACAGCAGATGATCAGGCAAGCATGTGACGTGTGATCTCTTCAGCACAGATGGAAGGATTCTATGACATTTCAGTACAACAAATTAAAGTCTAAACACAATTATAAAAGCATTTGATTTTTTCCTCAAACCGACGATGTTGTTGTAATGAAGATTGTAGCTAAACTTGCCTTTTTTGTCCACTCACTTTGTCTTAAGGAATGCCATGGCAGTTTGTATAGCAATGTTAAATTTAATATTGCTCAAACAGATGCTGATGATGAATGAGGAATGACAAATGAAATTTAAGAGGGATCCGAACTTAATATACAACCAGATGCTAATGAGATCAGGCGACCAAGTCTCACTTTCAGGCTCTTTATGCAATAATGGTTCTTTGAGTCAAGGTTGGAATAATCGCAAAAATAGAAGTGTTACTGTAGACTTTTTCAATTATGTATAAACAGAAACTGGAGTGTTTTTGCAGGCGGTCATTGTACCTCACAATGCTGATATTAAAAAGAGGAAACGACCAAGCAAAGCACACGACTGGCAGGTCCCATGGTAGTGTGTCAAGCCGTCATCATGAGGATCGTTTAACAAATGACTTAAACGAAGCGTTGTGTAAAATATTTTTTCTATTGATTAATTTCCCCACAATCATCACTTATTGAGAGGCTAAAATGACTCCCGCAGGGTGCGTATAAAGTGAGACTTAAGAATTATGGAATACGGTGGAAGATGCACGTCCGCACATTACGAGTCGTGATTGTAAAATGGCTGAGCACTGAAGTACTAGCAGGAATCAGAGACTCCAATTAATTGGCTTTGTGGGGCGCGCCTATCGCTGCCCGCTGTCAGGTCTTGATTTATGTATTTGATCTATAGTCATAACGAGATAATCAATCAGGGGGGTTCAATTGTGTATAGTTATATGGGAAAGATTTACTTCACTTACTTGTTATAAAGCAGTATATCTGGTCGCCAAATTGCATCATACGGTATTCGTACCACCTTGATACCTCCGTACTTGGCAGGGTCCCAGGTGAGTTTATTATCAAGCCACGCCTGCAAAGTCAAAGTGAAAGGCACAAATCAGAATCCAATAAAAGAAGGTCAGAATCGGAAGTCATGGTACAGTTGGGCACAATACGTGAACAGAACACAGTGGTTCGCTAGGGGTCCACTGATTATACTTCCTTGTTGCCTTCCAGGAGATGAAAGTGGCTAAAGAAATACATCGACCGCCCTGGGACAAATGCTTTCCCGACAGCAATTTTAGGGCCCAGCCTTGCACGCAAGATTCAAGCAATGGTAATGCCGAATTATCCATGAATCCAGTAGGATGTTTCCACTGGAATCACATGGCAATGAGATAGGCGAGCGGACTTTGACAAATGAATTAAGTTCCAAGGAATTTTAGCAGGGGTCAGCAGAGAACATTTTTTTTTAGGGCTTAAGAGCAATATTGTACTGAAGGTGACAGAAACTGGAAAATGTAAAACTGAAGTTATAAAGAGTTTACGGACAACATTCGGATAACATACAGAATGCTACAATATGTAGTCTTTGTGGAACCTAAAAGTAAGAAGAAACATCAAATTAAAGGTTATATGAATTCTTTACAACGGCCCACTGCAACATTATCATTGTAGATGGGCCTTTCGTTTGTATCTGACAAGAATGTACATAACTGCATGCACGCTGTATATGTGAGGCAAGCCAAAGCAACGAAACAAACCTGACTTTGATCACAAGAGGGCGCCATTGGTCACAAGGGATCACCTTACATCTGCTGGCCAATGAAATGTGACAGAAGCTGTTAGATAATCTGAATCAGAAATGCTCTTTGGCGATTCGAATGTTCTCTACGTACATACATCTCAGGTTTGCGCATTTCGCTATACTGTATTCCAACATTCATTTCCATCTGCTTTTGCCACTGTCTGTACTAACTTCGTTGAGGCATTGGTCAGTCCTATCTGACATCTACGGGAGCGTGCTTGTGGCACTTAGCGACCAACATAATTATTTCTTCCAATACGATGGGCACAAAAAATTTTCCCATTGGATACAATTGTGCATACCCTGAGAACTTGACAATTCAATTTCTTCATCAGCAATCTTGCCGATTTAAAATGCAGCCAAAACAAAATGAGAAAGAGCAAATGAAAGTGACGGCAACGGATATTGGCACATTCTTATCGCATTTCGTACAAGCATCCAAAATTGTATTAATAAATGTTGACTTTCCGTTCTGAAGTTTATGTACAAATCGCCTATCCAGTTTCGACTCGCACTACAATAGTCGAATCAGTTATGCAAACAGATGTATCTGCAAAGTTGACAAGAGCTGAGAAGAAGCAAATAAAGTAGATTGGTGTGGTAAATACTCAACCGCTGAGTCCGCTGGACCTGCTCAGAATAATTGAAAGCATGCAGCAAAAAGTCAACAAGAGAGCAAGTAATGAGGCTTGGCTGAATGAAGCAAGGTGTACCTGGGTATGTCGCAGGGTGTAGATGTATCAGCAGCCAACAACACAATTACTTCATCTCCAGCCAGCCGTGAAGTATTGACACCAAAGGTCATTGTTACCAACGCAACTACCATACGTTTCTTTTATACATATGGGTAGAGACGGATTGATCATTTTGACAGCTTAGAAAAAATTTCTGAGCCAATTTTTCGATACATTGAACATGGAGTGCACACTGATTTAAGAACTGGAGGCGTATGAGAGTTGTGTGTAATTTGTCTTTGGTGCTAACATATATACCTAAAAGCCTTCTGAGCTCTGACTGCTCAGAATTATCATCGCAATATGTTTATTGTAAGTAGCCTGTCTTGGGGCACAAGTGCTGAGAATCCTTTTAAGGTAGATATGTTTGGTACAACTTTTGTTGAACCTACACAAGTTCCGCTCAGTGTTGCACCACTTGCCCTGATGCATGGCACAATACGCACCAGCAATTGAATCCATTTTCCCTTATGAAATATGCATGCCTGCTCACATGTACATACAACCACCATGAGTATAAGCATCTAAAATTCCCTCTTTTATCTGTGTTGCGGTAGTCTGGATTTTATGGTGTTGCACAACCAAGAATTTTCCTGACAAATCTCAATAAGGCGTTCCACCATGGTGTACTCCACTCCATATTGGCTGTACATGTATTTCCCGCCCTATGATGCTCCTGATAAGGTAGCCGTAACAACATTTATGTGATACCAAGCTGAAGTCTTATTGGTTAGTTTGGTTCGACCTGTTGTACAAGATAGATATCATGTCTATGTCCAAGCAACTTGTGGAAAGTGGTGCAGCATTTGTAGTAAGATATGACACACAGGAAACTTTGTGGCGTAACTCAGGTGCTTAAAATCCTTATTTAGCATATTTATTTTGAGAAATCTGTTCACTCTCGGTGGAGTTTAGTACACAGTGGAATAGTAACATGACATGCACTGTAGAATAAAAAGGTCAATACATTACAATGCAAAAAAGACACTTAATTCAGCTACGAGTACTGAAAATTACAGGACATCACATACAAAATTGATTTTGATAGTATGATCAATTAAACTGCATATATTTGCATGCACATAAAACCGTATTCACAATATGAATGCACAATAAAAACCGTACATTTTCGTCGTTGCACTGGATCACAGAAACAAACTTCACATTACAAACATAGAATTCCCGTGTTTTACATATTATTTGTAATTTTCACAGAGAAAAGAACAAAAGGCCAAAGGATGAAAAAAGAATCGGAAAAACAAAAGGAGTTCAGCAAAATGTGTACTGGTTGAAGGGATTTTAATGAATGACAGCAGCCGCGCTCCAAGAATACTTTACTGCTTTCCGCGGCATACATTAGGGTTAGACTCAGTTCCACGAATGAGTGGAATTTGGCACATTAATTTCCGATCTCCTCAAGTAAATGCGGCTCTGGATTTGAGTGTCTTTTCATTGTGTATACTTCACGCTGCTACATGTTTGTTTCATTTGTAAATAAAATAAACATCCCAGTGCGCCTGTTAACAACCACTTACTCCGTAGAAATGTTATATTTAAAGTCATACCACGGAGTGAAAAGTGTACCCTTTTCAGGTATCACTTTCATTGTAATTAAATAATACTAAAAAAATATCGCTGTGTCTGGAATCGCAGCTTGAAACTGACATAAAAGGTTCACGTTCTGTGTAAGTACATTGCAATCGATTGTCATATCTTGAATTATACTTTACGACAAGTAAAGTGTTACTGTATTAAAAACCACATCCTCTCAGTCACGCATTGTGGTCACTTATTTTTGTGAACTGTAGATTGTGAGCCATAAAATGTATCAATCGTCAGGAGCAGACAGAGTACCATGTCACGTATTTTAGACAATCCATTCTACCACGTGATGGCAGCGATTCCAGACCAGAATTGGATAGCAGCTGGAACGCACATACCCCGCATCTTACAAATCCATGTGTCGATATACTTTTCCGTTTTCAATAATCTTAAACCATTACCCACATTTCTTTTTCCACATGGTATTCCGCGCATCGTTTTCACAATGATGATTAAACCAGCACAGTAAATAATAACATTATGCAGATTAATAATTTTTGCAAACAAAATATTTCTTAAGCCATGTTACATGAGACTTAACGCCATTGAAAACTTCAAGTGGAGCAGACTTTCCCAAAAGAGCAAATAAAGCCATTCAACTTGATATTTGTTCATTACATGCTAATTTCAAGAAATAAAACGTTTAAGGTGATCAGCGGTTCTCTGGACATTATGGAAAAACCGAGTCATTTGAATTTTGTGGGTTGGCAACTTTGCTGTGATGTCATCATGTGGGGCAGTCATGTCACAAGTCGGATTTTTGTCATCTTTCCTTCCAACTCAGTTCTGGCTGGGGCATGAATGGCTGGTGTGCTAACCACTAGCCTGGCTGATGAGCACCATGCACTCTGGGGCATCCCATTCAGAATAATTGGCACTTAGTTAGCCACCTGGTGGCCAGAGCAGCGTTTAAGGCGTTTATTTGTGAGCTTTAAAGACAGGAATTCAAAGTCACAAGCAATGGTTTAGGCACATGTTCCCCTGTACAATGCAAGTTCTTCTGTGGCGTTTAAAAAAAACTGTTAGGGTATTTGATTGGTGCAGCCCGGGCAGTACTGGGAGCGATTTGTCGAACAAGGTATGCACTTCTTTATAACGAAACTGGATAAAAGATTCTCTCCAAACGTAAAGATAAATATCAACTTATACTATTATACAAAATTGTCAATATACATGCACCTGAATATTACACGATTTAATTCCAAAAACTGTATTGAATAGAAATGCACACTTTGTAATGATCCAGACGCAACAAGAGCTAGGTCCGTGCAAAGGTAATACTATTATTTACTCCGTAAAGCATCCCAGGGTACTGAAATATACACAGGTGGATGACATCCGTATCTCCTGAAGCCGAAGGCGTCAGGAGATACATGTTTCATCCACCGGTGTATATTTCTGTAAACTGGGCTCCTTCACGGAGTAACGATTTTATCTCGTATTATTAAGGAACTGGCAAAATTATTTTCTCCTTTGATAACGAGGGAAACTAGCGGCCGCCATGGTCAGTGTCATCTGCAAAGCGCAGACGGAGACGTCACGGTTCCAGAGTGAGGTTATCCGAAGATACGGAATCAAGCTGGGGGTACACCCAGCGCGTGCAGCAAGTTTTAACCAATGACGTTGTTTGTTAGCTACCAAAACGAGATAAATATATATACTGATTTATTCATACCTGCAAAAATTCGCCAGTGGAATTTACTCCTATCCACTGTTTGGAATTCTGATAGTGTCGATAGTTTTAAAAGTAAATTAGACAAACGAAAACCGAAGACAACTAAGTTATTTTACATTAGAAACAGGAAAGCCAACATATTGCATGCAAGAATTAGGATGGGCTGCGTTCAGTTTTACCCTGATATGCATTAAAGTGGTATAGCAGGCTTACCTGTTTGTATGTGTGGTGTTCAGGTAGATAATCTGTTCACTACTTTTTCGAGTGTGGAAAATACATTGCTGAGCGGGACATCTCGCACCAGAAAAAAAATGTCTATGGATTTTTCACACTACAAACATTAGTGCTTGGCAGTTGTAGTTGTTCAAAGAAAATCAAATTTATATTGAAAGTGAACAGGGGTTTGTTTTGAATGCCGCCGGATTAAAGTGAGGCTCGTAAGGGGTTCCACGGAGGCCCGTTCACAGGCTTTGCTTGTACATGTGCGCGGGTTGTGACGGGTCACTTGCAGGCCAGTATCTTTCAGGTTTTCCATGTTTAGCAACTGATACCCAGTGTTGTTTGCCAATATTTGGATCGACTGTTCCATGAAAATGTATATTGCTACCTGTCCCGTCATTGCGATGTCTTATCTTCTTTCGTGTGTGCCTTTGTCAGTTTTACGTCACTGCGATACCCTATACCTCGTGCATTGTCTTATTGTGCAACGTTTTTTTTTTCTTTTTGTGTATGTGTACTTTACACTTAATTTTTTTCGCGAGTTGGGTCTATATAGGGTGGACCTGCGACCCTTTTGGAAACAAAATGTTTAAACTAAAACGTATGTGCCACTTTTGTGCCATAATGCCACAAGATACCTATCCCTCAAGCACCCTTTGGTTTGTAGTAAAAATTGAGGCAAGGTGCCTTACAGTAAGCGACGGTTGACTTTTCATATTCCAAGCAAGTTTTAATTTGGAGCTTAAATCAAAGCATTTCCTTTATGCAGGTGGCAAAAATACCATAAAACGCAATCCTGTCTGCGCAGTACAAGACCGGTGAGGCAGAGGAGTTAAATTTCATCGGTCAGGATCAGATTTAGTCAACAATTTATATGCATCTTGAATGTTCATTGCAGAAAAGATTGACGAGACAAACTGATTAATTAGATATTATTGTTTAAGGCAGTGCCCACTGACATCATCCAAAAATGCCACCATTTTCTTCCCCTTACCAGACTTCAAAAAACACTTCCTCGGGTGCGACACTAAAGGAACCTTGACATCGCTGTCGATTACATTGTGAAATGTTAGTTGTCGGCTGTATTTCAAATTAATGCTGGAACATGAGAGACAGATATCGATACACGTTTTTTTCTTGACGAAACAGTGTAACCTACGCTCATCTGATCAGAATGGGTTTGCCTCCAATGTGACCAGTCTGATATGTTGTACTTTTTTGAAGATCAAAGCTATTGGCAGCCAGGTCGAGGCTCGATATCAGTTGCTGGACCCCGTTTTCGCAAATGCATTTACTGCTTTTGCAGTTGAGACGCCCACACATAAATAGATGGGGCATTAAGAAGAGTACTTGGCACAAAGCAGGCCGCCGGGTGCTCTCTAGCATGCTTACCTGCGTAGCCACTGATAGCATACTGTCAACGGAAACATTTTCCTCCTTTACGAGGTAGAAAACACCCTGGGCATGTATACACACTTGGTTTTGCGTGTTGATGCGGAGGTTTGCAAATAAAGTATTAAAAAGTGCATGGAGGTAGGAAATAGGTACACAGCACTTATGGGGTCTCATTAGTTTGAATGCTTTATACAAATGGCAAGCACCGTCATATATGTATGTATGTATATATATATATATATATATATATATATATATATATATATATATATATATATATATATTATATATATATATATATATATATATATATAACTTTGCATGTCTCCCTCCCCATGAAGATTACAACATCTATATCTTGTATCTTTACGTGCATACTTTAGGTAGTTTCTTGATTAAAATGTTCCTCGTCTCCATTATATTGAAATCAATGTAACCATTATACTGAAATGAACACTTAAGATTACAGATCGACGTCTCAGTAATATATTATCGCTTGTTTCATTTTAAAGCACATATACGACAGTAAAATACTAAGGCGATAGATTTAGTAATAGGCATAGTGTCTGACAGCCATCAATAATTTTACTCTTTTTTCACATTGTAAAATGTTGTTTCCAATGAATATTAGTTACTTGCGGGTCGATATTTCAACTTCAACTTCAACGGGGCGTATAAACCCATCCTTTCTGTGACTTTTATATCTACCCTGCATGCTTGCCTTATTTCTACATAAAACATGTTGGGATATAGAGTTAAAATTCTGTGACTTATTTAGGAGTTTTCATGAGGTATCTTCTATGCTAACAATGCTCCAGAGGCACGATGCTATAAGGGGCGCCAAATCTACTTGTGTCTAATGCTGCAAAATATGCATATCTATAGTACAATTGTTTGCCTACACGACATAAAAGCATATCATTTGTTGGAGCACATTCTGGTACAGAGAAATATGTTCCGAGCCATAGGGGTCTCTTTAAAGTAAACAATTTGGATGAGAAGAGGCCCTAGGTGTCAGAGTGACGAAATACTGAAAACAATTATGATGCCTTTAAAAACAGAGAGTATGTGGACCAACTGATTACCTCCGCAACGTATCATTACTTGAGACATGAACAACTAGGTTATGACAATATGAGCGATAATGTGCAATGATCCAGTTGTCATAAACAGCTCACATGGTTGAGACTGACGATTTGTTGCGATGGGCAGCACATGTCACATTTTTTACTATAAAAGAAATTCTTCCATAACGTTAGCATTGCCTCAGATATGTTGGCGTTCAAACAATCCTAACTATAAAGATAGAGGAGTCCTGAAACAGTAAATAAGAAATGAGCGTACTACATATAAAAGGTGACACTGATTGATATTTCTTCCTCCTGTTAATTCATCTGTGAGTCTGTTACTCCTAAGTAGCTTGGCGTCGGTTTCAAATTTACGGACATATTTTAGTGAAACAACGTGGTTCATTTAAAATTCGACTGCATCAGGCATATCATAAGTAATACCACCGTGTGACCGACATTATTCTGGTATTAATGTATATCAATAGTTTGGATGCCTCTCGTTTCTAAAATATTTTTTGCATGGTGCCTGCCGAAACGTGGTGCATATTTTCTCATTTAACTTTATGTTGGTTCTTTGAACAATTCATATAGCATGCCAACAGTCAAGCGCAAAAACCTCTCTTATGCATCACGAATGCAATTAACATTAGACCTGCCAAGGGCATATCGTGAGATGCACACTTACAACTGCTTTCTGTTGAACGGCCATTGTCCGATTACGGTCCGTCACAGCCAATAGGAGGTATTCATATTTAACTGTGTTAAGAGCAGACGTGCTCAAGTACCCTTAGTTGCGAGGCAACAGAAATACACCTCCGCCATGATATGGACACTTGTACTACTTGTCCTCCTTTACTATCCAGAAGTAATACTTTTTCTACCAAGCAAATGAGATCTACTTTATTCAGTATCTTCTATGTTTTAAAACTTAGTGAGTTCTTACGCGTTTTGCTTTGTTGGGTTACTTATATCATGCAAGCAAATCTTGTCCTGCTTACGACATGAGTCTGCCCCTTTCCTGTCACGTTCCTCGTTGCAACCTAGGTGGCAGCACAATATCCCAGTTGATATGAGTGCCTCCTATTGATGCCTTGTCATGTGATCAGATATTGAACGGAGGGTCTACTGAGCGAATAGAAATATATCGTAACTTAAAAAAATGAATGAATAATTGAATGTATGGATGAATGACTTAGTGAATGATTGAATAGGTCAATCAAATGCCAGTCTTACCACTTACGTTACTTTGTAGGTTTAAGATGACCAAAAAAAATACAACTAAAATGTGATTCCTCACCACTGATTACTTTTTGAACTGGCATGTACTGATAGTGTGGTGTCTTACTTATTTACCAGACTTCTTATTTCTTTTGAAAAATTTTGGACATATATCTACTGCTTATGTGTTTCTCAAAAAACTTTTATGAGGCACTGAGTTGCGGGAGCAAGTCAGGATCTGCAGCAAAGCGCAACGGTATTGACTTTGGGTGAATACTGAAAAACTTTTAAGGAAAAAATAAAGCTCAAAGCTGTTTACAAATGTTGCGAACTGAAGACTTTCCAAAGTCAAAATTTCAAAATTAAGTTACTTGACTCATAACATGATATTGTTCTCTCTCTCTCTCTCTCTCTCTCTCTCTCTCTCTCTCTCTCTCTCTCTCTCTCTCTCTCTCTCTCTCTCTCTCTCTCTCTCTCTCTCTCTCTCTCTCTCTCTCTCTCTCTCTCTCTCTCTCTCTCTCTCTCTCTCTCTCTCTCTCTCTCTCTATATATATATATATATATATATGGCAATGTTTGGCTTCTTACTCTGCTGTAAGCTGGGACATGTTTCATGTCACTGGCAGTAAATTGCCTGATATGAACCTTAGTATCCCTCATTATCGTACACGTAGACGTGCTTGCACGTGTCATTTTGATCATGTATATGCTGTCCGGAATCTCGCACTTCTCAACGCAATAAACGAACATTTGAAAAAGAATACACAAACCAGTAAAAGTAGTTTTACGTATGTCTAACTTGCATCATGCATAAATACCTCACAAACTCCATATGTGTTGTTGCCTCTGTTTGAGTACTTTGTCTTACTTTCTAATATACTAATTCATTTAAATATTTGGTTTGAGGCACAGGTGATATGTTCTTAGGCTGTTAGTCCATCCAGACACCCACACAAATTAGCCTTACATACTTTTTCAACGTTCTATTTTCTGATCTATAATATTACCATATCTCTTCTTCTTGTACGGCCGCTAATTCATAAGATTAAGAATCATTTTGATGGCAAATAGAGTTGTATCAGTCACAGGTACCGTGTTTCAAAATAATTGTCGATGGAAAGCAAATCCGTGTCATTTGTAAACAAAAGAGAAAAAAGTCTGGAGAAACAAGAAATAAACCCTTACATACACAAAAAATAATACAGGAGCGAGAATTGAATCTTGTGTGACTCCAGTAACTTTGAATGCGTTAGAGCTTTTAATTCGATAATCATCAAGCTGAAAACGATTTTGCAAATAAGCAGAAGGCTAAGCAAGAGGTAAACGTCTCATTCCATAATGTAATAATTCCGTTGAATGTATGTTATGTTTGATGTGTCAAAAGCATTGGAAAGATAAAAAAAAATGCCTGATCTGTGTGCATAATCCTCTGAGTCTCCGTTATCACATTTTGTAAATATTGAACAACTGCTTCGGTTCCTTTTTTATGAAAACTGAACTGAAATTGATATTGTGTGTTCAATTTAAAAAGGTATTCTATGCATTATAGGGAACTTTTTCAAATAGCTTTAAGAAAACATGTCAATAAGAAAACTGGCTTGTTATCAGAAAACATCTTAATATTACTTTTTTAGGATGCAGGAAAAATTGAAAAATTGTTGACGCATTCAGAATTATACATTGTCTTTATAACATAATAATGATAAGTGTTAATGGTGACAAAGTTTCAAACAAGGCATGCTTTCAAGCTAGTGGACCCATGTCATCATATCCTGGGAAAAGCAAGAAGGAATTAATGTATTGACCACTTAAGTTAGGTGAAATATTTATGTTAGATTTTTTGGGCCAGGTAGCCTAAGGACCAACTATAGAAAAAATAAATTATAACTAATTGCTATTTCTTTGGGTACAAAGTTGCGTCATTTAGTTTGAGTTTATTGGTGTCTATATGAACATGGTCAATACATAATACGTTTTCTTTGAAATACTGATCATTTTCATACGCCTCGAGTACATGAATTTGTTTTAATATGTTGGAATAAACATAAAAACATTCAATTTTGCACAGGAATGCCAATTGTGTATGGGTATGTAGTCCTTTCCAAAGTATGTCTCAAGTGCCTATTTTTCCAACTTGTTAACCATGTAACCCTTTCCCAAGAGCCATATTCATACTGAACAGCATTTCTTATTGATCACGTATGCCAAAGAGCCGTCCGCATAATCTCTCTCTCTCTCTCTCTCTCTCTCTCTCTCTCTCTCTCTCTCTCTCTCTCTCTCTCTCTCCCTCCTCTCTCTCTCTCTCTCTCTCTCTCTCTCTCTCTCTCTCTCATATGTTGGTCCACAGCCAGTCACTGTTGGACTAGTCGAGACTAAGGAAAAACACCCATCCTCAACCAACCTTCAAGTTTTGTGGTTAGGTAAAAACTAACTTAGTTAACATGGAACATAGAGACAGGAATAACTTGATTTGAAACACATGAAGAGTTATTTCCCGTAGGTGGTTTCTGTTTTACAGATATATTGATGAGTGCGGCAGTAGCGCGATTTCCGAGACCCGTGCGACAAGAAGTTAAGACTTGAGGTGAGCCTCTGATTTGACACTGACAAGCAAGGAAAACGATCGACAGTGTGATCTGCCAATGCTAACAGCATAGTGTAATGATGTGTCTTAATATGAGAAAAAAGATTATGCTTTATCCCTTATCACCGAATATAAATTAATCAAATTCCAATAGACAAAAACAGGACGTGACAAGTGGGGAGCTGAAATTGACGTTATTGGGGCTCAGAATCATTCTTGTTCCCCAGAAGATGAATGTATATTGTTATTGATGTTTCTTTCTTTCGAAATGTTTCTGGTTCAAATGACCAACTATCTGCTGCTTGCACTTGTCCGCGCATTGGTTATGGTCGAGTCATCAATCTTTGCACGTGCTTTGCAACAATAGCCACTGCCTTTGGCTTAGCCTTTGATACTTGGCTGCCACTTGGATTGCCCGACCAGACCCGCACCTGCCCACACCTTAAGCTGCTGGCCTGGTTGGCATTAGCTCAGCTTCAATGGAAACGTGTGCTTCTGTATGGGAGTTTCAATTAATAAGATGCTCCTAACCATAACATGTGACAGCAGTCTAATAAAATTTGAATGTTAAAATCCCATGTAAACGTTTGAATCTAGTTAATTGGGATATGTATGAAACAAATCGTGATAATTCCAATTTTACCAATTGGAGTCAGCTCCCAAAAATATAAATCTGTCTATAAATGCTGAAAAGGCATTGTATCCACAGCAATAGAATTGATATAAACTGTAGGTATTACATCTATTAGCTGGTTCTACTTGCATGACTCGTCTAAATTTCCAAAGTGTCACCTGGGTCTTTTTTATCATAATAAAACAACCAAGCTCACGCGTAAATTATTACCTTGGGTTACTTGATGGGATCTGACTTTCTGAGGTCGCTTTCCGTTATGTACACGGATACATTATTTTCAAAGTACAATGGTTTATACGATTTTACATCCAAGGTTATTTTAAATAGTTTGAAGCACATTTTATTATATTTCAAATTACAAAATCCATAAGTCGTGATAGACACATGGCATCATTTCATGCCCGCATTTTGTCTGATGGAATCTCTTGACTTTTTCAACGCATTTTCGTCATCCTGAACATAAACAAAAACACAACACTGGCTTCACTGTCAGAGTTCAATATACCATTAGAGCAAAAGCCCAAACCATAACATTTCCCAGTCATTTGATAAATAAACCAAATATACCAAAGGATGATATATGCCAACTCAGCTACAAATGCTATGTATTCTGATTTTGGTCGCCGAAGCGGCACGGCGGAGTACATAGGGAAGACTCCACAAGGCAAGTCCAGCAGGGCCACGATCGAACGTACATTTGTTTTTCATTATGAACCTGAGAGTTCTATGTCAAACATGATGGTGGCGTTGATGTGAACACCAACCTCAATCAATACCCATATTGCGTGCTAAACAGTCCGAAGTGCCCTATTTGGCTTTACTTATTTAGACAACATTAGCTTTATATTTGACAAGTGTATTATCTATACCTTCTGAACGAAATTATGGAATCACATCACCGGCGTCCACAGATAACACTAGACTGTCACATTGCATCTACGGCAAAAATAAGTAAGTGGGTTTCTCTTTAATAGAATGAAGATAGCAACCCCAGCTCCTTAATTGCCAATGGTGGTTTACCTATCATCATCACTTTCTCATGTTGGCCGGCTCGATCCCCATTCTTTACGTGCATGCAGTGCATGTTTCTGAGTTAGGGATTTGCCTAAAGACATACGCTTCCAAAGAAACTCTGTAGAAATGGCAATATTTTACTGTGAACGTGGATGGCAGACACATACCGTGAAAAAACCACGATGCGCTCTTCTACAAATTCAATGACTGATTTCCCGCCAAATAGGGTAAGGTATTGGACGAACTCACGATAATCACACTAATTCAGTAACAACAATTGTGGTAACGTGCCTGCTTCTCAGTAAAGACTTACCAAACTAAAAGAAGCTCCTGATAAAAAAAACATGCTGAGGCAGTCAAAAAGAAAAAACTTACTGGCAAAGAAGTACTGCTAATTTCTTAAAACATTTAGCCTACTGCAACATTTTCCTGTGTATAGTTCCAAGTGATGCTGGTCGGATTAAAAGATCACAAGTTTGGCCATTTTGGTTTTCATTAGGATTAAGCTGGACTCTAAGACATAAAATACATCGCCCTATTGCATAGCAAACATCGTAAGAAGACAAATGTGATCCTTGAATGCATTGAATCTGTTTCCAAACAAATTATTATTGTGTGTGTGTGTGTGTGTGTGTTCTGATCTGAGCTCTAACATAGCCATAGTCCTATCATTGAAATCTGTCCTCTGATTTAGCATGATTAAATATTTAAAAATGTATGCAAATGAGAGGCAATTGAAATTTTAAAACAAATGTTCAATTCCATCAAAACTATTATGGTAAGAGTGCTATTTCCAGTTCAATATATGATTTGTGTCATGGGCAATTCCTTTGCCATGCAAACAAAAGTTGAGGAATTTAAATTTATTTATGCTAAATTCATTGAATACCTTGCAGACTTTACTCGACACCCATGTAATATACATTTCCGCCCTCCTCCTCCCCACAAGCAAGCTGATTATCTACCTCCATGCTGTTTTGCAATCCTTTTGTTGAGCATAATCAATTAGCTTGCACAGTCGTAATCAGTGTTCTGGGCAACTTACTATCCATAGTGCAATTGAGTGTCTGCTTTAAAAGGCTTGGACTTGCAGCAAATGATAAAAAAAAACTCCCAACAACTGTGTAATAACTTAGGTTCTCAACAAATCTCTTACTATTCTTGTTGAACAGATCTCTTAGGCCCTATTAAGAGGGCGGCCCCATCACTATAATACAGGCCACGAGGCTTCATAGTAAGAAGTGTTGTGCCTGGGGTTATCCCAGCCAGCTCTTGATCCCAAGATACCACTGTACATCCGGGCAGAAGCCTGCAATGTGATATCCGCAATCACAAATAGCCTGGGAGTGTAAGAACTGGTTTGACCAATCAAAGCTCAACAATCTTCCATTCTGCAATTAATGCTTCATGTTTTGAGAGCTTATGAATTCCAAAGCTACAAAACTAGTGTGTGGAACAATTAAGCGAGGAAGGCTGGGCATGAACAAAAAATAAAAGTTGCAGCATTTTATTTTATTTAAATAAAGGGAGTACACAAAATTCAATTTTTTTAATATACTCTTAACTATTATAGACAGAGATGTTATTCCACCTCTAATTTTATGGAATTGTGCTGTGGACCCATCTGATGAATAGTGATCAAAACCTGCAGCATTTAAAATTATGCTACTTGAATTATGAAAGTAATTCTTTTTAAATGTTAAAAATGGTACTTGATATTAAAAGATATTAAATTTGATATGCAGTTTCATTTCCTAGCTGCCTGTCTAGTACAGTGGTTAATCATTTACACATATTTCAATGTTGAAAACCTTTTAATATAATGACAGACATAGACGTCATTATCGTCAATGACAGACAAGCTCAGTATTGGTAGACAAGGCAACAATTCACTTTGATATTCAAATCAAATGTATTTTTGTACGACTGTCCCGCAATGCATTGCACCATGTTCAGAATGGTGCTTTCCGGAAATGGTCCCAACGAGCATGATTTGTATTGCCACGGTGTCGTGTTGCATTTGGATTTGTAACTAACGATGATAACTGCCTCAGACACAACAGAGAGGGCTGATTAAAGTTGAGATAGTAAGTCACGTTCTGAAAGTAGTTTAACGACCGTTTGCACTAGTAACTCGTACACCTGGAACCTAGCAAAATATTACGAACAACCGGGGCTATGCTGTTTCACCGAATAACTGTGGCTATGCAGCTACGTTGTTTCCCTAGCCCAAGTAAACCATCCAGACAATCTGAAATAAAATGCTGTGTTTGAGTTGACCTTACTGGAAAATAACGGCACACGCCGGCCATTTTGTCGAAAAAATCTTTTAACCAGGGTAGATCAATTTTATAAGGGAAGGGGGAGGGGCGGCTTGAAACTTTTTTTTTTTTTTATGTTTCATAAAATATATTTAGAGTCGGACCTTTTCAGTAGAGTCAGTCCTGCGACCAACACCACACATGCATTTCTGTTAGGCATTAGATAACTTGGACATTTGTTCAAACATGTTTAAAATGGATATTCTTTCCCCTTTTATACATTTCCTCCTTTGACGTCAGTTGAATTTGTTTAATACCTGGGCACAGCCGGAGGCACTTGCATGCATAAAATTCTCGTCACTTTAAAAACATATTATATACACATGTTGCCACTGGCACCGCCACCTCTGGACCAGGTGAGAAAAAGGTTGTAGTGTTTTTTAATCACTGTCCCCAATTGTCTGAATTAAATTTTCCCGTTCATCTCTGTACAATGAAAATTAAAGTACAAATCTATCTTTAAACACACAGCAGGTTATTAAGAAGTAGGTTCCGGCAAAATAGAATGCCTAGCAAGGTTTAATCACAGTAGATTCCAATGAAAGAGAATGGCTATTAAGATTACAAGCAGTAAATCCGAATGAAGTAGAATACCTAGGAAGGTTTAAAAATATTAGATTCCTATGCTGTGTAATAAGGTTAAAAAGCGGTAACTATGAATGAGATACTATTGCCAGCAAGGTCAAAAACAAATAGCGAATCCCGCGAAATGGAATGGCTAGCAAGGCCAAAAACAAATAAAGAATTCCGACGAGATGGAATGGCCAGTAAGGGTGTGAAGCAGTCGATCCCGATGAAATAGCACTAGGGATAGCAAAGTTAAAAAGGTGATCTTCTCAAACAGCAGCTGCTGGTCCGTCAGGGCTATGCTTGATGTAATACAAGGAAGAAGTCAACCTCCTGGCGCCTTCTTCTGTCATACTACACGGGGTTCGAATGAGATTAAAGGTAAATCATATACATAATCCGTAGCGTTGTAATTCCCATGACAAATTTATGAAGGACTACTAGTACTTAGGCATGTGGACATTGGCAAGAAGACAAAGGTCCCAAAGCGGACCGTCGGCCTAGACAAACAATGAACATTTGGCTGCAAGAGCTGTCTACTCAAGGCCTGGTCATCTTTGGCAGTTTAAATTGCTTCTCTGTGTACTTGTTGTTGGGATGGACTGCAAAGCTGGACTATTTGATTCATGGAGCATAACAAATTTGTGCTCGTTGTATAAACGCTGTAAATCACAGCATAAACGCTGTCTTGGTTGTGAATAGCTTGCCATCTTCATCAGCAAAATCTAACTTCTTTGAAATGTTGCTGAATAAATGATGACAGGCGAGCGGGTCATATTCTTGATAAATATACTGAAATTCAGACCAGTGGGGATGATATTGAAACAGCTTTTGGGGTAAGCTTACAATGGCTGCCTAATGTGTCTTATAATGTGCTTCCAACTCTCCCTTCCCATTCCCTCTTGTTAGCTATACATTGGGTCGGGTTATGGCTGAGCCTCAGCCGCAGGTCCCACGGTGAAAGTAATTGTTGAAATCTCCACCAGCCTTTGACATGGAGAGCTTTCAATTTCATTTTTTAGGATCATATTCACCTGGTCAAACCTTAACGTCCCAGAGGAGCCTTCAGTCAATGGGAGTCACGAGAGAGACGGTCTAACTCTTCACGTCTTCACCAGAACAGTGCCCCAAGGCGCCTAACGGCTTCACATCCACTAATTACACCCGTATCCGTGCCACTACGGAGGGGGCCTGTCTGCCTTACTCGGCACCAAATGCTTTTGTTATTTTCATGATGCATCGAGCAGAAAGTGGTTTCAAACTACCGTACTTAATGATGACAGCTTGACGACCCGTTTGTACGTCAGCATGAACAGTAAGTGGAATCTGCACAGCATATGATATATGTACCCACTTGCATTCCCTCTCGCACGCTGATAAGACAGGTGTGTTCTCAGGATTGCCCAACTATATTATATATTACGCTTTTGTTACACCTTTAAAGATACACCTGAGGCTAGCCGTGACTTTCAAAATTGTTACACATTTTCATAGTGGTAAAGTATACATTTTCTGAAAGCAAACAAACTGTTATTTCTGTTTAATACAATTTCATAGTGTTAGTGAGTGACAATGTTGACGTAACAATCACAGAACAGATCATCACATTTCTCGCATATTTTGATTCAGCTCATTCAACAGGCATCTCACATCTACAACAGGACTAAGTTTATGCAATAATTAAAAACGCGTGTCTCAGATCTTAGAAAATGGGTACCGTCTTGTTACCAAGGCCCCATGAAAGTAAGTTTCCTTTCATGTGTCATCATTCCAACTCCAAACACCAAAAAACAACAAATAATTAAAATTTAAGACACGCTTTTTAATTTGCAGTGTGTTCCACAGCTTGCCATAAACTTGATGCCAAAATTTGGGAAAATGTAGAAGCCGAATCGATTTTTTTTATCACAGAATGGCGATCAGTCTTTTACAGTTATATAATTGCTGTGATTTATTGCTTCCAAGAAACATTATCGCAGTGTCATAGCATAAATCTTTAGTTGTACACTTTCCCTGCTCATAATGCCCAACTTGTAATAACATGCTGCTGCATGCTAATTCACGTTATACAACATCTGCATTTGTATTTTACAACTAATATATATAATAAAAACATCTTAATTCAAATTATACAACATTAAACCTCAAAGCCATTCACTGACCAAGCAGGCCAAGAAAGCTGGTAAATAATCAAGTTTATAAAATTGCACTGTCGTCGAGTAAAATATTGGCAAAATCTGAAGAAATCTCGTCTTTTCGCCAATTCAAGCAGAAGAGAGTTAGGAGAGGGTTTAAAATTTGTGTAGTCTATGAAACATACATGAAGAATAACAGGCCACACCGTTTGCAGCGTCTTTGATACCAGTATTGTTCTTTCGATAACAGTCATTAATGACGTAAATCGGGCATACCGCAGTGCCCATTAAGTCATGAAAATGTATGAAGTTATTGAAGTAGACAGTCTAAATAACGTTAACACCAGATATTTTTATGGATATTTATTCACATGGGATATCGCCGGGTTCTTCTGTGTGATATCCTGCAATTAAAAAATATCCCAGTCTAGATGTATGCAATTACAATTTAGAATATTCTACGTACCATTCTAACTGAATTTCACACCAAGACGGGAGTGAAAAAATCAGAAAAATCATGTGGTTGTATTGGTCCAACTGGTGAGTGACTGATCATTTTCGACGGATAAATCTCAGAGAATAAATTGTGTGCTTTTATAATTGCACTAGTGTTTTTGCGGAAAAAAGTGCACACCTTGTTGGTAAATGTCCCCAGTAAGTGGAGGCAGAGCATAAAATGTGTCTTACCTGGTTCAGCCAGCAGTTTGTAGTGATGATCTGGTTCTTTTCATCCTGAAAGACACAGAGATATTGCAAAATTCAACCTTGACCGCACATTATGACATCTTTTGCAAAATAAGCGTTAGAAATGAATTAATTAACTTTGAAACATACCAAACACACACTCTCTCTCTCTCTCTCTCTCTCTCTCTCTCTCTCTCTCTCTCTCTATATATATATATATATATATATATATATATATATATATATATATATATATATATATATATATATATGCCACCATGACATTAATAAAGCGCTAAGGCGTTCTTTGTTCACTTAAAATTTGGGACATCACGGAATTATGGTTGCTTATCTCAGCAGTCTATTGCCGACATAATAACCCACTTTGGCGCCTTGAGAAGGTCTAATCTACTTCTTGTTTTCATTTT
Organism: Hermodice carunculata; assembly: GCA_964020975.1. NCBI lineage: Eukaryota > Metazoa > Annelida > Polychaeta > Eunicida > Amphinomidae > Hermodice > Hermodice carunculata. The sequence continues at coordinate 130,059,438 of OZ026612.1, read as the reverse complement.
CGGGTGTGTTTCCTTATCAATGGGTGAACAGAGAGTACCTTTTCACATTCCATTAATTCAAAATGTACTGTTTTTAATTCATTTGACATTAATTATTGACTCTGACACGCCCGAAAGCAATCTGTAATTTCTGGATAAATTGTATTAAACACATCAATGTATCCGTGATTGTACTTTATTTCGCCGCAGTATGTTTCTCTCGAACCTTATGGCCTTCCCCTCAGTACCCCGATGGCTTACTACGAAAGGAAGATACGACCAGATCCGTCCACACTAGGAGTAATGAATGCCTTGTGGCAATGGCTTACAATTAAGACCTTAAGATCTTTCAAGCAGGTGGTGAACACACATCTGATCAAGTCAGTCAGTGCACCCCTGTGCAGACAGCTCATTAGCAGCGTTAAGTGGGGGTTCACTCGTACAACACACGTGAAACTTGATATAGTTTTTGTGCCCTTAGTGTGAAAGATTTAGTGACAAACGTCTGAGATGAATTCTATCGCCTGTGTGATGTGCCCCGTCGCAAGCCTATTTTCACAGTTAATCATGTATGCTTGTTTCAATATTCAAGAGCACGTATATGAAGGCTGTTGAATATGGTGAGACCTTTAAACAAAACGTGCCTTCAAAATCGTGTTTATTGGCGAAGCAAAAAGGTAAGCTGAGGAAAAGGGTATATCACTTTGTCTTCGACCTTCCTGACAATCTGCTGGATGTGCAACTCATTTTACTATAAACAAACAAAAAGTAGGAAGACTTGTGGGGCTCGATACCTCCCGTTATCGTTAATATAAACTGTGTAAATAACAATCAATTGACACAGATCCTTAATTATATTAAGTAAGTGTTTTTATTGACGTCAATAGAACAGGTCAGCTATGACCTATATGTCATTGTACATACAGTGAACATCAATAATACAATACTACGCTACACATTAATGTGCTACGAACATCCTCATTTATCCCATTTTTGATATAATCCTTGGCTGCTGATTGGTTAATAGCTATGGTCCACTCTTTGTATTACCCTTATTTGTGCATTAATTACTGCAAAGGTGAAATACAGCCCGATTCCTGAAACTGCTGTATTCCCCGGTATTCTCGTAACTGGCCGGGGAATACAGCGGTATTCCTGCTGTATCTCCCTATCTGGCTAGTGCATCGATCAGCCACCAGAAATCCCTGTCATGCGGTACAAGCCTTGACGCGCTGCAGACGACAACATGATGGCGGACTGTGAAGTGAACTGCAGCAGCAGCGGGTCGAGCAGCGCATCATCAAAAAATGGGATAAAATCGTCATTCACTGTGTTAGTGTGAAATACAGGAAGTATCTCCCCCCCAAAGACAGCTGTATTAGCCGAGGTGAAGCCGAGGGTAATACAGCTGTCTTTGGGGGAGATACTTCCTGTATTTGACACTAAAACAGTGAATAACTAATAATGTACATGGTTAATACAAATGGACGGATAACACCATGATAGCACGGCTAGGATAAGCATACTGCTTAGCACCCTTAAGACGTTTACAGGTCACAGAAATGGATTAAGTACACCCTTTCAAAGAGTAACGAAGCTTGTTCATGACAGCGTCATTTGATGTTATGTGAACTAATTGATCCACATTAAAATATTTTGGCAAACGAAGCTAGAATGCCTATTTACAGCCTGACTATTTGTGCCTGTATAACATTCCTAATTAACACTTTTCTGCTCGGCAGAAGACCGTAATTAAATATACATTTGTTGTCTGTTATATCGTAAATTGTATGCCACTAACTCCTTGTTGCCTGAGTTGTGCGGACAGAGTCGGTTTTGTGGTTTTCTTTCAGGATGAGCTTCCATCAAACCGTCTGAGATGCATTAGATGAAGCCTATAAAATCAATGTATCCGTGTCAAAAATGTTATAACATTTAATAAATTATGAGCCAAAAACAAAAAACATTGAAATTGAATTGAACTTGCCCAGGGCACCAGCAAAATAGATACAACCATTGATCAGAATTTCGGTGAGGGTTATAACCCTCTGGAACTGTTAAAGTTGGCTTATTGACTGAACCACAAGGAACGTAGTCGCCAAATCATGGCTTCTCTTTATAAAGTTAAATATATACGTGATTCTTCTGTCTTCTGATATTAAATAAAACCGTACTTGAAGACATACCGCCCATGTCTACCCCTGTTCAGAAAATTAAAAAAAAAAAACAACCTTACTGCAAAAAAACAAACGAACAAAGCTTTCAGTTATAACAACTCACGCAGAGGCAGTCAGTTTGAATATGATGGCAATGTAACCAAGCTTATTGGTCCATTCACCGTAACAAATCTATGTACATATTTATATTGATAATTGACACGTGGACACCAGATATAAGAATACCACACATGGTTTACAGATGTTTAAATGAAAATGGATATACAAGTAGCTGTCTGTTCAGTAAATAATTCAACGAAGAATATGTTAAACATTTATCTTGCTAGAGTAACATAATACAGTAAAAAAGATCCAATGATCCATCTGCTATTGACTCTTCAAAGATAAATGTGGAATGTGGTGGTTACTGCAGGACATGGAATCTTATGGACGCGCTATTATGGCACGTTATTGTTGCGCTATGCTTGGTTATTTTGCGTTATCCTGGAATGTTATTGTTGCGCTGGTCTGGAATGTTATTGTTGCGGTATGCTGGAATGTTATTGTTGTGTTACGTTGGAATATTACTGTTGCGTAGTTGTCTGGACTTTGGCTTTTCAATGTCATGTCTACGATCTATGCTTGGCCAGCGCAGACAAAATGATAGACATATGATCTACGCAAGCTTGACCATGAAGTTTTTTTCTACTATTTTTTTAGCCATGACTGCATCAACTTCCTTTTCTCCATTATGAACTTTCAACCCGTGTACGCGACCATACGACAAATAATTCTTTGAACTGTAAAGTTTCTTCCATTTTGAAGCTGTGCTGAGGGAGAATAATAATATATGATATGTTTAATTGAAGCAAAATAAAACCACATGCAAATAATTCAATTGAATGTTGTATTCGGCATTTTTCTGATAAAATACTTGAACCCGTGCTGATGTAGATGAAATACCTTCCTATAATGGGAATTAAATTATATTCGATGATTGATGAGAGCAGCTAGAGGGCTCAGCCATCGCTATGTTGATGAACTACCACTTCATTCCTACTGTCAAGCAAATTCATAGCAAAGCAATTTGTGGGGAGTCCTGCACGCATGTTGTTACATTAATAGATCTAATGGATCTCTGTATTAATTGATTTATGTATCCATTTAATGAGACCTACAGTCATTACTTGTTCTGTTTCTAAAAGAAATAAAGGCTCTAATAGTTTGTATCTGTTTACTTTGAAGATATCCAAAATGCACTTACGATGGTGAATCATGGGTACGTAAAAGAGCAATATCTCCGAGACACTTTCAGAGTGAAATGATGAATACATGCGTTGGTTCAAGTTTCTCTGAAACTAATATGTTTGAGTGCAGATGAGAGTGTAAGTCTTTGATACGAAACGAGTCAGTGTAAGTAGGGTGTAAATGCCTGCAGAAAAAGTTTGAGGACAAATCAGGATCGCACTGACCGACTGACTCACTAATTTACTCACCACCAGCACCAGCACCACCAGCTCCCACAAAGAGACTGACAGATATTCACTCAGAAAAATCTTCAATCGAAGTTTAAGTACATTGGCTCACAAAATGTTCATGTGGCGGTAAGTATGTATACTTTTGAGGATACGGTGATGATACCAGGTTGCACCTGTTCATAAAGGCTTTAGCCCTCAGACATAATCTGCCAAATGACCTCATCAACGGTACATTATGTCAAAAACACCGTCCAGTTCAGGAAATGTGCGTACGTGTGGTTCGTAATTGATCCTAATGTTCTTGCAATAAAGCATGAGGCTACCCATTGTAAAGCAAGGCTCGACAAACCAAGGCAAGGTAAGGTAAAGCAAGGCAAATCAAGAAAAGGCAAGACAAGACAGGACCAAAGAAGGTAAGGCAAGGAAATGTAATATAAAGTAAGACAAGGTTAGGTAATGCAATGCAAGGCAAGGTAAGGTAAAGTAAGGCAAAAGAAGGCAAGATAAGGTAAAGTGAGGCAAATCAAAGGCAAGATAAGGTAAAGTAAGGCAAAACAAGGCAAGATAAGGTAAAGTGAGGCAACACAAGGCAAGATAAGGTAAAGTGAAGCAACACAAGGCAAGATACGGTAAAGTGAGGCAAAACAAGGCAAGAGAAGGTAAAGTGAGGCAAAACAAGGCAGGATAAGGTAAAGTGAGATAAGCAAGGTAGATTTAGATAAGGGTTGACAGACTTTTTCATATATTTTACATGTACCGTTTAGGATGATATCTGCTCTTCAATTATTTTCTAAGCATATAAATATCCACACTTGTGATGGCAAAGTCATTATTACATTTTTTGTGCTTGGTCGGGATAATCACATGGGCACAATTCCTCAAAGAACGGTTTATGCATCTGGCTAGTGTGTCGTTTGTATTTGTGTCTTTTTGTCCAAAACCACTTCCTAGTGGTCATTACCCTATTCCGTAGTCCGAACTCTTTACTCTCCATAAGCTAACCTGTCCTTGTCTAACTTATATACATAGAAGTTCTATTGTCCAAATTGCACACGTTCCTCTGTAAAACATTGATGACTTATCTGACTATTATATTCCATGGTGAAATAGTCTTTGTATTGTCGAAAGTCATCTGTGTCATAACTTACAAACCCCACACTTAGATGTTACACTAGGGATATCAAGGAACTTGTATACTTTACTTGTTGAAAATTGTGCAAGTCAGATAAATCGGAAATGTATCTGTTACGTATCTTTGGAAGTGTAATTAGGAATTGAACATCAACTCAAATGTGTTCATTGGTGGGTGACTGCAACTTGATGAGGAGCATCTTTAATCATGTCGCGATGCTACTCCATATAAAATGCCCGTCATCAAGTTGAAATCAAACGATGATCAATACAATTGAAAGAACGTTCAATGCTTATATTTACATTCAAGAAAGACAACAGGCTTCCTAAAAGATACGTCTTAATGGTTTAATTCATCATTCTCGAGACGCAGAATAATTTGAACGTGATACGGAGGGGGTAGGTGGGAGTGGAAAAAGTTAGAAGGCCACAGATTTTAGGCCAACCAGCACAAGCCAAACTAGTCCTGACGTCGTTACTACGTTCGATCACTATAAGGTTGCTATGATTGCACGTGCACAAGTAATCGACTACACTCATGGAAAAATGAACGTCGAAACTTTTCTTATTCTTCTTATGCTAAAGAAAAACCAAATGTGAATAATAAACCTTAATATTATTTCAGTTCCTACCGATATGTTTAAACAATTGAGGTTTTGTTTGAAAAAGGCATAGCATTTGCAATTTTCAAAATTTACAAGGATTCATATTTGGATATTTGAATACGTTCAAAGGTACAGCGAAAGATTTCTGATAGAAAGACGCACACGATGTGTTGCCATGGAGCTTGGACAGCACCGTAATGATACAGATGCTGATTATATGCCCCTTAGGACTGCCTTGAGCCCTTGTATCTGACATCACATTCGTAGCTGAAAAAAAATACGCAGGAATGTTGTTGCGCGATCGAGACCTCGCCCGTGAAAGCGAGCTAGCTTTCACGAATCTACCGCTTCAAGACACCTCGAAGGCTTTGTGCGCCGTGAAAGCAAGCTCGCTTTCACGTCATCTCCCAAGCCATGATCCAGACCTCGCTCTTCTGTCTTGAGCGCGAGATGCTTTTCACACGTGAAAAATACATCGCTTTCTGAGTATGCGCAGTTGAGTGCTTACATTACCTGGTTCCCACAACCGTTTTTGCCCTACTAAAACGCTACCGCCCTTAGTGTCTGCGCAACATTTTACATTATATATATATATATATATATATATATATGTATATGGCCTATTTTTAGTAAGCTTAACAATTGCTTGTCTTTGATAATAATCATTTATATATTTGATGGATTTTATCATTTTTTGAAGTCTGCCATAGGTTTAATTATCGTCCTGCCTTCAGGCATACACTTACTTATTTTTGTTAGGGTACCATTATTTGATACTATCTTGCGGCTCTGGTTCCGCGAGGTATGTTTCATGGCGAGGTTTGTCTCGATGGGAGCTGAGTGCGTGAACGCCAGGCAAGTTTCATAAGTGAAGCAGACCTCGCCGACGAGGAAGCTTTAAAACCGCTTGCGGGGTCTTGAAAGCGATGTTGCTATAATGCTGCAATGTTCCCCACACATATGGACGCACAATTGACATTGCATCGTGGGTAAGTTTGGATCATATGTAAAAAAAAAAATAATAAAAACGTTAATAGTACAATAGGACGCCCATTTACTAGACACCAATTTATTGTCTATTTCATTTAACCGACTTTCATTATGTGTCCCAAAAACTAAAAAAAAAAACACTACAAATTATTCAGGATCAATATACTAGACGATCAATATAACTGACTCTCTGGTTATCTCCCTTTAAGTCCATTAAATCGTCTTTGACTCTCCTTTTGACAAGATTCAGGAAACAAATCAAACTTTTGGTTATGTTAAAAACTGTTAACCCTAACAGACATTGAGAATCCAGTATGGCTAGCCCATTGAGGATAACGTCAGGATCACAAGTGGTTGGATTTTCGGCATGATTTTGCTTGGCACATCCTCGCGAAAACACAAAAAATCCAGCAACGGGTAATCCCAATGTTATCTCCAATGGGCCACCCATACTAGATTTTCTTTCTCCTAGGTCTGAAAAGGGCAAATACGCACTAAATCGAAGTTGTATCGGAGAAATAAATTCGAGAGCGATGCCATTTTGAAGGTGGGATGAGTCGGTATTGTATTAAATGCAGCATGGGCCCTGATTGGTTTATCTGCTACTTGAAACCAGTGAGTGACAGATCAAATGAAAGATTACAATTAAAACCTTATCCTTCATACCCATGTACGAATATCCATGCAGGATATGCTTCAGACATAGGAGAAAGTTTAAATTTGCATCTGTCTACCTTACACCTCTACCGTACCTGCACACCCGTTTCTTTAATGCATAATATTTTCATTTCATTATTCCGTCATATTTTTCAACGGTGTGCTGAGTTTCTTTAGCCTGTGGAGCAGTGCTAATTTATGCATTCTTTCGGGTTAAGGATTAAACTTTGGCTTCAGTGTTAGTGCTGAAACCTATCGTGTCCGTTTTATCGTTAATTGATTTATGTATTATAAATCAGCCAATACTTACCACGTGCCTTTACACCAAAGAGTGAAATTAGAAAATAACTACGAAGCTTACGGAGTCAAGTTATGTATGACCAAATGTAATCTCCAGTACTGACATTGAAAATGTGAAATTCCTTCAAATTAAGAGTTTTGGTGGTATATTTAAATTAATGGCCTACTAGGACTACAAGGCATGGTGCACAGAATTACAAAAGCTCAATTGAAGGGAGATTTATCGCAAGAAGTGTCTATGGGAAATTAGAAGTCAAATGGAGAAAAATCGACCCATATAATGTCAGCGACTTCCGCGCTTGTCCCTCTGTGGCCTGATCAGTTATTCATGGATGAGTCAATCTGTCTTCTGAGAAAGTTACAACGACGGAATCACAATCCAATATAATGCCAATCATGATGAATTCGTCTAAAACACACCTTTTAACCTACACGTGTAGTAATTTTGACATATAGAGGTCCGCTTAGTAAAATAAGAATGAATAATAGGGGTGTGAGTACACTATTGTAAATATGACGCACGACATATTATGATTTTATTGAAACAGTAAACAGTCATATGCAATCAGCTATCATCAAACTCTGCTGTTCCCATGGCAATAAACGTAACTTAGGATCACACAAATTTGATTGGTGCGATAGGGATGTGATAAGTCTTTTTGGTTGTCCTATTTAGTTCTGCAAACTAAGACGTGTTCCTTTTTGTCATGTAAATTATATATCACCTTGTCATCAGCACTGGCCACAACTTTTAGTTCAGGTGACACGGTAGAAAATTGATAACTGACTGCTACGAAATATTGTGACAATTCATGTTGCTGCAAAGATATTAAATTGTGAGGTTAGCTGTGCACGAAGATTAGTCAAACGACTGTAACAGTACCTGGTGAAGAGCTTTGACTGACCTGTCCAAAATAATTATATAATAATTATCTTAACAAGATATCTAGTTTAAATAAAGTATTTCTATCAGATATATATACATATATATATATATATATATATATATATATATATATATATATATATATATATATATATATATATATATATATATATATATTTATCAATCATCATAATAATTTTTTTATGAACAGATTTTTGTGTCAAAATCCACATTACCCAACAGCTGCAATGCAGCTAATTGAGGGATTTCTCTAGTAACGGTTATAACAAGATAAAAATCTGGTTATTACAAGACAGTAAATTTGTTTTAGCGGTTTATTATCCGTGTACTGGAGAAAAGTGAAATTATGTTGGGCACAAACGATCCACCATACTTTTTTTTACACTGATTTGACTTGTTGCATTCAATCCACCTTGCCATTACCTCATGAATGTCAAAAGCCAGAAGTCAAAACAGCATCATATCAACGATGCTTCGTACTTCATCAGTCAGCCACATAGCTTTTTTATAATATTTCTGCGAATTCCTTTCTTTGTGCAAAGCTTTTTTTTATGGAAAATGGTAAAAAAAAGCATCTACAATCTCTGAGAGCACACGTCCTAACCTCTAAGAAACAGTCGTAGTCGTCGCCATTTCCATTCTGGAACGCTCTGCCTTCATTTCCAAAAAGACATCATCATATAATTCTCCACACGTTCTTAATTCGTTCTGCAGAATGCTTGAAAAGACAGACTTGTCGTTAGTTTCTCGCCTCACAAACTATCTCTGTGCGCTTGATATTTTTACTTGCACTTGATTACAAATTTGCGTGCCACTTCAAGCGAATTCATATTTGTAGACTCAATGTTTGTCTCGCATGACCACTATTATAAATTATTTTTCTTTTTGCATCACATCTTTTATTTCCCTTGAGATTGAAACATGGATTACCGTATAAAGTAGTCAGTGTTTTACTCTTATTTAATATATGCAGCATGGACTTAAGGGCAATTTGCAAAGGGTATCACTGTTATATGTATTGGTGACCACAATTCCACATTGGCAAAGGTCAATAATTTGATATCACCACAAGTCATATGAACAGGAAGTTTAACCAAAATGAATTTGACATCAATCACGATGGTATGAAAGGAAGCCACTGCATTGTAGGTCAATGTTGTTATCTTTTTCATCATATACAGTTGCACTGGAGTTAGCCGTTGGCATTTAGTTAATCGTGTGTGTTTGCGCCATTATTGAAATGATCGTATATTTGCAAATCGTTACCAACCCTCATGAACCTTGCATCATGCTGCTTACCTTAGTCATTTTTCACGTACAAAAACAAAAGCAAAAAACAAAACAAAAACAGAAAACAAAAACAAACAACCCTCCTCCCAAATCTTTTGTTACACACCGATTGTTTTACTGATACAGGTTAATAGTTGCTTCCTTCTGTCACGGGACAATGGATTCTTTGCAACATATGAAAGATATAGATTTATTTGCAGATTCGGAAGGAACTTTAATTCTAAAGTACCAGTTTTGAAATATCACATTAAAACAATTCTGATCAGCAATATATCATTAAATGCAGAGCGTCCTGTAAAAACATTTTGCATTCAAAACATAAAAAATCAATAAAACAAATATGCAAAAAACCCCGAAATACTAGTGACCAAACCCAACCATATTAAGTCGTGCACGTTGGGACCTGTGCCATTACGTTTCCACCCGTTGAGTCTCTATGGGTTGCATTTTCCTGTGATGCCTTTGAACATGAGGTTCGATATATGCAAGAAACAAGTTCGTGAAATAATTACAGGTCATCATCATTATCAAATCAAGGCAAGAAAATGTTTGTTTTAAGCCATCATCTTGCATTTGTATTGCCACCATTTAACCTATAGCTCAGAATCGTAGACTAGGAAAATGTTCTCTCCACCCATGTATTTGTAACACAAAGCCCAAAATTCTTGTCATGGCCAGTAGGAATGTTCTTCAATAACCATTCATTCAAGGCGGAAGTTATTTTGAAAAGGTATCTTCAAATTGATATTACTTTTGCCATGGCTAAAGTGTAGCAGGCATCCTGGATACTTTTCTGATAAATGGTCTGACAAAAAAATGAACAGGCAGGAATAAAGACACCTTGCATAATCTATTAAGGCCAGGTGAAGATGACTAAATGCCTCCGGCAAACACTCTTCCACTTGGACATGCTTGTTGTTTGAAGCACCATTTTTCAAATACCATTGGCTTCACACACACACACACACACACACACACACACACACACACACACACACACGAGGAAGAACATTTTGCGGCCCTGCGAAAATGTTTTGTATGAAACCTTGAGATAATCCCGACCATAGCAGCACAGCATGAATCAATAGTTTTTTCTGTGGCATCCAAATACCATTAATGCAGACTCACAACATGGCCCAGTGAGGTTTCAATCAGCAGCACTTCACCTTTCTTGAGACTGCTTTCAAAAAAATATATTCTATAGCCTCAAAGCGTACCATAAAGCTCCAACACCACGGGTTTTATGAAGCGTTCATCCATACAAACTGGCCTCGCAGGCAGTCCATCTTTACTTAATATTTCAAGACAGGATGTTTAAAAAAAAGTACTAGACTGTAATGAATTAATACCAAAGTAGCATTCATTGGAATGTTGCTTGCCGTTTCTATACATATCTCGATATAAAATGATACGGATACTTCAAAAACAACATGTTATATTTGGTTGAAGTTGTCCTACACTGTTACTGTTCCAAAAAAAGATGTTGATCTTGTGCCTGCGGTATTGCTGCACATCACTTTACATTACTGTTGGTCAACTTGAGGGTATGGTTACTGACGGGAGACAAGTACGACTACGTGCATCATACCGTTCTATAGGGTGGGCTGACCCTATGACCCTAGAGGCCTTGTCTTTTACGATCACCGTTACTTCATCAATCAAGCCCGTCGAAGCTTCAAACATCTGGTCCAGGTAGATGAAAAGACGGAAATTAGGAGGAAGCGAAAAAGCCACTTAGGCAGACAATGTTTCCATGGAAGCAACAGGAGCAGGTTCGCCAGTACAGGGGGCATGTTTACCGCCTACCTGCAGTGGGAGCCACAACAACCAGCCGCTATCATCTGGTCTGCTTATATATCATCTCATGGTCTGGAAGTTGTCAATGTTCATCTATTTTACCTTAAAATAAACTAACCTTGCATCTTTGTACGCAAACGATTCTGAAACAATTCCTGGTGATGCGAACCGTCACACCATGTTATTGTTTCAGAAATAGCTAGGTTTCTCGATTATTTGTTCTTGTGCTGAAAATTGATAGCAGCAGTTTATATGGACGACAGAAGGTAGGGTTTATGTGGAAATGAATATTCATTTCCGTGTCTTTTCATTGATATAATTTAATTTCAATGACTATTTGGTAAGAGCAAAATATGTATAGAAAATAATCACAAGCGTATGATATTGCACGATGTGGGATTCAGTCGCTTTTAGCAAACACACATTCAGTTACAAGAAATGTTACCATTCAGGCAATCTCCTCAGTTTACATTTATTTGCAAAAACATATTTTTACATCGGCGGAAAAAGCACGATAAGCCACGTTTTTATGGTGTTTGGCCTTAAGCTACCACCAAACGCAATGTTAAGATGATCACAGGAAATGCCATCCACAGATAGGAATCAAATATGGCTAGAAAATTTTGCTGCTTTCGCTCAAGTTCAATTCCTTAAAGATTGGGAGCGCCGTTTGAAAAGCGGCAAATAGGAAAATCTAAGTTGGTTGTGATCCTCCCTCTCCAAGAAAAGAAGAAAAATAAATAGGGATATCTCCCGCTTTATCAAGAAACTTGGAGCATATGTAAATGTGAAATAAACAGAAGCTAAAACTAAATTACAAAAATGCAAGGTGAGACGGAGCACAGTCAAAACGTGCGAGAGACACGTTTATGAAATGAGCAGACATGCAGGTCAGCGTCAACTTACGCTTCCAGTCACCTTATGTACGATAGCAACAAATTCAGCCGGTAAATAACGTCCCGAAGCATTGTGTTTTGATCTAATTCCTGATAGTCTGATATTTGCGTTTCCATTTTGTCTTTCAACCATACACCCAACACACCTTAAGCAGGTGAAAATTTGCATTTGCCGTGCATCGAAAATCACTCCCCAAAAAGGTCACACGATGTGATTTTAATGAGATAAACATTTTAATACACAATACATAAATGTCTTGTTTTTGTTCATTGCTAGATAAAGGGCTTATCAAGAAACCCAATAGCTGGTAATTGAATCCCGGAAGAAATGCCTTTGATGTTGGAATATAGGTCGCCTAGTGTAATTTTCAGCCAATACTGTTACTGAGAGTTACGAAGCGTTGTCACCTGTGGGGGTATCTCGATGTCAAATCATCATCTCTTGCATCATGGCCATTCTATATAGTCAATGAAATATACAACATGTTGGGAGCCAAAGGCATAACCAGTTTCCTTTTCTTTTTGAACATTATATAAAAAGTTTTGATGGCATCCATGCTTAGTTTATTTAAAGATTGAAGTCGTCAATGTGTCAATACACCTGCAGTAACTTTCGAATATGGCGGTGTTTAATTTAACGTTCTGACTGGCATGTGTATTCCAATTAATCTTGCAATGTCAAAAGTACATAATCAAAAGAAATATTATTTAATTTGGGGTATTTAATTTTTGAATTTCACCACTCTTTGTTCGCCATAAATGACTCAACAGGGGTACGGACTCGTTTGCCTATTTTCGCAATAAACTTTATATCAACTAGAAAGATCTTGCTTTAGTAGAAAGGTCATACATATGTCGTCATGGCGAAATTGTCAAATTGGCCATCTAATAAGCACACTGATTTTGATTTTGTAATGGCTCAAGGCATTTCAGTGCTCTCCTGAAACAGCAAAATTCAATTGCAAAAATACCAGGTGGTGCAGGATGTATCCGTCATTGTAGCCATAGTGAACGCCTGCGTACTCGTGCGGATTATAGCCATAGTCAACGCCTGCTAACTTGTGCGGATTTTAACCATAGTCAACGCCTGTTTACTTGTGTAAATTATAACCATAGTCAACGCCTGCTTACTTGTGTAAATTATAGCCATAGTCAACGCCTGCTTACTTGTGCGGATTATATCCATAGTCAACGCCTGCTTACTTGTGCGAATCATAGCCATAGTTAACGCCTGTTTACTTGTGCGGATTGTAGCCATTGTCAGCGCCTGCGTGCTTGTGCGGATTATAGCCATAGTGAACGCCTGCGTACTTGTGCGCATTCTAATGCCCATAATCATGACCTGATGAGCAAAATAAGCAAACAAAAGAAAAAAGACATGACGCTCTTGCCCTTGAGGGTTGCCCTTTCGCAAACGTGACCGCGGGATAAGGTTAGGTGTGTTGTTCTTGGTCTTTTAGTGGTGTATAACCTTGTTCCGCGGAACGCTTGAGTGATGCGGACGCACACAGGCATGGAATGTGGGTGGTCATATGTGTATTATGCATTGACCAATGCACTTTGCAGGAATTAGGTATGTATGCCATGTATCAGTCTTCCTCACAGAGGTCAACCACACAAGCAGGCTAATAGAAAACCTGAATAAAGTGTGAAGACATTGCAGTTCAATGTCCCTCACTTATTGAGGACCAAAAACTAGAACAAGTATAAAATATTATGAGTCTTCCGTGACAGAAAACCATAATCTTGCATAAAATGCCATTCTCACAGTATCAAGAAAACTTGGTTTCGTTTAAAAGTATTTTATTTATCAAATGAACTCCAAGAAAACTTTATTCATTTGTTCTCATATTTTGTAAATAAAAGATATACCATGTAAATGTTCTCCCACATGGGTGACAAGATTTCCATCACAGCAGACTTCCAGCCATTTTTTGCTTTAATAGGAGTATTTTTTTAAAACATGTCGTCATCAGAGGTAAACAAACAGGCAGTCATGGCACTCCTTCAGAAAAGATTTCGACTTTTTTCGTTACTTGTCATACAATGGAACACCTTATTTGATTTATGTTGACCAAATTTCTTGCAGCCAAAATTAGGTTGAGAAATTCAATGTAAGTTCGCCAAAATTCCGCTGCTTTTCAGAGTGCGTTCTTGATACAAGTGCAGAAAATAACCAAAAAACAATATCAAGCAAGGTCAGTGTACCTGCCAGAAAGCCAACAATGCCGATCATGTGACAAGTGATCACCGGCTGATGACGTCTATAGTAACACGGCATCCCACAAATGTTGGGCAGTGGTATTTGGTATTTTCACATCATTGCATCCTGCCACATAATTATATTTCTGCAAAATAGCTCGCCGCCAGGTCTGTGTTCCACAAAATCTAAATTGACTGCATTGATGAGGCCTGTTATGACAGCATTCAAGCCATAAGCATGCCACAATCATATACTGTCAGCCACTAGGTTTTACCATGAGAGACAAGGAAAGTCGGATGATGCGACGGTTATATTAATTTCCAAAGAAAAGTTATCCATATAATTTCGAGAATGGTACATCATATAGTTAGTCTTTTCTATGTTTACTCATTTTTGATGACGTATCACGGACCTTTGATTTGGAATGACATACCAACTTATATTCAGAAAGCATCCTCGATATTTACGTTTGAAAATATGTGCAAAAATACTTCTTTGATGATATGCAATACCGCCTTTAGTTAAATCATGGGAAATCTTCATTTTCTTATTGGGCTTATAATTTTATGCTGCATTGTATATATTGTTTCTTCATTAATGTGATGTAAATTATTAATGTGCTCTCATCTGTTTGGGGAAATGTAAGACGCATGGGGTTTTCTTCCCCCAGCTGAAATCTTTTGTTAATACTATTATTACGGTGTAAAGTTGTTTCTTACTGTTTCTTTCTTATTAATTGTCTTGTTTAATGTATATTTTCTTTGTTATTTTTATAATATTTACTCATGATCATTTCAGCAAATAAAACAGCAATACAATACAGCAATACAATACATGCCACGGCTTCTCTCTATTGAAAAAACTTCAGGTATGCGCTGGTGCGAATTCAATCTGACGCCTGCAGCTTGTCTATGCCATGAGGTTCTTTAAGCAAATGTGTGGTGGCAGACAGGCCTACAAGGCCACACTTTTCTCTACAGGTACATGCATTACGCCACATTGAAATCTTCGATCCCAAGTCAGAAAAAAAAATGTATCATAAGAGGTTGCACAAAAATATCCCTCCCCGATACGTCACACAGCATTCAATCACATCACAGCACACAAACAATGACCACTAATCCTGATCACAAGTCACACGAATACTCTGCCAACTTTACTTTAGTCCAGGTTACATGGTTTGCGGGATTACAAACATGAACCACTACCCGGTATCCTAAGTTTACACCAGGTAATATGATTACCAGGGTGAATTAAATGAAATACTCTTTCTCCTGTGGTGAAATGGTTGACATGATAGACAAGGTTAATTCATACCCCATTTCCTAGGCTCAAAATGCTAAATAACATGAAATGCTCTGTTTAAACTGGCTTGACATGGCAGATAGGGTTAACAGCATGAGATTCCCGGTTTCCCATGCTTACGCTGAATTAACACGCTAAGCAATGTTTTTAACATGAAATATCCTGTCCTCCGTGCTTTCATTGAATTACCATGCCAGACTGGGTTACTAGAAACATGACTTATATCCTGTCCACCTAAACCTTCACCGAGTCAGCTTGATAGACAAGGTTGGCAGTACATGTCCTACCCACCATTACCTTCTGTAGGTCTGTACGATAGACAGCCGTAGCGGCATGACATATCCTATTCATCTCTACCTTCAATAGATCAACAAAACAGACAGGGAAAGTAAAGTGCGCCTGGTGGGCTTCCTTTTCCGCCATATGTGTGAAAACTGTTATAATACGAAACGCGCATAGTGTCAACGCTGTCAATGGATGCCCAGTGCGGCTGTGAACACACCTGGTCATCACAGTCCATCTATGTAGAATTTCTTCACACATCTCTCTGACATACGCGTTGGCTTTGATTTACTTGTGTTTGTTTTATTCAGATAAGCAGTGCATAATTGATCAGCATATCCTGCGCGACTCAGGTATTGCATGATGGATTACAGTATTTCCACATAAATGTTTTCACGTCAGTTTCAATGCCGTTGTCATAAAGCTGAAACACCCTTTTTCTGCATCCTGCTTACACTTAAGATGTTTCTAGGGACTGATTTCATTTCAAGTGCCAGGAAAGACAAATCGATTATGTGATTTAACTGTCTTTTTAATGTTGATAATGGCTATGGGAAGGTGGATCAGCACGGTGAAACTTTTGCGTGCCTGTCATCTCTCGTTTTGACAGATGTCTTAGTATATTGCATTGCTTATTAACCTATAGATCTATCCATATCCGACATACTTAGATGTAGAAGTAAGTGAACCTCCGTCATTTCTGCTTGCATTCCTCCTTACTATCGACTTGTGTCAAGTGCTTTTCTGTCCTAATCTCTTTATTTTAGTTATCTGTTACAATAACTGTAAGTGACACAGCAATAGGTAGCTTGGATCTATGCGACAATGCATTATGCTTATCCAAACAGCCAGGCTGACGTCTGGATGGCAAAGGTCGCAGCATTGTCGTGTAATGTCAGTTGCTGAAACATGCATCGCCATACTGGTGAGAAGTAGCGAGATTTGGCAGCTACGTCAAAGAAATTACATAGCCATGAAGTGGGGTGTTTTGATCCTACAAAATGGCTTTTGAGTTGTTCCTGAGATCATAATTTCGGGAAGTGAATTTTACAGTCTAGATTGAATGTTTTGAAGCCAATTATCGAACAACAAGAGGACCGGAATAGGCTTGTGCTCGGTGAACCTTGCAAGCACAGACAGACAATAGCCAACAAAATTGGTAGCTCTGCGTCAATTTGTGTTAACGTATGGTGTAATAACATTAATCTGAGCCATTAAGAAAGACAATTAAAGACCGTCTGAGATAGACACCAGTTGAATGAAATGGTCTACAGCTCTGATGTGAACTTGAGAATTAAGGTCACGGTCACTTGCATATCAGAACTACTGGATCTGGTTTTACAGGAGGTTGATCCTGTAAAACCAGTTCCGATAAGTGTAGGTTGTGTGTTTTCCAGCAGCGTCAAAGAAACACCGAATATATGTATGACTTGTGACCACGTAGCGGCCAGGTCTGGAACCAGCGTATATAAAAATCAGTCCAGCACTGGGCGACAGTTGCAGATCACGTTTGTGCCAGTTGTTGTTTAAATTTTTCATTTTCCCTCGACAAAGCAGACAATTCAACAACTCATACCACAAAAGTTTTGAACAACTGCAAATCTGTGCTTGATATCTTATCTGTCTGTCTGTCTGTCTGTCTGTCTGTCTGTCGATCTGTCTCTCTCTCTGTCTGTCTCTCTCTCTCTCTCTCTCTCTCTCTGTCTCTCTGTGTCTCTGTCTCTCTGTCTATCTTATTGCGTTCACGCTGCATAAAATAACCCTAATTTTTATGCACAAAATCCGAATGTACCGTTCAGACTACATACCATTTCTCCTCTATACGCAAAAAATCCGAATATTTTTTCCCTGGAAACATTCCTGCTGCTAGAAGTGGATTTGTAGCGTAATTTATACGGCACTGTCAACATGCGAATATTTTTGTCCATGTCTGAACGCAACATGCCTATGTATTTCGAATGTAGTTTGCTACGCATGCGTATATTTGCCGGCCTAGATATCAACTTCCAATCCAATTGTGTCCAATTTTCTTCTACATCCCTCCAAAGATCTGTTAATCTGGGTGTTTTCCACACATAACGTTCGTGCAAACGATTCTTCTGCTGGGTACGTGCAGTGAGCGGTCATGTCAGAACAGGGAGCTGCCATGGAATTAGATGGCAGCTTCCTGGTCAGAAGCAGAAACCGTCTTCTTCCGGGTCGAGCCGTTGTTGCAAAAAACCGCTGTCTTAGCCGACGAGCCGCAATCACTTGTGCATAGAATCTTCTTTCCTGCACCTCATTGATAAGTTGAAAGGTTTTCCCAATCAATTGAAGCAGCAAACCTGCCATTCCAGAGCTAACAATCGCAGATTCATACATAATCAGTGAAACTAGGTTTGTTTACATATAAAACCATTAAAGGGTGCATGCGTATTGGCGCCGATTTTGGCATTCTGACGTCGTTGGTCTCGCTCCCCTCATGGGCCAAACCTAACTCACGATGCCATAAGGAGATACAGAATCTATTGCATGTCTGCGACTTGCTTGAGAAGCAGATGTATTAAACATAACCAAGCAAGGCGGCCATAAAGGGCTGTATTGGTTTTTGCTTGTTTATTTGGGGTGGGGTTTTTTTTGTTCTTGTTTGTTTGTGTTTTTTTTGTTGTTGTTTTTTTTGCTTTTTTTTTTTTTTTTTTTTTTGTTTTTTCTTTTTTTTTTTGTTTGTTTTGTTTTGTTTTTGTTTTTTGTTTTTGTCTTTTGGGGTTTTTGTTTTGTTTTTTGTTGTTTTTGGGGTTTTTTGGTTGTTTTTTTTGTTTTTTTTGTTTTTTTTTGTTTTTTTTGTTTTTGTTTGATTTTTTTGAATCGCAGATGGATATTATCAGGAAATAGCTTTATTGGTAGGCCTTTTTTGTTTGAATGAGTTCTATCGAAATCCATTCCACAGGCTAGTGCCAGTGAATTAAAAAAGATATACAGCTCCATCACGTGACAAAACTGAACATTTGTATTACCCTACGTTCCTCTGTAGATTCTTCAAATAATCGAATGTCACTCTATTTAGATCCTAATATTGCTGCTGACAGTTATTTAGATCTTCATTATGTTAACAAGGATCTAAATAACCGCCTAGAGCGTTCACATGCAATTTGGATAAGATGTAGGGGCATCCCTCCCCCCCCCCCCCGCGCCTTCTGTATTGCTTGTCTGTGCACACGTAAGTACATCTCTTATGCCCCAGAAACTTAATCGGCAAAACAAACCCACAAAAGGGACCAGAGTAGTTGATTTCATTTCCTACCGGTGGAAAGCAACCGGTCGTATCAGACAATTGTTGGTATTTGCCGCTTGACGTGCGTCTCACAAAAAGGAAGCCATTGCATCATTCGAGATGAATGTTCAATAAAAAAAACAAACAAACAAAAACAAACCTTGTCAGCTCACAAGAGATGCAGTTTGGTCATCTAGAATAGGCATGTGTGGAGAAAAATCCCCCCCCCCCCCACACACACACAAACACACCCCTGTTGATTTGGCAGAACGAAATTGATTCCTTCTCCGGAAACTACGAACCATTGATAAATTTATGAACACGTTGATATGAACCTACTTTCTGTATTAAAGTAAAAAAGCAGCAGAACTGTGTGATGTGTTCTTTTACGCTTAAGCAAAGGGTTTGACACATCTTTGTCAACTCTCGTGGTAATAAGTATAAGAAGGTGTGTCGTATTCTAATTAAGAAGACACTCATGATCATTATTCTTCCCATATCAATCCAATAAGTATAACCACGATACGCTGACATTGTATCAAAATGGAATCACTTGCCACATGCCGGCACCAGTTGCGCACCCTGCCAAATGAGGGAAATTGCATAAATCAAGAATGATCCCCTCTAATGTCCAAAATGCGGAAGCCATCATTAAAGGAACGGTACCGTCGGTTATAGCACGTGAGCTTCAGTCTATGATACTGATTGTCAAACGACCGTTGACAACACAAGGAGATGCGATTTGCGACTTATTCCTAGGTAGTCAGGCAAGCGTAAAGATTCTTCTTGGGAATGGCAGTATACGACCTATCGCAGGACGGTGAGAGCACGCTCCTTCAACCGCTCCGCAATTCCTTCCACACATTTACTCAATAACGCCAACATTACTGGCGTTGCTGTGTGGCAGGCTGCCAATATCCCATCAGCTGCCATGAAAATCATAATCCACCTTTTGTGTCTGACTTTTAGCTTCCTTTTTCTAAAATGCATTTGTACGTCTTTCTGGTTGGGGCACCTTTTCATCTATAATAAGTTGACACGAAGAAGACTATAACTTAACCCTTTTCCTTCCTTTTTTCCTTGCGTATTTGAATTGATAGCAGGTTTTCCTCATGTTGGCATTTACGGAATATCATTTCTCGAAATTTAAGAGAAAGTTACGAAGTTGATATATACAGACGCCACGTTCAAATGGTCCATCAAAATAGGGATACCTTAATGTGACACAATGCACGCTGGGAAATCCAACTTGTATAAAAGAATGCAACACCCGGAAAGCAACTTGCTGTATCAAAGCAAAGCATTCAATATCCGGAAAGCACCTTGCTATATAAAAGGATATACTATCCACACAGCTAATTAGAAAAGACCTTTTCCTCAAATAAAAGTTCTCTCCTAAAGTTCGGACTCTTGTTTTTTTTTTTTTTTTTCATTCAATTTTTGCCTTGGAATCACATCAAAGTAAATAATTTGGCATGTAGCATAACTTTAATTTGGAATCAGGACCAAGCAACTTTCCTCGGCATTTTCGCCATCCTTTGACAGTGTAGGTCTTCAAACGACTCACTGATACAAGAGGCCCATTGGCCTAGTGATCTGCTTTCTCGAATCAGATGAAACTGAAATTAATGTAGCAATAAGAAAACGTTTTGACACAGCAAAGCATTTCAAATATAACAAAAGTACTGCAGTAAGATACATCAAATCGTAAGATTTCATTGTGATATTGCTTTTATAGCATTCATTTTTGGTTAAAAATTTTTGTTGTTGGGTTTACGTGATCAAGTGTTTCTTTGTAGTTGAATCCGATGAGTAACGGGTCTACTTCTGTGTTCTTGTTTCCAAGATATGGTCTTTATCCTTGTAAGGTAGCAATATATTTGCAACTTTCAATCCTCTGTGACCTTGAGAAATGGATCAAGGTCACTCATATTGGATAACATTGTAGCCCTTTCCATGGAGTATATTGACCATCAATTTCATAATGCTAGTTTAATTATTTTTGAGATATTGAATGTAACGTGTTTCAGTACATTATGGCTCATATTTCCCGTAATCCCATAGGTGGTCCCACTGGTATCACACACGTTCAAGATTTTCGGCTCATTCACATTGCTACCAAGCTTTATGAAGATCCATAAAAAAATTAAACACACTAGAGTGTCCACATTTTTTTCATATTTTGACCTACATCTCATGCAACAATATAGGTCATGGCTTTATTGTCGAACTCTAACTTTAAAGACTCGATGACGCTGAGAAAAGAGGTCAAGGTCAGGAATATAAAATAAATTGTTCCATCATATCTACAGTGTCTTTAAAAAAATAGCAAGTCTGGCTCAATTATTTCCTATTGCAAAAAATCTGTCTGTTGCTTAACATTATGTACCGACCTTGAGAAAATAGGACAAGGTCACTTTTATTTTATCAGAAATTGTGCCTTAATATAGGGATTCTCTGGTGTAAATTTGGTAAGGCTAGTCTAATTTGTTGACAAGATATTTAATTTAATTTATTTTCCACATCATGGGCATGGTTTCACACTTCAATCACAGGAGGCGCCCCATGTCATTTCCATTGTTTAGCCTTTTATCACTCCAATGTACCCGTCAAGTGACAAGCCTGTACATCAAAAGTTTGTAACACAACGTCCATTTCAATCATATATTTTCAACTTTAAATCCTCTGCCACCTTGAGAAAACAGGTCAAGGTCACTCATTAAATCACATTGTATCCCTTTCTATGAAGTATATTGGCCATTAATTTCATAATGCTAGCTCAATTATAATTCGAGATATTCAATTTAATGTTTTCATTACATTTTGGCTCATATTTGCCGTAATATCATGGATGGCGTCTTAGTATCACATGCGTTTAAAATTATTGGCTCAGTAATATTCCCACCAAGTTTCATGAAGATCCGTCACAAATTAAACACACTAAAGTGTCCACACATTTTTCATATTTTGACCAATTATTTGTTTTCATGTAGGTCATGACCACATAATCGAAGTCGACCTAGATTTTAATACATATAATAAGTCCTGAAAGTTATATAGGGCTACCATAAAAGCTATTAAAGTTATCGGGCTCGCCCACGCCCAAAAGTTTACGGACAGACGGAAATGTGACGGACGGACAGAATGACAGACGGACGGACATGAGCGATCGTGTGAGCTCTGCGACTTCAGGTCAGCAGAGCTAATAAAAGCAACAGGCAGCGAGAGAGAGAGAGAGAGAGAGAGAGAGAGAGAGAGAGAGAGAGAGAGAGAGAGAGAGAGAGAGAGAAGCAAGCAAATCCTTTTCGACTTTGTTTGTGCTCATGCCACATAATACTCCACATTATGCTGGCAACGTACTATCAAATGGAAGCATATCAAAGAGAATGGTTTGGTTTTATTTGTTTCTAGGCAAGATGAGTCAATGAAGCAATTGTCTTTAGATTGCATTTTAAATCGACATAATAGAGTTGCAAAATCAACAAAACGTTCAAACACTGGTGAAAAATATATTAGCAGGTTGATAAAGTCTCTTTATAATTTTAGGGTATCAGTTTATGTCGCCCATGTGTCAGGGAGCTGAATAATTTAATGTTTGGCAACAATTTAATTTGTGCCAAGCATGACACATTTTTCGTTGAGTATTACATCTGATAGTATGCAATGCAATTTACAAAATTTGGTCTCGTTTAGCGGGAACTCGAACTTAGTATAGTCCATAACAAAACTTTGAAATATTCTTTTCACGTTTTGCCGTCCATTTTTTCTCTGTATTTTTCTTAACTGAAATATATAGGTATTGTTGTCTGTGTCTTTAACCTTGCAATTCATATGAACGCCATCATTCGTTACTATTTTTCAACAAGTACCACAAATGACTTTGCAGTATTTATGCCTTCACGTTTAACAAATATGATCACGTATAGTTTACACTAACACGTCACCTCTGCAGGCAGAAATTTTTCTGTACACATTTCTTATTTTCATGCTCACGACGATTGTACTTTTTACGTCGTTATGTGGTTTACCATACAGCAGTGATATGTTGAATTATGTGCATCAAAGCTTGTCTGTCTTATCTATTCTCTCGTGAGTTACATCTGTACACAGTTGGGAATTAAAGGTGACCTCACCATGGACGATAAGCCGGTATCAACTATTTCTGAAGGAAATTGTCTTTTACAACATGCGTATTAACATTATCCCACTTAACTACCAAAACCTGCGCTGATGAAGGGATTTTGTAAGCCTTGTTGACAATGACCCCACTGAGCTCGTGGACCCTGTGTGTTCAAGATAATATCCAAAAGCTCCAATCGACGAGAAAGCCAGTTAGTCCAGCTTCATGAAATGCGAATTGCATATCACTGGTTATTCACAGCGAACAATGGTAACAACGGTTATGTCATGTCTGATCAAAACAACAAACGAAGACTGAAATACATTTCAATGCCGAATACTCTTATAACACAGAAAAGCGTAAAGTGCATGTATATATATATATATATACAGTTTTGGTCGCTAGTTGTGTAGTGTACTGTTATGAACTTGTAAGTTGTATTTTTATTGCACCGACAAAAGGGTCAAAATTGACACTCCTCTTGTCAATAAACCTACTACTACTACTACAACTGGTAGTAGTTGTAGTAGTAGTACTTCTACTAGTGCTACTATCTCCTCTTCCAATCAGCGACTTGGCCCTGTGTGATGTATTTTAAACCGCTCAAAACTATGGACTATACACTTTGTTATTCTTAAATCCATGAAAGCCAACCTCGCTGTGAAGATGATTCAGATTTGAGACACAGTAAAGCCTTTTCTTGCAATCATAAGAACAGAAATATTTTCAACAATCTTCGGATGCCTTCAAAGCAGAATTAGGCTTGTATGACCGTAGGTGAGCAAAATTCAATACAACTTTTTATACTGGCCATTTGAGAAGTGTTGACCATGTTCGGTACACATGTTTTATGTACAACAAAAGGCATCCGTACATTTCATATCCTCCATTTGTATAGAAAATTGAGTCATCAATGTATACAGCACACTATCCATCTTGGCATATTGCACAATAAAATTTACATATATGAAGAGAGCAGGGAACCAAGCACAGACCCTGAGAGACCCATGGTGACCGTCTGTTTATTACACAATTTACGGTTGCAGGACTCTCAGGACTCAGGATATGTTTATTTGACCAAGTATATATGTACATACTCATTGAATTCATTTAGTTGTTTTGTTTTTTTTTTGTTTTTGTTTTTTTTTTTTTTAGTCTTACTCTTTCTTTTTTCTTGGTCAGGGAAACCTTTATTAAGACATGCTACTGCCTATCTTCTAGTATGTGAATGTGACAGGAACAAAGATATGCATTGTCCAGTAATCCGTTTTTCTTAAGTTTATCATTAAATATGTTGTGATATCAAAACATCTCTTAATATCCAGGAAACCTTGAGCACTGATTAAATCACCATTAACATTGATAAAGGATCCGATCACTTCTATATATTTGGTATGTACAAAATAGACTATCTGTTACTGCTGGTAAATCAAGTACAATGGAACTTGGCAGGTTTTCCTGGTTGGGTATACATAAAATGCATTGCTATACAGACGGATGACAAGATAATAATGGCATAAACATGAAGAAAAGATGCATGTAAGGATAATGGATAAATTACCAGTTCTAAGGTGTCTAAGCGCATCCTTACGAGTAAATATCAAAGCAAAAATTACAGAAACTGTTCGCCTTGAATGGATTAGACAGACATAGTTTTGTTACTTTTGAAACAAAATTAACTTTTCTCCGCGATGCATTCTATGCATACAAATATCAATAAACCTGATTCTGGGAACGAAAGCTTAAGGTAACGTCTGTGCATGGTGTTTTTACTTGCGTTCCATTTTTTTCTTTTAAATAATGACATGATTTGGCAGATTTTCAGGTCAGTATATCGCGTTTCCTTTTCACGGATTGTCAAGGCTGTTATTATTTATATTTGTTTTGACCGTTATCATTTCTTACTGACTTTATTATTATATATTGGAATTTTTATGGGTTTTTCTCGTTCGTTGCTTGCTGGTATTTGTTTCATATTTATACGAGTCAGGAGTTCCAGGGTAGTTGAAAGCTTACGTTCAACGGACATTAAGGCGTTTTCTTCCTCACGTATGACATTACAGTTATGCCCTGTTCTGAGAATTGATTTATGGGAAGACTTCAAGTTTATGAAAATAAGTAGATGTGGTTTTCACCATGTCATGTACAAGAGCTACTGAATTTTTTTCATGTTTTAATAGACCAAAACATAGTAAAATCACCCAGTCGGCCACAGTGGCATGGCTCAATGTGACACTGGCAATCTTCAAATTCCAGATCGTGCCCATCTCACAAAAGCCTGCAATCCTGTTCCCTGTCTGATTTAGGTCGTTTGGCAACAAAACAATCATAGTAGTATTTTGGACCACGTGCACCCGATGTGCCTCGGCAGTACAGACATATCAGACAAGGAAGACCAACAATTATCGTATCTGTTTATCTATACTTTAATTGGACCGCAAGAAAGACTTGGTGTTGTTTACTCTTGTCACGTACGAAGACTCACGCAGGTTCTTGTGTCTCTGCCATCATTATTGGAAAGTTCAATGTCCATCACGGGGATCCGTCGGTGATCGATTCATTGAGTATTCTCGGCGTGAACAATCGGCCTTCTTATTCGGAATCATCTTTCATTAAAAAAAAAAATTGGGGGCTTGATATAGACGACAACAGGACGGTGCCCAGATCGGAATACCTATTAAAATACGGGAACAACTAATGTAAAATTCACGTAATTGCATGTGATGAAAATTGGAAAATGCTTCATCAATTCATGGAAAACCAATTACGTAGGTCTTATCATGAAATGTACTTACCGCCCGATTCATCATTAGCCATAGTTGTGGTACACTATTGGCTTTACATACTAAAACTTCTGGGACCAATAATACTCGGTACTCTACTTTACTTCATCTATTATGTTAGGGGAAAACGCCATTCTACCCACCCAAATAAATTTAAATATTCATAGTAACATCAATGAAAAAGATGTGTTCTTGCATTGTACGAATCCATAACACAAGGAATGCGAAAAAGTCAAAGACCTGTATGTCTACGCATATTCTTTTCCATCTTCGTTTGAGGACAAATCAATTTTTAACTTTTCCTAAAGATATGAAACACATCAATTTAAGCACAGCAACATCTTTAAGCTCCACTGGACATAATATAAACCAAAAGAGGTCTGAAATTCTAGTGTCGATATAAACTGAATGCAGGAACAGCGCCCTTACTCGGCAATTTGAGACGCTGTTGTACCGGGGACTATGTGTTGTTCTCATCCATCCCAGGAATATATATTTTTTTTGCTTCCCTGGACAAAGTGCATAGTATAAAAGTGAAGAAAAAGGAAGGGCAGTTTTCGGTGGAATAAACCGTAGGAGCCAAGGGTCCTCTTCCTTTGTTCCATCGATTGGAAACATTCTCTCTCCTCTTCGTCTATTCTGCAGATGTTTTGAATTCCCCAATTCTTCTTCTATGCTAAAGATGTTATAAATTCCCTAATTCTCCTTGTACACTAAAGACGTTTTAACTTCCCTAATACATTCTCTCTCTCCTCTTCGTCTGTGGTAAAGATGTTTTAAATTACCCAATTCTTCTTCTATGCTAAAGATGTTATAAATTCCCTTCTTTTCTTGTATACTAAAGAGGTTTTAACTTCCCTAATCCTTTTTCTATGTTAAGGATGTTTAATGTTCCCGTATTCGTCCCCCCCCCCCTTAAAGTTCATGTCAAGGATAATATCCACAATACCGATGTAGAGTTCACAACAGAACGTATCAAAATCTTTTCTGTTCTTTCTCTTCCTTTTCGGATGATTTAAAGTCAAGATCGGCGATAAGAGAAAAACATATTGGAATTGTTACAAAAATGGTATAAAACATCCTCATGTGAACAAGATCCATTCTGGGCTTGGATATTTTATATGGCGGTTTGGTAGCTTGATTAAGTACAGAACAGCAAGGAAATCGGACTTGCCAACTGATTTTGCTAATGTTGGGGTGATCCTGGTAGACTTTTATATCGGTGATAAGTTTTAAGTGAGTGACAACAAAATTTACAAGAAATGCATTCATCTGGTTAGCATATTTAATACTAGACTATTGGGACAATGAGAGCCCAATGCTTCATTTCTCTCTTTGTCCGCAGCCATTTTCCGTGTCAAGTCCAATTTCCTTGGTCAGTTATTTGCGTGGAAATCCCTATGAATAATGTATACCCGGCAGAGCAACATTTATATTATGGACGTAGTAGTGTACAAGAATCCTTTTGTCGTAAACTGAAGGTGCTTCTATTAATCTGGTTCAAGGCGACAGAGTAAACGAAATTGGCGTACAATGTGGTTAAACATATGCTGCGGTAAATGGCTGAATAAAGAAATAGCCACTGGTTGTGAAATACTGGATTTGGCAACTGTCCTGAAACGCTGACAATATTGAGCTTTATGGCTAAGAGCAGCTAGTAACACGTCTTGTCAACCTGCCACATGTGTAGACTACACGTTTTTGTGTCCACATTGTCGCCATTGCGGGGCATGTGGTTACCCGAAACGAGTAGGCACTTATGCTCAGTCACCCCTACTCCTTTTCGACAAATGCTACGCCTGTTTCCAAGTAGTCGCATGATTTCAAATGCAACTTCACCACATGTTTCTAGCTCCCTGGCAATTTTGATGACTGTGTTGCAAAGTATTGACTGTGTATTTATATATGGCCTCCGTGGGAGGAGAAAAAACTATTTTACAGGCAAAATGTCAAAACAAATGTGATTACCAACCCACCTCACATTAAATCAATTGCATAGAGAGTAGGTTTACTATAGGTCATGAAAGACCAAATAAATATCACAAACTAAAACAACAAATCAGCGCTTTTCTCTCTCTTGTTAAATCAAACTTTTCCTATAAATCACAATTCACAAAAATAAATAAATAAATGAATGAATAAATAAACAAATAAATAAATAAATAAATAAATAAATAAATAAATAAATAAATAAATAAATAAATAAATAAATAAATAAATAAATAAATAAATAAATACATAAATAAATAAATAAACCGACTACAGTAGCATGTACTTGGTTATTCCATGCTTATTTTGTCAACATACAGGACACACTTACTTCTCTGACTCTTTTTTCTGTATATGACATTTAGCTCTCGTGATCAAAGATGATTTCGGATTACATACTAAATGGAAAATTTATACTTTTGCCACAAAACATTGTGAACGATGAGTGCAATCTGTGTCTAGTTTGCAGAAAAGTATATTATTTTGCATTCCTGTTCCAAAGAGACAAATGTTTCCGATGTAAAACAAAAATAATGTATCGTCTTAGATCTACATGGAAAAATAATCTTGTAGCAAGTATTATGTATGTAGCACTCAAAACATAATATATTAAAACATGCGCTTTTGTATTGAGATTTCGCTCCAAAATCCATATTTGGTCATCACTCAAGAAAAGAAGTGAGATCATGGTCGGTTTTACTTTTAAAATCCTTTATGGAAAATCGGATACAGATTGTCAGGACATAGCACTGCTGGTATAAATACAAAGAGGGCTGATTCCTCTCACGGCCGGTCTGAGACTTTGAAGCGGAAAAATTGTGCATTGTAAGGCTCATAATAGATGATTGTGTATCACTTAGTCTCATACTGTGTCGTATTTTCTTCTTTTTTTCATGCTTGTCTGTTTTAGATTTCTAAGCGACCCCTACTTTTTCGCGCTTTTTATAATTTGTATCTTTTTGGGTCATTCTCGTCTGATTTGAATCATTAGTGATACCAATCATTTAAGAACTAATTCACCAAATCTGTCCTCCTCCAATTGCATCAACAAAAATCAATGTTACAGCCTCAGTCGGAAACCTCAAACAAGTTAACTGCCAAGCGACAATCAAAGTGAACTTCTGATCAAGCCAAAATCATAAGGTAACCATTGCAGAACTTTTGTTTTTGCCTCTGTCGGGGAGCAAAACAGGACATAAACTGTATCCAATTCCTCTTTATATGCGAATAAGATACGTGTAAACAAATGCAATATGTCATCCATTCTATAAAATGAGATATAAAAACCAACAATCTGTTGCGTGATCATAGAACGAAATTTTTGTGATTCCTAATGATCTCAAAAATAATAAGCTAAACTAGATCTGTCATTTTGAGCAACCAGTAAATGAAATCGAAAACAAGTATATATGCTCTATCAATAATAATTTTACGGTTTAATAAACGCCTAGATCAATGAACATTTAACCTAGTGACGTGTAGACATGCTTGACTTGTTTAAGGGAAGCTCGGACAAAAACATGACAAAAAAAACAAACAAACAAACAAAACAAGAGCTGTCACATTATGGTCTGTCGGTAAGTGGAATCGATTTGGTTATATCACAAAGCAGCAAATGCTTAATCATGTGTGGTTATTTACCAAAATTACCACAAATGAGACCAAGATGCCGCTACTCCCTTATCTTTCGGGGGCTGAGTAAAAAACTTTCATTGGCACACTTTGCCGAGACAGCTAGTGGTCTATGGCATATTACGGGAGACAACCAAAATATTAAAAAATATTGGCGTAAGATAACACTGGACACTTTGTGCTAATTGTCAATGGAAAAAAGTTGCGTGCCGATACATCGGCATAATGTCCCTCACGGTATATGTGTGAAAGAAGCCACATTCACAAGAAGCTGATTACTTATTCTAGGAACGACTTGCGCTCAATATCTTGAAACGACAGCACAGGAATGACTTGGACAGAACCATCATTTGTCTGTAGCCGTGCGATTTATCAGTCTCCGCTCGTACTGAAGCTGATCGACTGGTATATGAAATCCGGCAATATCTGTTACAATGCTCACTCATGTGAATAGACTTTGTTAAAAATAGTAGAAGCCGTGATACATTTCCCAATCGCCTAAATTATACTTAACCCTATGCAAAATGTTGATACCCTATTTGTGTTCATCAACTATATGATGAGGCAAATTGATTTTGTGACCAATACATATAAGCGGACCATTCGTCTTGTCATTTTTGTTCTCATTAGCGTCCTTACATATATTTAAATGGAGAACAAAATGAACAAGAATGTAACAACAGCCAAGTTCCTGTGTTATTCACCCAGAAAGTGAGCTAGGAAATGATCATGTCTCATCTTCATGTCTACTGCTTACAAACATCCCTGGCACTTGTTTTACGGAACGGCTTGCCCGAGGGCCAAAAAATATTTCTGCCAATCAGTTCTTTGAACTTTTAACCTGCATTTGAGAATCATTTGGTTTCTACAAAACTTATAATCACCAGGAGCACGCTTTCAGTCGTTTGCTAGTGTTTTTTTTTCCTTTTCTTTTTTTTTTTATTAATAACCCAACTTAAAGTATATTGTCTTTGATTAAGACCATTGACCTGCGTGTATACCCACGTGACTATCCTATTGTATGTAGTCTTATGGTCGTCAAACCAATCACGCCTTGCGCTTGTCTTTCCTTATAGCAGTCGGCTACCTGTTGTCTCCGTGTATCTATTGTTTTTATCAAGCTGAGTCGATCCTTACATCCCATTTGCAAAGCTATTGGGCAAGAAGTATTGGTCTCTTTCTTCATATTTATCTTTACTTCTTACTTTTAAGGACACGATTATTCAGAGCAAATATAGCACGGTTCAACAGTGGATCACCGAATTTAGATTTTGCGTACAAAGTAGCATTCGTTTGAACCGTTCGTTCTGGGAAAAAATCAAGTCCATAATACTGATATGTATTTTGCATTGGTCGACATCTCTTTTTTCCATCACAAGCATTGTTGACTCAGGCCTCTTCCGGAGGGATGGGATAAATAAGCGGTACAGCATTTTTGCGAGATCTGGATGATTGAATAGAACCCCAGATGTGTGACAAAAATTCTAAATTGATGTGCTGCTGTTGACAATGGTAAGTATCAAAAGGGTCTTGCAAGAAGTTATACTGTGAAGGCAGTCAATCAGGATGCATGCGGGGAGGAGTGTTTCTGTGCAGTAATCTGATTTACATGCCTGTAGTCAAAGCATCTTTGATTCCCAGTTCCCCCACGAATAATTCAGCTTTCATCCAGAAACAGAAGAATAAAAGTCAATAAACTGCACAAGCAAAATTGATTGCTTTTATTATCTTCATGTCACTTGATCAACAACGCGTTCACTTGTAAGCTATTTTTGCCAGCTTTGGTTGTACGGCTGTCTGGAGGAGTGCACGCCAAACAGGTACGACTGCTGTCTTGTCATAGAATAAGAACACCAGAACAATGTGGCACCCAAGTGTACACTGTATACATGGAGCACTCCGTCAGCTTTTGTAATTGCTTTACAAATTAAACAATTTAATGGGCATAGCATCGAGTTATATACGGAACTCATCTGTCATCTGCATAAGCTTGCCTACGGTGTACATACAGGACTACAAGACTAGTTTAAATCAGGACTATAACATAGGTTTAATTCGGCAGTAGCCAAAGCAAGGATACTTTTTGTACCTGAAGTCGCTGCCTTTTGCAGGTTGTCGACACATCCAATATTCTTATTTGTCAATATTATATTCAGTTGCTAACACCAACCAAAGGGTATCGACAATTATCTGTATGTGTGTGACAGATGGTCACAGATATTCATTTGGTGAGCTGTTGTGGATGTTATCAAAAAAAATTATCGCAATTAACGTTTCAATAAGATGCAAAAGCGGTGCACTTGAGACACTTGACATTTAAGGTAAAATATGCTCCTATTAACATAAGGCAAGGTATATAACCATTGCTCTCGTGTTTCCTAATCAGTATTATACAAAATACCTACTTCCTTGTTATCAGATGAACACAGACCCTCACATATTATCTCTACCGGGCTGTTTCTCCTCGCAGAGCTCCAACGATCAAGTTTATAAATACACATTGGGGAGCAAATTAAAGCTTCCAGAATTTTACTTCTTCAGTGAGCAAATAGATACACCAACGTTCACATGTGTACGGCACATAAGAATTTTTTTTTTTTTGGTCATAGGATGAGTAATCTACAATATGTTCCATTTTGATGGCTACTCCCGTCATGACCCTACCATACCATGTGAACAGTTACGACTAAATGATAATTGCATAATGTAATTTTCCGAGAACTCTTCCCTGCCATGACATCAGTGGGAATGACTTTCTCTTTTATACACGCACAAAGTTAAGGGCATGCGCAGCTGGTGTTAACTGCTTATCATATCAGATTAATTCCATAAATAAGCACATGGGAATATACCAAAGGGTGTGCTTTTGCCCCAAACCCCGGGTTAGATACCAATCAAATTTTCTAGCAAAAATGATCTTTTTAACGTCTCAAAAATCAGAACTTTCTCGGACTCCCGTCGTAAAAGTATTTGCCAAAGCAAACAAATTTAAAACGAATGCTTTATTAACGACAAGCAAAGTTCCTTTGAGCCAGATTGACAGGTGGGAAGCCGAACATACATGTATTAAATGTACACTATAGACTAGCAGAAACAGCTACTGATTGGTCGTGTTCTGTCAGGTGTACAGAAAAACAATAACGCCTTTCGCAAAATAGGAGGACAAAACAATATATATATATATGTGTGTGTGTGTGTGTGTGTGTGTGTGTGTGTGCGTGCGTGCGTGTGCGATACAGAGAGACAGACAGACAGAGAGAGAGAGAGAGAGAGAGATCTGTGTTTGGCTTGTGCTGTTTAGTTGGCTTTGGTATGTATAGTTTTGACGTAAAAGTATAATTGGAACTGCTTTGCCTAGAATACTGATGGAAGGTATATTAAACAATCATATACCTTACGGGAACCGACCGTAAACCGGTTCCTGATTCCAGAGCCTACCAAAGCCAGGTGCCTGGTTCCGATGTGAAAACGGGGGTCCCGATATATAAAAAAGAGGGGGCCGCTAGGTCATGCTTTAATTTTTATGTACATTTATATCAATGTTTCGAAAGCCACATTGAAAGCCATAAATCATCTTATACAATTGCAATGGAACATAGTTATGCATCATCTCTACCTGTGAAGATATTGATAAATAACAGCGTCACAAGATATTGCTCATTAATTAAATTAAGCAAGCCAAACATGTAGTTGCAGTAGCTTTGATTAAACGCAGTATATACTAATGACCAATTAGATGGCGGGTGGAGAGAGTGTTGCGCAACCCCAGTGACGGAGCAGGTGAGTGATGACCGTTCTTCCTTGCAGTAACATTGCAATTCCGTTAATTGCAAACAAGGGACTGTATAGCTGGGACACACAAGGTGCGATTTTCTCCAAAGACCACCTCGCTCAATGGTCACTTATTGGTAATTTGGGCCTGTTGCGACATGTTTGCTTTGGGAAATGACAGTCAGTTAATGACACAAAATCTAAAACAATCCTTATGTGACATGATAGACAGCAAATTGCTGACTGCCTCACTGAAACTGACGATTAGCAAGTCGGCAATTTGGTACATAAGGCATCAATGTGATGGAACATCTTCAATTATAAAAACAATATCACTTCGCACAAGAAAAGTCCTGGGCGAGTTAAATTTTCTGGGTTTAGTGTAGGCCATGTCAGGATGCTGCAGCTGTGGTTCTTTTCTTAATTCCTTTGGCATGCTCACTGTTTTGTCATGTCTCAGTTTACCCTGAAATAGCCCTCAGCAGGAAAAGAGACAACGCAGCTGGTTCACAAGTATAATGAAGAGCAAAAATACGGGCTGTTCTGAAATATCCACCGGTGACCTGAAAATCCCCTTTCTTTGCACTTGTCTCCAATATACACCGGCCGTCCGCATATCCTCATTATAGTATCTTCCTCGATCTTACGCAAGTCACCATCCAAGGACTGTGCACACAGGTAGGTTTTCGTCAGAGGTCTTTCAAAAGCAGGAAGAAACCTTTCCTATTGACCCTTTTCAGTTACTGTGGCAACTGGAAGCAAACTTCTCTTTTTATCGCTTTCCAGGGGACGTTTCATTAAAAGACAGTGATAACATGAAAGCACAAGAACCCTTTATAAGCCAAGCTCTTGTCCACACTGGTTCCTCACAGTTTATTTATTTATTTTTTTTTTATTTTTATTTATTTATTTATTTTTTTTTTTTTTTTTTGTTCTTTTTTTTAGTTGACAACTGTACATTAATATGGTAAGTCGGAAACGTTCTATCTGATCGCCTGGGACTTAAAAAGAAGACAAACCTCACTGAGCATGCTCAACTAAGATGCTGTTATATCGGCAGTCTGTGCGTATATTGTCACCCCTCTGTATATATTTGTTAATATGCTTTGCATTTCGTAAAGATATATGTCATATATACACAATACTAATATGCAATCTCAGTCTATGTACAATCAAGCTTTTATTGGTTCACTATATTGCTTGTGCCCCCCTACGTCGCTTAATACCCCTCACCCACCTTTAACTCACCCCCCAAAAATACAGTGCCACTCTGTATGTTTATCCATAGTTAGGGTTCCCTCCCTAAGCCATTCAACGGCAGACTGTAATATCTCGCTCGTACTTCCTCAAATATATACTTTCACTCTATCTAGGCTCCCCTCCCTACCAAATGTCCAGCTGCAGTATACACATTCCTTGCTTGTGTTTTCTCTGTTAGAGTGTCCACAGACATCTGTATATTTCTTGCCCATGGCATATGGTACAAGTCTTGTCATCTCAGTTTGATATATGCAAGCTGGTTTTAAAGTTAAATTCAGCGCTCATATTGGCTTGGTAAAGTTTTGTAAGTTAGAGTTAGCAAGGCCAGTCCAATAAAGTATGTTGTCATATATTACCAACTGAAGGGCAACTATTTTACATATATGGATTCTTTACCTACTGAGTGTAAAAAACCAAACTTGACTGTTACATAACAGGTCAGGCTCATTCAAAAAATGTGGCTTTTGCCAATAGCAAATGAGGTTACCCAATACCATACCAACAAGCTCAGATGCTAGCACACATGCACATGGATTCTATGATATACCACTTGCTCGTGCGTTGTGAAGAATGTCCCGAAGCAAGTATATGGTGCCAGTAATTAATCAAACACGTTTTACTGGGATCATATAGACAGATCGATAAATTGATATTAGTTATGTAACCTCTAAACCACCAATAACAGGACCTCCATGTCTGGCCACTACACCTGACACAATTATGTAGGGTACTCACTTGATTGTTTTGCAAAAACCTGATGGTCCCAGTGACACCTCCAATCGTTCCTCAGGATCGGGTGAGACTTCCCGTGCACATGATCCCTTGTTCTTTTCCTCATTTGGCACCACTTCTGGCATGGTCTAAGGGTTGGGAAACTCCATGAACTTTTGTTAACCAAGACTGTTTAAGTACTGTGGCACTAGTCTTCTGGGGAATTTGTTTTCTAAGCCTTCCTAAGCACTTTGGAGGTAAGGATCGCTTATATTCGATCAACAGTTACCCACGAAAAATAGGAAGTAGAGCTGGTCCTTGGCTTGAAACCTATCTTTTCCAAGATGGCGTCAGTGGGTCAGATTGAAAACAGAGGGAGGACAGTGGCAGTCCAGCACTTGCTTCTTGGTAGTTTGCTGTGAGTGTCGAACCAGTAACTGACTTCTCCCTTGTGGGAAAACATCAGTAGATGGATTCAAGGAACCACAACATGATCGTCTGGGATGACCATGAACATCGTTCCACTTGTCACCAATAAATTGGCAGAATGTGTACTCAAGAGGACACATGACAGTTTTGTGTTAGATGGGTGAAGACAGGTGGCTGCTCTGTGAGCTTGCATGGAGGAAGGGTGAAAGGGCAAAGCATAAGCATGCTGCAAAATGCTGAGCCCTTGAGTCTGACTCTGCAGAGTCTTCTTCCCCCAGGACACCACTGGGGAAGCATAAGTGAACCCATGTGACTCATTCACAGGCTCACGTGGGTGCAGTGTCCTCACCTTTGACCCACTTAGGGAATAAGGAGACAAGGGAACATAGTCACAAATTGAGCAGCCAGAGGTCAAATTGTGGGGATCCCAAGTGATTGGTGCCACCTAATGAGATGACTGGGGGTTCACTGGCTGCTTACCTGAGGTTCTAGGCACCGCTTGAATCTTCTGAAAGCCCTGACTCCCCAGTCCAAGTGTTGAGAGACCAAGCCAGGCAAGTCAATGAAGCCAGGATGGAAACCTACAGGTTCCTGCCCAGGCATTCTGGATCTTCAGCTCATTCCCCAAGTGCCCAGGTCTAAGTGCTAAGGTCTTAAGTCCAAGCATCCTGGAACACAGAAATCCCAGTGGATGTCCTGAGCTTCTAGGTCCGAGGGCTGAGGTCAAACGCCCAGGCATCTGGAAACATGGAATAAGGTACCCAAGTCTGTGGTAGCATCTTTCACATGTAACAATCCTTTGTCTGCTGTGGTGGCAGCCCCTTCCATGACCCAAGTGCCATCTCCAGTGCCATCTCCAGTGCCTCTGACCCTAGTACCAGGATCACCAACTGCTTTCCCTCTGGGCCCAACCTGGACCGAGTGACTGGTGATTCCACTGCATCCCACCAGTTACCCTACATCCTTTTTTTCAGAGGCAAGCAGCAGCTGCAGATAAAGATGTCTGTTCATTCATCCCTGCCAGCACTCTTGCCATATAGGAGTCAGTTATCCTGGATGAGCAGTTTGCTGCTTTCATTTTGAGCCAGCTCTTACTCAGCACACAAGCTCAGGAGGTTTGGCAACTCCAGCAGGTAGGTGCCTGGTGGCCAGCCAACTGAGTTGGAGGCAGCTGTGGCTCCCACATCAAGCCTTGCAGAAGTCCTGCTAAATTCCCTTTTATGGGGGGAGGAGATTCAGGCTAAGGAGGTCGCAGTGGTGACTTTCATGGAAATTGTCACTACCCCATTGCAAGACATGGTGGTAGACAAGCTTCTGCTACCCCATCTGCACCAGAAGAACAGCCGTTTGATGAGGCTTTGGGTGACTCTACTCTGATTCCTCTTGCTAAGCCTTCACATATCGGCTCTTAGGAAGAGGATAAGCTCTTGCCCTTGGATTCATCCATCAGCAGGCCCCTTGGATTTGTCCATCAGCAGGCCTGGGCTACTGGCATCCAGATGGCACTCAAGCTAATGTTGCTCTGACAAGCAGAGACCCGTAGCATCTGTGGTGGGAGTGGGGGTAGAGCCTGCTTCTGCTCCCATGGATACATCATCAGGTCTGCCCCAGGGCTTTGAGCCTCTCAAAGTCATCATTCAGAACCTGGTGGGTGACAAAGCTGTGGTTGCCCAAGCAGAGGAGAGGTGAGCAGCCATCACCATGTGCTGTCAGGGCTTGTTCCTGGAAGGCGTGCATCATAAGCCCCATCCCCTTCTTGTCCTTCACAGCAGAGTTCTACAATGAGCAATGGCTAGCATTTATGGCAGCTGGGTCTCAATGGAGCTATCGACATCAGGCTACCTGAGGAAAGGATGAGTCCTCCCTCAGGGGGATGTCCAGGGGAAGTGGTTCTCTGTGGCTGAGCAGATTTAATTGGTGGGGGAATCTCTTTCATTGGATCTAGATTGAGAGGAGTATGATGCCAGGATACCAAAAACATCTCCATATCTGCAGATCCCTCCCACGAGACTCGAGGAGGATCCCAGGGGCTCTGTCTTTCTGGCATCCTACCTTGGCATCTCCCTGGTGGCCTTGAGATCCCCTTTGGAGGACCTCCAGCACTTGGCAAATGTTTTGGTGGGGGTCCTGGGCTGGCTTGATCAGGCGGCAATGCTTACAACTTTGTTATCATGGGCAATTCACAACCAGATTAGGAAAGCCAGCAAACTAAAGGCAAACCTACATTTGCTATGCAGGGACACCCACCTCTAGGGTCAGAATGTGGCTGACTCGATCTTTTGCCAGGTACATATGGACCCTCTTTTCTCTTTCACCTTGTTTGGAGGAGAGATGGGAGATGTCGTTTGGGGGGTGCAGGACTTTCAGGCCCACTTCGACGAGCATTCCAGGACCAACCCCTTCACCAATCTTGTTTGGTTGCTTTCATCCTTGGCTGTGACCACTCCAAATCATGGATCTCTGACAATGCCCACTGGCCCTGAGGCCTGAGCCATATCACTGGCATTGTGTGAGCTCAGGAAAAGTGGGAAGTGACCTGAAAAGGGCAAGAAGTCCAGTAAAGCTGAGAAGGGCAAGCCTCAGGGCTCCTGACTCTTGCTTACTGGACAACCCGGTCTCAGGGTCACCTTTCAACACCACTAACGACATCTCAGAGTGCCCAGTTGATGGTTGCCTTTCCCCCTTTTGCTCTCAATGCAGGTGAATTATAGACAATTTGTTCATCTTAAATAGCCTGAGACATGGCTATTTGCTGCATTTTGGCTGGGACAGGCCTCCATTATGCCATGAAACTAGCTATGTAGCAAGGATGCCATACAGCAGTGGAGGATCCGGTTCACCAAGGCTCTACAACCTACTCTTTTTTGTTCCCAAGTGGGTGGGGGTCTGGTATATGGTCATAAACGTGTCATAAATAACAACTACTTGGAGATTTCATCTTTCAGGATGGAAACTCCACAGTAGGTGATGGTGGTGGCCCTGCAGCCCCAGGAATGGATGACATCTATGGATCTTAAGAACATGTTCTTCCATGTGGGATATCACTGATAAGTATCTGTGATTCACATTTTCGTGCCAGGTGTACCAAATCAGGGTGCTTTCATTTGGCCTTGCCAAGGCACCTGTGGTGTTCACCCAGTTCACAAGGTGGTAGCCGTGTACCTTCACTGGAGTGCACTGCACATTCCTGTGTACCCAGATGACTGACAAACCCTGTGTGGCAAACCCTGTTAGGCTACCTATCCTCTATGGACTGTCAGGCTCCCCTGGGTCACCTAAACCATGGTCCCCTCTCACAAGCTCTGTGGGACAGATGGTCGAAGCACCAGGGTAACCAACTGCTAGCACCTCATTTGGTGGACCACATGGGTAAACGTCATGTCAGGACCGACATTGATTCTGTGTCACAGGCAACTCACCATGTACACAGATTCATCTCAGTCTAAGTGGGGAGCCCATGTGGAGGGCAGGACAGCATCAGGACTTTGGACCATGCAGTCTGCATCCCATCATAAAAACATGGTTGCATGTGAGGCATGTCCTGGGACTACAGAATGTCCTGGCAGACCAACTATCAAGAAAAGTTCAGCTAGAAGGGACACCCTGGGTGCTCCACTTACACATTGTTCAGGCCATGTGGGCTGGGTTGGGTGCCCCACACATGGATTGTTTCCCAACAAGCACAAAGAGAAAACTTCTGATTAATGTGTTGCCTGTCCCAGATCCCTAGGACCTAGCAGTGGATGCTCTAGACAGTGACTGGAGCAAACTCTGCTTATGCCTTTCCACCTCTGCAGATACTCCAGAGGGTCCTGCATAAGGGTCAGTCCCCCTACTGCAACTGATCATAACTGCCCCCTCATAACCGAGGACAGACTGGTCCCTGGGCCTTCCAGAATAAAGTATTGAGCCACGGCTACATCTACCAGCATGGCAAAATCTTCTGGTACAACCTAGGACAAGTGTGTTCCACAGGAAGCCTACATGACTGTATAACCAATATGTCTGTATTACATGACTTTGTTGATTCTGATCATTTTCCTCTCACAGTCAGCTTTTCGGTGTTTAACATGCCACAGTACAGTGACACGCACACAGCCATGAGGCAGGTTATAGACTGGGCTCACGCTGACCCCTCTAAAATTGAAAGTTATAAAGAGTTAGTCAATAAGTATCTGTCAAATATAAATTTGCCGGTTGATGCACTTTTATGTAAAGATACGGAATGCAATGATGATACCCATACAGGTGCTCTGGACTCTTTTTATCTTTCTATTACTGATTCCTTATGCCTAGCATGTAAGGAGGCCATTGGTATCCATACTAAGGGTAACATAAAACAGATCCCCGGCTGGAATGAGCAAGTTAGAGAAGCACACGAGGAGGCAAGGGATGCTTTTAAAATATGGTGCTCTAATGGGAAACCCAAGCATGGTCCGATCTTTGATATAATGCGTACTGCTCGGTCATGGTTTAAATATGCTCTAAGGTCATGTAAACAAAATGAGTCCATGCACAGAGCAGATGCTTTGGCCAAAAGCTTGATGGGCAAAGACTATGAATCCTTCTGGAAACAGGTTGCTGTGGCTAATAACAAAAACCTTCCTCTTGCCTCCAGCATTGATAGTGTTTCGGGCTCTGCAAATATAGCACAATAGTGGGGCGATCACTTTTGTGAATTACTCAACTCAGTAAAGGATGTCAAACACAAAAGCAAGGTATTACAACAAGTGTCTACTCTTTAGTATAATAATCATATGTATGTCTCTCCTGGTGAAATTGCTAGTATAATAAAACAGCTGTCAAACGGTAAATCTGCCGGCCCAGATGACTTAACTGCTGAGAATCTGAAATATGCTGGTGACAACTTAAGTATTAGTCTCTCTTTGCTCTTTACTTCAATACTATGTCACAGCTTCATACCAGTGGATCTTGCGAAGGTAATAATTGTACCATTAATTAAAAATAGAGCTGGTGATATAACTGATCGTGACAATTATCACCATATTGCCCTTGCCACGTCAGCCTCTAAAGGTTTAGAGCATGTTTTACTTGACAGGTGTGATAATCTTCTCAATACTTCCTTGCATCAGTTTGGGTTTAAGAAAGCCCATGCAACAGACCTATATATGTATATGCCTAAAAGGATATTATCTATTGTTATAAATCACAGGGGAGCCCTATATTTACATGTTTTCTAGATGCCAAAAAAGCCTTCCATCGTGCAAATCATTGGGGCTGCTTAAGAAGTTACTTGACAGAGGCATCCCTACTTTTATAGTCAAATTTCTTATGATAGGGTTTC
Source organism: Hermodice carunculata (assembly GCA_964020975.1). NCBI lineage: Eukaryota > Metazoa > Annelida > Polychaeta > Eunicida > Amphinomidae > Hermodice > Hermodice carunculata. The sequence continues at coordinate 130,018,212 of OZ026612.1, read as the reverse complement.
AGACACAGCTCTTTAGTGTACAGTGGGGATCGTCCTTCTCTAAATACTTCAGTGTTTCAAACGGCATTTGTCAGGGGGGGACTATCTCCCCCCCCCCACCGTTTAGCGTATATGTTGACAAACTTAACTACCGCCTGGCTGAGTGTGGTGAAGGTTGCAATATAGGAGGAACGTCTTCAAATAACTTAAGCTATGCAGACGACATGGTGCTTATATCTCCTTCAGTTAAGGGATTAAGAAAACTTCTTGTTTGTGAGCAGTTTGCAACTGAGAATGATATTGTATATAATATAAAAAAGACTGTCTGTATGCTGTTTACTACACATGTACGGTTCGAAATCAACCCATCTGTAAAACTCAACAATGTAAACTTACACTTTGTCGAAAGGTTCGTGTATCTTGGTCACATCGCTACTCCATCACTTTCTGATGGTGAAGACATTGGTCGGCAAAAACGTTCGTTATGCTCCAGGGCAAACATGCTTAAGCAAAAGTTTTCATGTTGCTGCGATGAGGTTAAAATGTGCTTGTTTAAATCCTACTGTACGTCGCTGTATACAGCCCAGCTTTGGGTTAACTACAGGCTATCAGTATACCAAAAATTCTCGCCTAGCAATATGTTTGTACAGAGAGGTGTTTTATCATTCAAAGAGCTGATCTGCAAAATAGTGTACAGTTTTCTTTGCGGGTGCACAAAAGCACAAATGAGTTACTTTGTAAACTTAAGAACAGTGACATGCAAACCTCCATCTTTGCACTTAAGTGACCAGCCTATTCTCACCGGAGGTTGATCCTACTATCCTTTATACTATTTTACCAACATGTATATATTTTTATGTATGTGATGTGTATATATAGACTTTTAGTCTGAAATAAAGCTGTTTATCTTATCTTTATCATGTGTTCAACCTCCACACTTACTTTTTTTTTCACACAGCACATCCATTGCAGAGGTTTCTCAGAATTAGTCGCGGATAGAATTGCCAGAGAGGGGCTTGGAAATTATTTGCAAATGGTTTATATGGCTCCTTGGAAAGTGTTTTCAGATTGAAACTTTGGTTGGAAAGTACATCCATGGTCCCTGTCTATCAAGGAGCTCAAGAAACAAGAAGAGGCTTAGTTCCACCATCTCCTCAACCCTGGCAAACGACTTGGACATTTGCATAGGGAGAGATCCTTACCTATCAGCACTCATAGCATGTTTCCACATGAACAGACCTGCTGATAAGCAGGTCCTACCATGGCTGGACCTCCTGATGGTGTTGGCCATGTTGAAGAGATGGCACTTTGAGTGCCCAGAGAACCTCAGTTGGGTGGACCTCAAGTAATGGACATGGAAAACTTGTTTTCTATTATCACTCACTCCATGGGCTAGAAGAAGCGAGATCCATGCTCTGGCACATGACTGAATCGGATGGTTACCTGACCACTATGAGGTAACCATGAAACCTCACTTGGGCTTCTTTCCAAAGAACCAACTTGCTCAAGGTCCATCCATAGCCTTTCAGGGTTTGTCCATTTGTGCTATGGATATGGCTGTTTCTGCTGAGGAAAGAGCCCTGTGCCTGGTAAGAGCATGGTGCAAGAGGTCAGACGTTTGCCCCCTTTTTGCCCGTGGGTAACTTCCAAAAGAAACAGGTCTGCCAAAACGCTATTTTATTGTGGATTAAGGAGACCATCCTGAAAGCTTACAAAAATGTTTTGATGGGCCTTCACCCCTGAAGCAGGTCTCACCTAGAGCTCACCAGGTGTGAGCCTTCTGTGTCTCCTGGTGTCCTCTAAGGAACATCACTGTAGTCAATGTCCTCTGACTTGTGGCTGGCTATCCTCTATGACTTTCGGTGAGTACTACTTGCATAGTGCTGCATGAGGGTATCTATGCCTTTGCTGGCACAGAAAGCTCCTTTGCATAGGTTCCTGATACTTGTCTTCCTTGTCTCCTCAGGCAGTGAGTTGGCAGACCCATTTTATGGACATTGCCTTATGGAACCATACAACCACCGACCATGTTTTCCAAGCTTAACTGGTCTTGTTAAATCCCCAGGACCACAAGAGTGAAAATAGAGAGCTTCTCCCCACATGGCAGACTGGTATTAGGTGATTTTCCATGGGGTCCAGTGCTGTCCCATGCCGGTTGGTAAGGAGAGTTTCCAGGCTTGAGCCAGGGTTTTGCTGTTGGTGGCCTCAAGTCCATGTACCTCTGAGGTTTTCCTGTCAGACACCACCTCTTCACTCAGACCAATGGTCCCTCCTCATGCTGTCAATCCTACTGGTCCTTGGTCAGTATGTATGTAGCGCTACACCCTCTTCCAGTGCATCTGTCGGCCACCAAAGAGGCCCACCCGACCACCCTACGTCATTCACGCTGGGCTGTCCACTGACCCAGCACTGAGGAGGAATATAGAACAAGGGAGCATACACACTGGTAGTCACTGGGATCATCAGGTTTTTAGGAACCCAACTGAATTGTGTCGGGTGATATGGCCAAACAGGTTTTGGCAATGGTGGTCGAGAGATAAGAACACTTACTAATAACGAAATTACTAAAATTGTCACGTGTTGCTAATACAATGGAACCTATTTTGAAACAGAACCCCACTTAACCATCATAGTCCCCAACACAATATTTTTACTTCCTTTTTAAGTGTTTCATATACTGTAAATTTCTTTTGTACACCATTTGTACTCTTAATAAACCTGACTCAATATAGATGCCACATAAAATGCCCAATCACTAATTCTAGTATTAAATATCCTGGGTTGGTCTCCCCAGCGCTTCCTTTGATGTGATTAGATGGACGAAGCCACATTTATATTCCTACCCACATGACAACAAAGTGTCAATCTTGTCTGATATCTCACTGTTCGAATCTCAAAAGTGTTTCTATGTACACCCAAGGTTTTGAACGAATCAACTAACAAACTGAACATGTAAGACATGGTTATCTCTGCTGTCTCAATAGAGATTTGTGGCCCAAAGATGGAACATCGGGCAAATGAAGGCTGAATCTTTAAGGTGTTAGAATTTGTACCATTAAAACAATTCCCTTTGAGTGCTATCAGGACATTAAGTTGATCAATAATTCTTTGTTTCCTTTATCTTCTTATCGGCAATGGTTTGAGGGCTTTTTACTGTTTTATTTGAACAACGCTAACAGTAAAGGCATTCCGTATGTGCCGTGACCACAGCTGCAACCACGACATTGTGCATATGGTGTTAAACATCAAGGTATTATCGGGACAAGTTGATGCAACCGAAATCATTGTTGCCTCTTGTCATAAAAGCCAAGTTTTTTTTATTATTCAAGTATAATAAAAATATTGACGGCTGAAACTTAACGTCAGTCCGTTATATTTTGATTTATAAAGCACATCCTGGCAGCTAAAAAACTCCAACCTAACTTCATTCAGTTGCATGTAGATTTAATAAACTCTATGCATTCACATTAAATTTATTATCATTATCCTCATAGCTCAAGCGATCGAACATCAATCAGTTGCATACAGATTTAATGAAACAAGTGACATTTTGAAGGCAATACTCTCAATTCTCGTGCAGTAGGTGCAAGATATTTTTGGCGTCTTCTCTGAGATTTTGCAATTTGTATTTGGTTCTAGAAACTTGATTATGAATTTACTGATGTGACAGTGTGGATTAAGGTGCTTGAATTGTTTGAACATATTGCGATGCTTTTTGTTTACTTAGATATGGACAAGGTAACCCAAAAGCCAGTATCTGATCCAGTCAACGTATTGGTACCTATGCCAAATTGTGTAGTATGACGTACTATAGTAGAGCTGTTTGCGGTTGTGTCTCCTTCATTTATAGAGACACGTGCCTCCGTACAGGAGAGAAGTTACAGCTTGTATTCTGGTATGATTGATCCAGCTTGTGATGTGTGTGCTTAATAATCTGTCCGGTGCCTTGATACTTTGATTGGCGAATGGATTTGCTCCACATCACTGCATTGCCGTGCAAAACTGAGTACGAAGGCGTCATCTATCCTACAAGATATTCGGCCATTTAAACATACCCCATGAAAAACTGATACATTTAAGAAAGACAAAACATTGCCCATGGATGTATCGGCGCAAGGTTCCTGGAACAAATTAGTCACTGTGAAGATTCTTTTGCAGGTTAAAAGTACACTGATACGTTGTAATGATATAGTGTATGTTCTTAAAGTTGGCAGATATTTCATGAAGCATAAGTCACTTCTCTCTCAATAACAATACAGATATATTACTATTTTCATGCATAAGCAGAACTAGACACATTAATTTTAAAGCATTTACTAGCAGTTATAAGTTGTGCAAGCACAATTAAAAATGTTGGTCCAGCATTTCATACAATAATGCATTAAGAGCATAAGAGTTAAGGCACCAGCATAGTCATCGTGAAAGCAGGTGGCCAGACTTTATGTGGGTATATTTGGAGAGCATCTGATCGACAAATATTGACCCAAACATTAGGATGTAAAAAATCCTTTTTAGTTACTTCTACTGGTCACGAGGGAGTACCGATCAGTAAAGCCACTTGCACATGTATCTTTCCTACTTACTGTACATATACCTCTTACATCTCCCATTAATGCTGGCTGTCAAAACCAGGATGGGAAAACCCTAAAACTAATGTGGGGACTGCCATCATTGCTGATGACCGCTTTCAATAAGGTGTCACAATCTTGTTGCTCAAGATGTTAAGACACGCCGCAGACTTTCATCAATTATGGACGTCCATCTATATCATCATGGCTTACGTTCAACGGCAGTTAGTCTCCGTTATATTAACATCGGCGAGTTTATTATTGGACAGTCGGCCCAGGTAGATTTGGCTATTGTTACAACACAGGTTTGTGGGTGTTATTTGATACAGTTCGGTAAATAGGCAAATTGACTGGTACTCATATAGCAATTCAGGATCGGTCGGTCAAGGTTAACCAGAATAATAAACCGCCTCAGATCAGTGTATCTCATTAACCTGGGGCCCATACTTAATGACAAAGAAGCTGCCCTGGCTAGTCTACAGCAATAGAAATAGATAGCCCATGATATATCACGTTTCAATATCTGTATCACTCCATGCATTTATAGGTATCATTTGATATAACTCAGTTTCTGCAAGTGAAATTTTACTCTACAAATCTATGGCATTTGGCGAAACGCTTTAAGCAGATCGGTAAATATTGGCTGGCGCGAGAACTGCATATACCAGGTGATTTTGGAATATGGTGTCTACCATAAAAGAGAGTAACCAAAAGGTACTTTGGCACGCACATTTTGTGGCCCTCCAAACTTCTTCCTTCAAATATATCAAAACTCTTCCAAACCTACTATATATATATATATATATATATATATATATATATATATATATATATATATATATATATATATATATATATATATATATATATATATATATATATATATATATATACGCAGAAAAGCTTGTTGCAATACTTTGTACAAATCGGCACCTTCCCTTCCTGCATAAATGGCAACGGACAGCTTCCTGTTAGTCCATATTCTGGTGCATAATCATGGTTCCTTTTCAAGTGTTATGCCACATTCATATCACTTTAGTGCAGTTTGTTATTTAGTTTCAGAGGTTCCTTTTTTCACACAAATGTGTTTCTACGCACCTTACCGATGGTATCATTTATCTCTGTTTACGTTGCAGACTTAAAATCTAACCTGGAACTTAAATTAATTTTTATTTGTGATAAGGGTTCTTATAAAAAAAAACTTTATATTTTAATGGGCTACCCCTGTATTATCCTGCTGTACCCACTATGTATTCTCTGGGCAGAGTATTCAAAATAAATCATATCCTACATCACATGAAAGCGGCAAATACATCACCATTCTGGAAAAACTGCTGAAATTGACCAGCTACGATGCACATATTTTCTGAAAACTTTTATTTCAAATTTGTTGCTGCGGTACCAAAATACCTGCACAGGGTCAACCTATGAATCAACCAACCGGCTGGAAGGTGGATTTGTGAAGTACCTTAGAGACAAGATTACCAAACTTCACAGCAACCTAAATGACACTTTCCGGTGACAGTACAAACAAGAGTTGAAATGTCGCACAGTGGGGCAATTTTAAATCCTGTCCATAAGACCCGTCACTTGACTTCTGACAGAATGCCCTTTTTCCTATGCATGTGATAAAAAACATTTTGAATCTTATCGTCTCCAGACACGAGTTGTCCCTTGTCATGAAGAAACATCCTTATGCACACAAACCACTAAGACTAGTCTTCATCCTGAAATACTAAAACTGGCAGCGTGTGTTTAATGTTCCTTTTATTTTAAAGCTGATAATGCGAGTTGTAGCTATTGGCACCAAGGCAATAAATAAGGGCTTCACCGTGGTATCCCTGAATATCTTTCATTGCAAATTTCAACAAAAATAGATATTCTTTGAATTGACATAACAGTGCTAGATTTATATTCCCTATAAACCGACATTCCATTTAAGTAACATCATGCCGACAGTTGCTGTAATCATAAGGGAGCATACAAATAGCCCACAGCAACAGTTTCGCTCACTTTTACCTAGATTGACACAACATTGACATGAACCTTGTTACCAAGATTCAGTCAAAACTTCAAATAGAAGAGTTAAAGTTTTCGCCTTGCACCCCTCCTCGTCAGCATAAAATCAACTCTTTGAAAGGAATCCCTCTTGATTACCCAGGCCTCCAGCTCTACTTGTATGCAGATGATACATCGATCTTTCAGTCCACAATGCCCATTAATGGGATCAAAATACAAATCATACTGATACCCACCATCTAACTTTCTCGAAGCTATTACAAGCGTCGGTCAAAATTAGAGTAATCATAATCACATTAACCTGAACCCCAGTGTCATATTTGATGCTGGACATTTCATGAAAAAAAAAAAAAAAACATTTTAATGCCACTGTCAAGCAAGGCCCACGCCAGCTGCGAAACCATCGTCGAACTGGACCTTGACTCGATTATAAAGCGACGGAAGCATTTATTCATGCATTTATCACCGAGTGAATGGACCACCGCTACTCTCTACATTAGAACTGCACAAAGTAAAGTTCAGCCAAACTGATTCATATAACATTTATGAATTTACCAATTCGAGTATATTAAAGGTGCTTGGCATCGCTTGAAAGCAGCAGGGCATTGTGTGATGCCCAGATTTTGCCTGATAACTAGCATGGCCATATAAAAAGTCAGATTCAGAAATCGGACAACCTGAAAGTAAGATACTTTTTCAATAATCCTCAGATCCACATTAAAATGCAAAGTGTGGTAGAGTAGACCCAATCAGTTCTATACAAACTTGAAAGCTCAAGACATGTGGGCGAAGTGGTGAATTTTTTTTATCATCCATACCAGCACCATGTCATATAATTTGCTTACATTTTGAATCGAGGTTATGTCTCTGAAGGGTCTTACTTTTTCCTTGAAGTCTAGCAAAATCTTATAGAAAAAGTCAACAAAGAAAACACCTCACCTTACTGTTAGTGAGACATGATAATGGCCTGATTACAAGCAATGAAATCCGAGGAATTATTATGTAACTGATATCTGAACGGTTATTTTATTATTATTATTTTTTTTTTTTAGTATCAAACATATCTCAATGTGAACATTTTTAGAGATGATATGGCAAAACAGAACACATAATTAATGTTTTAGCTTGAATTGTTGATGCGGAACTATGGCTTATTTTATGTTCAGGATATCTTTAATTTGTTGTATACAATATACAAACATGGTAAGATATGCTGAAATTTGTAAAGCAGCATAGCCACCAACATTTTTGTTTTTTTTTTCAGAAAAGCCAATTGACATATTTTTAATCCTAATATAGACGGACACAGAAGTGGGACACTTCCTGTGTTTGCAAGATTATGTATGACCTTCATCTATTTCCAAAGGTCAAAGGAACAATTAAATATTTCATATTACGAAGCAACTGGAAAACAGGTAAAATACACATTGTTCTTGATGGTAGTCACTCTCGCTGAAGGAGGATTATTATACAGCTGCACTACCTTTTTAGACTGCTCACATGTTGAAGGTCAATCACCATGACAAGAACTACCAATAGGCTCATACGACCCACATACATGCACCAAATGTAGGTTATCGGTACACATTGGTATCGTACGACAACCTGCTTGTACACACATTTAGTGGCAACCAAAAGCAGTCCTGATGATTTGATGACTCTTAACGGACACATGCAGAGTAGACGAAGGTCATTTGAAGAATGACGATGGAGATACTTTTACGACACGATGTACCTCTATCACGTTGGAGTCCGATATGTTTAAACTTCTATGTCTGGTGTTGCTGGTTGCAACGGGATATACTTTAAGTAGTCCCCGTCCCGTTCCCTCCCTGAAATACACCGGCCGGTAGCCCAAGACACATTCAAACTAGAAAAGAAGAGTTTGCTGCATAGCAAATCAGTGTGTATGTGCGTCTTCAAAGCTTATTGGTATGGCAATGTACAATTGAAATTTCAGTACTGCAGTGTATTATCGGTATGACAATGTACAATGGGTACTTCAAGTACAACAATTAATGTATGATCTGTACGATAATGTTACGCCATTGTAAATGGGCACTTCAGTACTAAGGTTGTGATCGGTACGACAATGTTACGACAGTGTACAATGACCACTTCATTACTACAGAGTATGATCAGGACGACAATGAACGATGGATACTTCAGCGCAACAGTGTACAACAGATATAACAGTTGGCGTAATCAACTGGTTTTCAGGAACAATGTTGGAAAGCCACACTTGACACAAAGCAGCCTCAGTGTAACAAGCGCCAAGTCTTACTTCAATGCACACAACTTATATCTTGGATGATGAAAGATACTTTTCCTTTTTCAAATTGCCTCAGAGTACTCTATTCTCAACCTAAGTTCAACTTTAAAACATAAATCGCTGTTCACTACCAACCAGTATGTCAGCCCAGCCAAGCTTGTGTGCAGGTCTATGTGGTGTATGTTGGAAAGCCACACTTGACAAAGAGCAGCCTCAGTGTAACAAGCTCCAAGTCTTACTTCAATGCACTCAACTTATCTCTTGGATGATGAAAAATACTTTTTTTTCAAATTGCCTCAGAGTACTCTATTCTTAACCTAACGTCAACTTTGAAACATAAATCGTTGTGCACTACCAACCAGTATGTCAGCCCAGCCAAGCTTGCTCCAATTCAAATCAAATGCGCGTAAACATACACTCAGAAACTGAATTTGTTTCCTTTCACTACATTTAATTGGATCAATCAGCTCCACAGTCATGGAAGACATACGTGGAAGTTAATGGTAGGTCCGACTATTATATTTTTATGGCAGAGTCAACCTTCAGTCACTATTGCATTTTTAATTTTTCTCACCAGGTGTCACTACCTAAGATAGTCAGGATTTGGAATTTCAAATACTCTTAATTTGCATAATTTAAATTTGTGTAGCCTTTGCTACCAATTCATCAGATGCGTATTAGTTCATATCATAGCAGAACTTGGAATGATTATCTCTATCTCTTATAGCTTTGAAATTATTCAAGTTTTAAAATTTCCAATGGTGCTACTTAGTATAATTTAAATTGCTACAGTTTTTGTTACTAATTAATAAGGTGTGTAATGGTCAACAACCCAGTAGTAGATGTTCGAATGACATCTCTATGTATTATAATTTTGAAGATATTCAAGACTGAAAATTTGGAATACACTTAATTATCATAATTTGAATTGCTACGTCTCTTGTTTTAGATTCATTACATGCGCAATGGCCAATATCCTCCACGTAGAAGTTGAAATAACATCTCTATTTATAACATATTTGAAGATCTTCAAGATTTCAAAATTTTAAATGATGCTAATTAGCATAATTTAAATTGCTACAACTTTTGTTTTAAATTATCAGATGCGCAATGGTCGATAACCCTCTAACAGAATTTGGAATGACATCTCTATCTCTTATACTTTTAATGATATTCAAGATTTAAAATTTCAAATACCCCTAATTTGCATAATTTTAAGCATCTTTATTCCTTTGCATAAAAAAGGCAAGGCTCCTTGAACTGAGGTACAGTCATGCCAAGTTTTGAGTTTCTGTGTATAATAGTGTCAGAGAAAAGTGTTGGAAAATTTCACTGGTAAAGAAAGAAAGAAAGAAAGAAAGAGAGAGAGCGAGAGAGAGAGAGAGAGAGAGAGAGAGAGAGAGAGAAAGAAAGAAAGAAAGAAAGAAAGAAAGAAAGAAAGAAAGAAAGAAAGAAAGAAAGAAAGAAAGAAAGAAAGAAAGAAAGAAAGAAAAAAACAGAAAAGTGTGTGTTGACACACACATTCTAATCAATGTACCTGCCCCACTTTATTGGTATAAAACCAGTAAACCATTATATCGGCCACATGGTCAAAACATATTCACAGAAGAGGAAAAATTAACATGCTACATACGTGCGTGTGAATATTTCTAAGCCACTTAAGTGTATAGCTGTAAAATGGCATAGGCGAACTGTTGTAGTGTGGAATAGTAAGTGTATTGGTATGGCCTCCCTGTTCACAGCTTTACCCATGGGATAAAAACAATCCCACCATGTGTCTCTTACTGGATAAATATCCTTGTTGCTATATCTTTCAAGTATGAACTACATTGTACTAAACAGACTTCGTATTTTATTCAAAGTGACTCTTCATTGGTTAATATTGTGCCTCGCCGAAACCTACCAAAGGCAAATTGTATTGATCACTTATTAAAAACCGGGAGATTTATGTATCAACAGTTATAAAAACAATGAAAGAGTAAATACTGCAAGTTCCTTGGTTCCAAGTTCAAGATTTTAGAGCACTAAACATCATAAGTCTTCTGTCAGAGGACTGGCTGGTGCCAACAATGCATGTAAACCTTGGCTATGACCAAGACTGTATGTAAGTACACCATGAATGCCTTGGCGACTACCAACACTAAAAACAAATGTATCAGGGAAATCTTGGCTATCACTGCACTACATGTAAATGTAGTGTGAAAATCTCAGTTGTTACCGTCACTGCTTATAGATGAACCACAACAAATTTGCCTATTTCCGCCACAGCCCGTAACTGTCAAGTGGATACCTTGGCCATAACCAACCCTGCATGTGCAAACCGTACCGTAACAAACTCGGCTATGACCTACGCTACCTGACAGTGTATCGGCACAACCATGGCAGAACTGCGCGTAAATGTAACGTGGCAACCGTGGCTATTACCAATGCTCCATGACAATGTTACCTATTACTAAGACTGCATGTAATTGTAGACTAGAAACCTTAGCGATAAGCACCACTGAGAACAGTAAGGATATCATGACAGACTTAACAAAACTGCACATTGGCTGTCATCTAACTAAATGCTGTCATGTTCGCATAGAGTGGCCAATTCCAAATGTGACAACACTGATTATTAGTGGCAGTGCATGTAATTGCTGCGTGGCAACCTTGGCTGTTAACAACACTGTGTAAATGCATAACGTGTTAACTTTGGCCATTACCAACACTTCATGTAAGTATAGTATAACAACTTAGGCTACTATCAGTACTGCATTTATATGTGGTGTACCCACCTTAGCTATTTCCAAAACTACATTTTATGTAACGTACAATCTTGGATATTAACAATACTGCATGTAAATAAGAAGTGGCAGCTTTGGTTATTGACAATAATGCATATAATGTGACACTGGCAACCTTGTCGATTATCAGCACTGCAAGCAATTTAACTGATGCATCTAAGTGCAGTGTGACAACCTTGGCTATTGCTGACACTGCATGCAAATGTATTGTGAGCAACTCGTCTATTATCAACATGGCACTTATGTATACCATGGTAACCTTGGCTATTACCAATACCGCTTGTAATTGAATTGTGAGAACGTTTGCTATTAGCAACACTCCATGTAACGTATAGCGTGGCAACCTTGGCTATTAATTCACCATGCATGTAACTGAACTGCAACTTAGCGTTAGCTTTTACCAATACTCGGTGTAAAGTGTAACGTGGCAACCGTAGCTATTGTCAATACTGCATTTGAGTTCTGCGTGGCAACTTGGCTATTAGCAACACCATATATATATAAATCCAGGAACAAAAAGAATGAATAATGAATCATTGTATGGCACGTTTTAACTTGATCAAGACGAGTTTAAGCATGAATCCTGGTAAACAAGTGTTACTTTTCAGAGGTAAGCAGATACCCAGAGAGACTGCCATCTACAAATCACAACTTAAATGGACTGAACAAAGCCCACAGTCCCAAATTATGGGTCTGTAATTCAGCCGATCAGATTGGACGAAAGACGTAGAATAATCGAATGGTCCGCAACCAAGCAAGTGGCAAAGAGTGTCCAAATGCAATGACTGACAGAAGCATATCCGCAATATTAGATAAAATGAGTTTGGAAATCTTGTATATGGAAATCCTGTGCGTGATAAGGTAGACATGGATGGCCTTGCGTTCTATGCAATGATCCCGAAGATACAGGAACCGTTATTAGAAGTCATGTGCTCAATGCCTCTTGTATCACCTTTGCAAAAGGAATAAACGGCAATCAATATATGGCTTTGCAACTGATTGCAGCCATGTCACGTTTATTGCTCAACCATGGGGCAGTCATTTCTGTACGTTTTAGTGTTATAAGCCACGAAACCTACGAAGCGTGGGGAATCAAAACAAATCGACTGCACTCAAGCTGTTTTGCCTTAGCGCTCAAAGACGCCCTTCTCGTGCGCACAAGTTTTTCATTTTTTTAAACAGCGTAATGGGGGATGATCGTGGATGTTCCGTCTTTGTGATAATATTTGCAGTGGGTAAACTTTTTTGGATCAACGTTTCTGCTTGCTGATGAGGCCATGCTAAAAAGTTGTCCACATTTACTACCAACAAACCATTGAAAATTGACTGCGACAGATCAAAAGACAAGTAAAAACTTTATAATGATTGCGGAAGTTGTGGACTGACATTGATCAGTTTGATACATTCAATAAAGACTAACGCATAAGAATTAAGACTAAGTTGCCTCGTGACGTTTGCTTTCTCGACTGGTTTCACTCGTTTCCGGTTTACACACCAGTTTATATTGGCGGCGATACATCAGAGGCGCGACGCAATGATACGTATATGCTAGGAGTATATCTTTAAGTTGCTAATGAAGTGCATACTACAGGTCAGCTTATTAGCCGACACCATCACGCCGTGAGCTGTTCAACTGATGATCTCTTTCATCTATATCTCCCCTTAAGCAGGTGAGGCAGCTCATGCTGACTGTCACACATGCTTCGAATCCTCATCAGCCCCGACTCTGTGATCAAACTGTCCACCAAGACTTCTCGAGTGGCCGTTCAGCTAGAGGTCTAGTTTTTCACTCCACGTGGAAAACATTCCATTTGCACACATTAGGAAGCACCCGCAATTTGTAGAGGTCACAACACACACCACCTTGTAAATGTCACCCTCATCCAACCGATAACTCTTTACCCTCTCTAGCATTACCCATCCAGAATGGGTCCTACAGAGAGGAATTCCTTATGCAACGAAGCTGTACCACAGGCATGCAATCCTCTAGAATTAATTTGAAAGGCAGTCCTTTGTTCAAATCACCGGTACTATAATGGTATATGTGTGTGTGTGTTCTTATCTGTTTTAATATGTGTTTTTACTGATCACTTTATCTGGATACACCACGGGTTAACCCCGCCCCGATGGTGCCCCGGGATAAGGGGGTAGTATTCAATAAATAAATTATTGATTTATGCTGTATGGACCATTGCTGTCTCAACAGCGTGCTACATCTGCAGTCAACTTTGTATCAGTCTTCATAATCACAATATTGAAACTGGCAGACATGGAAGACCTATTAAAATACCATCAGAACATCGGAAATGCGCGACATGCAGAAAACTGGAAGACCAATTTCATATTTTGGCTGCGTGTGAGATATCTACACTAAAGCGGACAATCCTTTTCAATAAATTAAGTAAAATTTCCCCTGTATTTTTATCCCTTCCGCGGGCCAGATGTAATTTGGTTAAAAAGGTTTACTTGTGAATTGTCCGTGGTTGGTTGCCGCGTTCAATCTCTAGGGGAACGTTACGCTGCCCCAGTGTTATCCAAGAAGGCCGAATGTTTTAACAAAATTCCTAACCTTCCATGTGATTTAAACTCTTGCCAAGCCGCGTGGCGTGTAATAGAATGACCCAGACAGTGAGCCTCTGTAAAAGTAGAGTTCACGTATCAATCTGTAAAATGTTTTGCATTTTTTCAAAATACCGTTAATAAGCTAGAATCATTCGCCGAAGGCAACAATCGAATGAAGGTTCAATTTTTAAATAAGTGAATTGCAAAAATTGTAATCAAACTCAGTTAAGGAAAGTGCTCCAATGTTTATTGTATTTTTAGGTCCTGAATGGTTACTGCATTCAGCTCACAACAGGAGGTTTCGAAGACTTGTCCCAAAAATGAGAAAGAAACATTTATCAAAAACTAAGGTAATTATTGCAGTGCCATCTAATTATTAACGTGGCAGACATAATCTGAGAGCATCTCCCCATCAAGAAAGCTCACGAGAAGAAATTAAAAAAGTAATTAACATTAGGAAGACCATCAATAAACAATGTGCATGTAAGCCCATGCTTCTTTGCACGAAGTAAAAATTTCAAATATTTATTGAAATAACCGAATATCATCAAATGCATCTAGGCCACATATGCATGAGTACATATGCACAGAGGCATTTAACATGATGCCTTCAAACGTATGTTTTAAAAATCACAAAGCAATAAAATTTCCACATCTGAAATTTAAGTATTTGTGTCTGTTTCCCATGAAAACCCTTATTCTGCAGAGTCTATGCTTCAAGTTTATTAGTAACATGTTTTTCTACAAATAGGGAGGGTCTCTATTATAGATAATGCATGTACCAGTACCTTCATTTTTGAAGCCCTGTGTCTTTCACATGTATCAATTTATAAATAATCGCTGATACGCTTCAGCTTCAATGCATAACTTATTTAATTAATTTTTATTTGATTTTAATCCGACGAAAATAACAGAGACATATATATATATATATATATATATATATATATATATATATATATATATATATATATATATATATATATATATATATATATATATATATATATGTCAAGTTGAGAATCGATAGGTGAATACACTCCTTCAATGCCATACTATGTGTGAACAGTTCTCTAATATTTCTTCCATTTATATGTACTGGAAGCTTTTCTTCTTTAATTTGGGGTCAATAGCTTCAAGTTGTGATTTTCTCCCAAGGAACAGTACCAGATGATTTGAGAAATACCTAATTGAAAAACATTGCAAGCAGTAGCTGCAAACATCTTCCACCTTCACATAGGAAGGAATAAGAAATCAAATGACAAATTTAAAAGCATGTGATCAACAACCTAATTACACAATCCTTCCTTCTTTTGCATTTTTTCAAACGCTTCTTGAGTAGTTCCTCTCTTCCAAATTTTATGAATATTTGCCTTCCAAACGATCTGTTGAAAAAAAAATCAGGCTTTGAAGAAAAAACCCGTACGATACCAATACTTGGTAGACATAACTGACCAAATGTATAATAGCCTAGAAAATAATGGCAAAGAGCGGTTTTCTCAGACTTAGGAAGAACATTCGTGCTTAAGTACTACAAAAGCCCCCTTTGCAAATACAGACAATTCATGACTTTCCCCCAACAAGTGGAGCCACTGTGCACAACTTCTTTCTTACCTCCATTCACAAGAGAATCCCCTTTGAGGGGCAAGCCTGCTTGATTGTATATTTTTAACATGGGCACCTATGCAGGAACAAACCTCAGGTGATGGGAAAATATGAATACATGTTCAGATAGCTGTGCATATGAAAAGAGTGTGGCAACTCAACTGCAACAATGTTTACACAACAATGAGAAAAGGGAAACTTAATTCAGTATGTGAGGGCAATTTTGGGAAAACAAACTGCATTTCCTCAGTGAAATGCTAGCAAGTACCTTGTTCTGAGTTGATCTTTTCAGAGTGTGCACATACATAAATGACTGGTGAGTAGCCACTGTTGACTATGCTGCTGCATGGTAGTGAGCAGACATTCCTCAATGTCAAAATGTATTAAGTGCATAGGTGTCAAAAACTATGCAGGTAATTGTCTCGATGTGCCCAGTGATTTCCTCACCTCCAATGCCTACAGAAAGCCCCTTTGCCGGGGTAAGACTACTTGCTTGGATAGTTTTAACATAGGCACTTTCCACAGAGCAAGGTTTACATGATAAAATAACTTGAATATCTCGGCTGCACAAGTTTAAGTATGGCAAGAAAATGGCCTCTAAACTATTCATGAAACCTTTCATAAAATGTTGAACTTATAACAATAGGTTAAGACTACTTTAGGGCAATAAAGCTTGCCTAATCAGTGACGTGTCTGCCATAACTGAAACAATGGTGTTTTGCCCTTTAAACACCACACTTGTATGAATGGTAATATTCCACAGAGCCATATGCTGTGGAATCATGAGCACAGACTGCCAAAATGTATTCAGTTTAAAGGTTTCACAAACTACTCTGGTGATTAACCCCACAGGTGTCAGAAACCAACTGACACCTATGCAAGTGTGGGTGGTCAGTACACAGATACGGACTACCATATGAGGGTCTCAATAATTTTGCCTGTAAAAAGTTTCTAACATCTTCAAATTAAAAATTTCTGGTACATTACTAATGTTGACATGCATACTGATCAAAAAGTTTTACAATTTATGTTAATGTTTCTATAATTGATCTCAAATTTACTTTAAAGATTGGTACTTTTAACATGCGTTACCCTTTGCCAAAGCAAAGGGTAACGCATGTAAAAGTACCCCCAATCTTCTCAAGTAATCTTGAGATCAATCTATAGAATCTGTTAAAGAGTCAATTGTCAACTTCTTTCGATCAGTATGCATTTGTGGAGAGCTGTATAAAACAGAATTCAACTGGTTTTGATTGAGGAACAACTCTCCTCATTTTTACCAACAGAGACAGGTGTCCCACAAGGGTCTATTCTTGAGCCACTATCTTTCTGACTGATGGAAGTGATGTAGTCTAGTTCATGTTTGTGCCCTGAAACTATGACCGATGATGCGAGCATCTTTCACAAAGTGCGTGATATAAAAAAAAACTGATCGCAAGTGGCATTTCAGATATCAATAAAATAACTTTAGGGGTTTTTGTGGGGGGGGGGGGAGGGGCAGATCTGACGAGATATTATCAATGCCATCAGATCTTTGCTTTTACTTTTCACACAACTAGGCGAAAAAATGATCACTTCCTCCCTTTTCTCAGAAAGAAAAATATCCATAAAGTCCGTGCATTTAGGAATTACGCTGTGGTATATTTTATTCTGGAATAAAAGATATAACTGTTATCGTAAAGAAAAAAGGGGCTCGCGACCGTCTTGCTTTTAAGAGTGCTGAAGTAGAAATGGTCTCCCAATCCCTTAGTAAAAATCTACAGGACTACGACCCTGGCGATTTTCGACTATGGGTACGTTTTCTTTATTAATTGCACCCAAAGCTCCAATTCTCTCCTGGATGGTGTACAAAGCGTGTGCACCTTTTACGATCGTCTGCTGTTTGATCCAGGCTGGCAACCTTACCACGAATTTTATTAACAATATCTATTTTGCAAAAGGATGAGTATTGCAGTCCCTTCTTACCCATCCAGAATGATCGCCTCAGATGTACCAATGCCA
Source organism: Hermodice carunculata (assembly GCA_964020975.1). Taxonomy (NCBI): domain Eukaryota; kingdom Metazoa; phylum Annelida; class Polychaeta; order Eunicida; family Amphinomidae; genus Hermodice; species Hermodice carunculata. The sequence continues at coordinate 130,000,420 of OZ026612.1, read as the reverse complement.
GTGAGACGCTTCGTCAGCAAGTACCTGGAACTTAGGTAAATCAAGCATAGAACTGAGCTCCACGGCGACTTCCTTCGTCCTTGTACCTTTGGATATGCGATTGTACAAGTTTATAATTGTCATGTTATTTTCTTTTTTGTTTTTCTGAGGCCAAAATACCCACATACTGTAGGTATAGGATCGAAGATTCCTGAGTATATTTCACACACAAATGTTACTAAGCTACTCTATACAAAAACTCCCGCCTTTTTAGATTGATTGTTTAACATATGCCAAATGCCCGTACAAAGTAGTAAGAAAACATTTTGCCTTGGGTGCCCCCGATATTGAGCCCTTCGAATTAGAAAAAGGCCTCTGGATACAGTGTTAGCTATTTTGGCAGCCGGAGTAAATTCATCCTTATTGATTCACACAGCAGACGATCGCCTGACAGAATACATTCTGTCTGGGTCGCCATTATTGATACACAATGACAATATGCTTTTTTTTAAATTATTTTTTGTTATTTACGCTGCAATATGTCCCGTATACCAAATTATTTAACTTCTAAATATTTCTGTTTATCTCGATAATTCTGATGGCATCAGATCATACGTCACACTGTTACACTGCTTATAACCTTGTGTTTTCCCGTTAGGGGTCGCAGTTTTTTTGCGATGTTCCGCGTGTTTAATATAAATTGTGTACGTCCATATCTTTGCACAGCCCTCATTACACTTCAATGGTAAACATATTTGGTCATCTAGGTAATGTAATATGTTTAAAAGACATAGAATAAACCACAAAATGTTACATAAATTCCCGATTCAGCAATACTGGTAGCGCAAATAAATGTCATGTCTAATAATTTGGACGGAATTAGACAATATTTCCGCTTTTTTGTACATCTGTTAGTACTTTGATGTTTAACTGCAATTTCCCTTTTTAAATTGATTGTTTTCATATGTAATGAAAAAGCAATCGACAAACAGTGTGAAAGGTATTTATAACTTTCAAAAAATATCACACGAAATAAACCATCCGGTGCCAAAGTAAGTGGAAGCGCCAAGATATGTCACAGCAAGGCTGGGGAAGCTCCAAAACCAGTTATAGCAAGAATGTGGAACCTCGGATACTTGTCATAGCAAGACGGTGGAACCTGTAACACCTGTCGAAACAGGACTGTGGAACCTCCGTTACCCGTCATAGCAAGACTGTGGAATCTCCATTACCTGTCAAAACAAGACTGGAACTTCTAGTAGCTGTCGAATCAAAACTCTAGACCCTCCAATACCTGCCGTGTCTTGTGAAAAAATTGACTCGAAATAGAAGGATTATTGATGAAGAAAAACCATATTATGTCCTTTACATTTGTATTAATGTTTCACTTCCATATTGAAGCCATTGGAGCCATGAAAAGGATTTATTTGCATCAACTTTAGTTTTGATAATCCTGTGAAATGTGTGTAAGATCTGAAACCAATGCTTATTGACATCAAATCCTGGGTTTTGACACATAAAAAACATATAACCATGATAATTGAAGTTAGAAAGCTTCGTTCCTCTATACAACCATCAATTTATTATAATATACATCTGTGATTTGATTTTGAGTATAACCAGATGAGCAAAGTCTGAGACAAAACGGCAGGGGTCGTTATTTTTGTAGTTATGTCGGCTCTTCTTGGAATTCACGAAGCAAACGACTGGAAAGGTAAAGATACATGCGCGGACGAAACCCTTTCCCTCCAAGACGACCACCTCCCCCAAGGACATCAGCAAATCCAGGATACACGGTTATAACCAAGAGACCAAGTTCTTCAGTTCCTGGGAAGTGACATTAACCATTTTCCACGCATTCCAATTTTGTGAAATTTTACTTGTTTCATATACGATGCTTCGTGTATTGTACTCCATCCAAGGGCGGTAGAAAACACACCGAACCTGACATACTTACGAGCCAAATTAATGTCAAGCTTATGATAAAGGTGGATAAAGACATATGTGGAATGGTCAAAAAGGTGGAAGATATGAAGCTAGTGCGCAGTGAGACTGGCAACTTTGTATCAATATTACCTATTTGATTTTTTCACAAGTACATTAAACCTATATATTTTCTAATTACTAAATATCCATAGGTTTGTGGCCATACGTTTGGGGCTTGTTTTCTTTTCTTCTTTATTTTTATTTATTTATTTTTGTTCGTTTGTTTTTTGTTTTTTTTTTTTCTTGAATTTTTTTAAAATTTTTTTCATTCCTTCCGACTTGGTAGGATTTCACACTTTTTTGCCCAGATGTCGCACAATTTTTTTCAAGTTGAAATCACAAGATAGATATATATGTATATATATATATACATATATATATGTGTATATATATATATACATATATATATATATATATATATATATATATATATATATATATATATATATATATATATATATATATATATATATATATATATATGGGGGGTGTCCAGGATCGAATTCAATGGTGAGTCCTGAAATAGCATAAATAAAAATTTATGAAATTTTTCAGTTGGTCCTGACAGGTTGTTCATTTTCGTACTCAAATTGCTCCAAAAGTCACGGAAGGGTTAGTCAGAAAAAACTTCCTGGGATCCGCTCCTTGATATGATATTTTTCTTTTGATGTCCGTTGATTTTAATGTGATAGAGCAAGTCGTTTGTTTGTGAGGCTAGATACAAATTGCATTGTTTGAGCAAAAAACAGTTCCTGGAAAAAGTTGCGTTGAAAGAAAATGTTGCAAATTCTTATTCATTTATGGCTGTAATACGACACATACGCATTTCTTCCATGGAGAGAAGAATGGGGCAATAGAGACTAATCCGTACCATTGTTCTGAATACTTTAAAATTCTCTAGACTATTGGTGTAAAACCACAATCCACTTATTGGGCCCCAAATATGGAGAGCCGCATGTGAACCCACACCCAAGCAAGCCAAGTGTGGTTACGTTTGATGTTCTCAAGTTGAAAAAAGTCGGGTTTAAGCCACAAAATACGCGTTTTTTTGAATGACAATATCACAGAGAGATTTTGTGGCTTAAACCCGACTTTTTTCAGCTTGAAAACATCAAACGTAACCACACTTGAAACCTTTTAGTGTAAACAAAAGTTTTGTTTTCATTTTTCTAGTATAAATTTTTTTGTTCACACATCCGAAGTTTTGGGAGCATGCAGTTTAAGTATCAAACTATTAAAAATATCAAAAAGTGATTAGAGGTTATCCAAAGTTGCTGGTTTCAGATTTTCCACCTTACGAATACCATTTTCACAGTTGTCTATTACCTTGCAATGTCAATCTTTGTACTTTATATGATAACTCTACGCGTGTCACTTTTCGTGAGTACGTAATACCGATCCATCCAAGAAATAAGTTAAAAAATACTATTCTGATAACCAAGGGTAAAAGAATATCACAGTAGTAAGCGCACAATCTCAATTGTATTACCAACTTTGTTTATATGTAGATTGGAGTGGAGAAATAGTATACATACGTGTTTTCAGCCAAGAATAGTTGTCGCACTATATTTACTCTGCATTCCATGGACTTATTCAGCACAAACCGAATTAAAACGAATTGTAACTTACGTCTTTCTTAAATAGTAAGCGTTCCTGCTATGTATACAGTCCATTTCGCAGGAATGTCTGCCGAGGTAAAAGCACTAATATATACCATTGCACAAGCTCCGCACTATTGAAAATATGAGCCAAGTAAAAAAAAAAAGTTAACCATGTTGTACCAGGAAAAATAATATGGCGTCGTTTAGCTTAATTTTCATGCTGGTAGCCGTTTCAATTGACCGGAATCCCATACTGACAATGGTCCTGTATGAAGCAATACAAGCCTTATGTCGAAATGCCACCGGCTGTTAATTCAGAAAACAGTGGAAAATAAAACAGAGAATTTGTCGATATACTTACAGAAACACGATAGGAAGACAAAGTGAACAGCTTTCGAGTACCACAATATAGAACAAAATTCTCCCTGAAGGGAAACAATAAGTACAGGAAGGACAGAGGGGACACACCCATTGTTGAGCGCGTGCTTCAGCATATTTTGGCGCCCGTGTTGCTCAGAATTTTTTTCACAAATGTAAATATCATGCGAGCAAAAACAGACACGGTGTGTTTCCAACCTCTGTAAAGAGCTATTAATTGGTATGTTATATATAAACTGGTATGTTATTTGTTGGCTGGATTGATCGACGACTGGAAGAAGAAGGTCGTCCCAGTTTTTACAACTTTATGAGATTTTTATGGCTGTTATTGACTTCCTTGGTATCAATGAATAAGCGACTTAGCTCAGAAAAATTCATGTAAAGCAATATAACAATAGACTATCGATTGGCTGTAGTGTACATCTATTTTTTTGAGCTCAACGGTGCTCTTGCATGAAAGACGACACAAAAATATTGTGAAAAACTCTTGGGCTCTTCGCTAAAGAGGCGCGCTGTTTTACTTAGGGATCACACTTTATCATGGGAAATGTTCTTATTTCACACAGAATTTTACCTTTCGGTGTTCAAATGTGGTTGTGACGTTGGCGAAAGATCTCCACAATGATTTCAAGCGTGATAAGGCCATGAATAAATTACTGCGTCACACCGGAAATAGAACACATTGGCATTACTCTTTTATTCACTATGTCAGATGTCTTAATCAGTGGCGCCGTCTATTGAACAGTATTTCTAGTATTGTCTTACCTCCGGGGCTACTTATGGGTTATGAAAAAGGTCTATTGGCCATTAATAAAGACTAAAGTAAAACAACACGAAGCATCTGGCCTTGTTGTGCCTGCAATGAAGTGCAGACGTCATTTCTATACAATATAACAGCACGAAAGCACTGCCAGCCACTGATTACTACATGTGACGTAAAGGATTTATAAAAGACTAATGCGAATCGGTTTGATAAGTCAACTCACCACGGTTGCAAAACCATGCACGGTCAATGTCACAAGAATGAAGTTACCCAACTACATAAACCATGATATGATGAACACTAAATCGGTCATATTTTTTTTATTCCATCAACAGAGATACATAAAATACCATTGGCTCAAGGCAGAAATATGATTTTAAAACTTAAGATGTTGCCCACGGTAACCATAAAACAACATTCAGGAAGAGTTAGTTATCATATCTAAGTAAGGTTTTGGAAGGCTGAGTCAAGAGCCCCTCACTACGTTGACCTAGACTGCCTTGAGAAAAGGTAAGGGTTAGTTGCCAAATATCAAAACAGATCTCTTTACTGAACTATTTTCGGCAAGTTAAAGTCAAGACAAAAAACCGAAGCATACGACAGATGAATTAAACACCAGTTATCGATCAGCTTAAGTGTCAACAAGTAGAAAAAGCGTCAAATGTCGGTATCCAAACTGTTGTGCCCATCGTTAATCAATCTGGGTTTCTGAAGAAACTTGGCAACGGCCAATAATCCGCACGAAGCACTAATGTGTACACTGTCTTAGCAGCCGCCCATTGATCGCATCCCGAGTTGACGTAATAGCGCCACAAAGGCACCACGGTATGTGTCAGTACGGAATTCGGAGGGACGTGGTAAACAATAAACAATTAAATGAACAGAGAAGTTTGTTTCAGGAAGATGCAAGCAGAGTTTACTCCAATATATGCAGATGATATTCAACAGGTACCTCCGTAAGGAAGACGTAAATTTGCAAATACATTGTCTTTAAATGAACATGCCCTGGATCCATGGCTGTGGCTAGACTTATCCGGTGGACGGTTAAGTCATAACAAGTGGATAACAATACTGGGATAGTTTGGCAGATTATCACGGCATAAGGTGGTATCATGCCATATCATTTCGCAGATGGATAATCATGGCGTTCCGCTGTTTGTTTTTACCATCTTTTTCTCACCAGAACGACAAACCAATAAAAACCTGAGTATATCATGCATGTATCTTTCATACTGTAGAACTGTATACCAATTTTTGTTGTTGGGCAGGATTACTTGTCTTCACGGCGATATTTGATCTCTGAATAAGTATCATAACACAATGCCTCTGGATAGAAGCATGTTCCAAGCTCAGGAATGAAAATGGCGAACCAGTTTCATCCATCTTTTCCTTAACTTATTCCTTTGTGTCACTGACCAGTAACGTCACACGGCATACTTGCTGATCTCCCAGGTCGCACAGAATGCTTGCTGATCGCCCAGGTCACAGCATGCTCTTAGCTCGCGCAGATGACCCACATGCTCGTTGAGAAGCCAGGTGAGAGACTATGCTCGCTGATCAGCCAGGTGACAGAGCATGCTCGTTGATAAGCCAAGTGACAAGGCAAGTTCGCTGATTAGTCAGGTGACACAGCATGCTCGGTAGGTTACTGTCGAAGCTAACATATATGTTTAATGACATAAATGCTGATGGTATATATGTGATAATAAAATAGTTTGAAACTTTAAAGGTGAAACATACATACCTGATATTTTTTTACGATTGTGGGATATTCTCATGTTCTCCAATGATAAAACTGATAGAAAAAAAGCATAAGTGGAACATTTTACTGGTACTGCAGTGCTAGTAGGTTCTACGACATTCCGGATGCTTACATTTCCTTATACATATGTATGTATGAAAGTATGTGTGTTTATGTGTGTTATAATTTTTACTGTTCAATGGACACAAAGATGGGGCCTACTCTTTTACTTACATTTGAAGATGCCCAAGAGAACGTTAAATGCGCTTCGGATTTAGATCGGTTTGTCTCTAAAGGAAGGTAGCGTGGTGAACATTTATTGTACCAAACTGATGCTACACAAGCGACATAATCCCGTCCAGAGGTCTATGGCTTACGCTACGTCTGCGAGTAAACTCATTATTACGCCGGACAAGAACTGGCATGTCCTAAAAACAGAGATAAACACTTGTTTTCTATCAGCCTGGCGTGGCTAAATCAACATTCTTTTGACCTGACTAGATCCATGTTCCAGTGGCCACAGAAGTAGGGTTCCTAATACCATCTGGAAAACAAGGACTAGGGAATCTATCTATCTTTATTTCAGACAGAATGCTTTACATCCAAACTCTTCTCTCTGATGATAAAACCTTAAGCTATATAAAGCCTTGCTAACGTATGAAATATAATTTCGTTACAAAAGCCACATGGGGTAGGAGTGCGGGTTCTCAAGACACTAGCCGTTTGCTGACGTTTGTAGTGCTTCAATTTCAGTAATCTCTCAGAAGTACACGCCTCGATTAGGCCTATATGGTGATTTCTCTAGCTTGGAAACTATTTGACCAAACATGCTAACCATATTTAGGAATATATTGTTTAACTGAAGCTTAGAATATCGCATGGACTGGGCTACATATAGAAATTGCAGCTTGGGTAACACTCACATAAATTTATATTCGGTGTTTGAAGCTGTGGTAATTTTTCCCATGAAATCGATTATAAATCATCACTTACTGCATATTCTTATAAAAAAAATTAAAACCTCAGCTTCATGTGAAAAAATGTAATTTTTTTATACCTTCGGGATTTAAAAGGAGCGAAATATATTTAATTCAAAGGTGATACCGGTATTCTTGCTTAAAATGGTGACAGAGAGAGCTGGGTTCTGAGTATTGCAATGTGTAGTTTTTTGTGGTTTGGAGAAGGAAAGCACTTATCATATATTTTTTAATTGTTTTCTGTGAACCTTATAGAAAATTAATTTTCTTTCACTGGAACCACTACCACCGTATTTGATTACCCATAAGGCACGCTCTGGTTTGTCAAAAATCCACATATGCATTTGCGGCAGGGAAAGAGATTATATAATATGGAAAACTTGTGGCATTAACGTTGCACTTGGTTTGCAGCTAAGTAAGTGACTCGCTTTTGAAATACATAGCATCGCTCATACACTGAACGAGTGATACACTGTTTTCGTGCTAAAGTGATCATCAATCTATCTTAATGAGTCCCTACCATGAATATCAACTGTCACTGTCTGTCTCACTGTCTGTCTGACTGTCTGTCTATCTCTCTGTTTGTCTGGTTTAATATTAAGTGCATGTTCACTTACCAAACCAACTGAATAACCAGAAAAATTAAAATACTTATCTGTTATATCTGGCCCTGACACATGAACCATATTTTAGAGATAACATTAGTCCACATCTAAATACACAAAGATATATTACCTACAAATGACCATTTTGGAGAAGTAATCACGGCAATTTATGCCCGCCCAAAGACAACCTATGAGTCTCCCGTGATTGAACCACCGAAGCTGTAAATAATAATTCCTTTACTAAATTGACAACCAGCTTCTTAGTAAGTGGCAAACTTAATTTGGATAACAATTAAGACATTGGGAACTGACATGTTTCATGTTATGTATCTCCCGATGTCCATAAATAACAATTAGTAAAAAATACTCCATTTGACATTGCAATCAGATTCCAAATTTTCAAGTAATGTATGAATATACGTGCGTACTTACGTACTTATGTATGTACATGTATGTAGGTAGGTCCTATGTATGTAGGCAGGTAGGTAAATATTTATGTATCATTCTTATTTTGGGTGTCTTTCCATTTTGCGTATACCAACAACTTCTCTTCACATTTTGCGTCAAACACGTTGATTTCTTTACAATTTGAGACAATAATACAATATTTTAATATAAATTGACGCAAAATGTAAACTTACATTTTACATTAACTTTACATTTTGCGTCTGTACACCGGTACAGTCTGATGAACTGTATTATGGAGACATGGCTGAAACACAGGCGTTTGTGCTACCACTCATGATGAACCAAACAAATATTTGCAATCTACAATGAGAAACATGGATATATAAAATGCTGTAAAAATCACGCAGAGACAATTACCACGCCGATCTTTATCTTGTGTTCAGAAATACATTGACTTGGATTTGTGATATTCACTATCTGCCCAACTATAGCAGGAAATTCAATTTGTTCACGTTAAAACGTATAAGTAAAAACACCTAATGTTTTAATAATATGAACATCAGAGTTGATTATCCGGGAAGTAACCCATCAGACTGATCCTACCAGCCCCAAAAAGGTCTCGGTTTAACTTCGAGTGCTCCTGGAATGCTGGGTATTCTTCTGTTAGATGTAGATATAACTCGGAAGAGTGTGTGATTCCTGTGCAGGGAGGGTTAATGACCTGTTGGAAAGCCGTATATTCCTGGGTGACAACGCTACCAGCAAAACATTCGGCGATGAGTGTTCATTCAAAGAATGCTTTTATTAATAGTAATAATAATATTATCCATTTCCCGATGAGTAAAGTAATACAATATACTACAGATTGGCGTCCAGTATAGCCGAATACATTCCAATTTGTATGCTGGTCTAAGCAAACCTATACCAACCAAATGATTTTAAAGGGTAGAATTGTTTCTATGATTCTTTCATGCAGGTCAGTAGTTCTGAAAGTAAATTGTTGCAATTGCCCTTGAGTGACAATATGGCAATCAACTACACCAAACTCCCCTCATAGGTCTATGGACGCACAGATATTTTTTTTGGCGGCTGTAATATATAAGATAGGCATGTCTTAATTAAAAAATGTTGAGGGTCCTATGCTTAAAACCTTTGTCTGTATGATGCGCGATCTATTTAGAGGTCCCATGCCTTACTAAAGCGAGTCCAACCAACTTTTTCCCTAACTATAGGCAACATACTACCAATTCAGTATAGACCCATATGTTTTACAGGGATAGCAGACTTGTCCAAGCCTATACCAATCACTCTCAATCACTCTCCATGGCACAGATTTTGGCCTACACGTTCCGACATAACTGTCACGTGGTGAAGAACGAAGGACTTTGGGAAAACTATCGTTCACATTCTACAACCAATGCCGCGACTTTATTAAAGCGAATATCATATCTGATGAAAGATTGTTAGTATTATTGGCAATAATACAAACAGTATATTATCAGATACTATAAACGGTTTGTAGGCAATTTTTCTGGCCACTGGACCAAGAATATGACGATAAAATTAAGAGATACCCTTTGCAAAAGTATCTTTGTTTTTGTGATCTAAAACATGTAATTCGATGGACACCTTCAATGTTCAGTTTGTCATGAAAATATTTGAAGCTACAGATTTTTTTATGCTCGACAATTCCACCCGGGCGATGGCTGTTAGCATTCAGCACGTCCACTGCGTGGCCAATCGGCCAAACATATATGTTTAAAATGATAGGTTTTGATGAGAGTGAGAGAGGACAGCAGTATTTATTTACACATGGCTCGTCCATAACCTTGATGTATAATAGGCCTGGTAGTTTATGTCGAGCCACCTAGTGGCATTGAGCCCTGTCCCTGAAGCATGAATATCCTTCCCGTATTACCTACTCTTTTACCGACTTCAACTGTGAGAAGAAGGTAATTTTGATTACAGTGTCTGCATGGTCATTACTATCACATTAGCAAGCCACTTTGGTCTCGCCAAACTAGCCTTAGATATTGAATTAAAGGCTCCCTTTGCTCAGCGCTCACGGCTTCTTTGATATAGGACAGCGTCTGATGATCACTGAACGAACAACTCGGCGTGTGTCAGCATGGACAACATCAAAACGACGTAGATATCCCTGCTGACAAGAGATCTGGTGATAAGCGAGCAGTGCTTTATTTTCACGCTACAGAATGCCAAATTACAACAGTGTGACAAAGACGCTCGGAGATCGTACATCGTACTAATTGGTTGGAGCGTCCAACCAAAATCTTGTGATTACAGCAGTGACTTTCCCTCAGATTCACAGTTACCATTACTGCATTTTGTGTACATGTTACTTCCAATTATTTATATAAATACCCTTGCCCTTCATTAATGTTTTTGTGTTATTTGTCAAAGTGCTTCGCGGCACGTAAATGCAATTGCACACCGTCTTTCTTAAGCAAATTGATTGTTTGTATGCTGACCTTAAAAAAAACTATCAAACATTTAACAATTCATTACATATATATCCGTTGACTTAAAACTAGAAGACTGTGACAGTCCTGTTCTCATGTGTCTTTACAAGCACAGACTGAAGTGCTCCTGTGTTCTTGCAATTAGATCAAGTTCTGGCTCAACAGTTCTCAAGTGACCACTCAAAACAATGGTTGAAAAGGTCTCATGTTACACCATAAAACACTAAGTTCAATGAAGGAGTCACGTGACCTTGAGAACTGGGCAGCTATCGAACATGTGCACCTCATTTTATCCCGTCTAGAGCATCATTCCCATGCGCATCATTAAATCTATAGTTCTGAAATAGTATCCTGATCAACAGACCCGTGAAGTTACCACTTTGTCCTGTGGCCTTGCATGTACGACATCAATGTCACCCATGTACACTGTCTAGCTTTTCTTTCTGGAGGACTACCACTGCTTGCCCACTAAGACAACTCTGGAGGCACCATCATTTTTTAAAATGGAAAGTGGAAAGATCCACCATTACCAAGACATAAGCTAATATGACAGTTTGACCTTTCTCGGCCACTGACGATCAAAATACCAGCACCAGAAAGACCCCATAGGTAGTTTCCTATTAAATTAATAATGTACCATGGGCCTAGGATCCCTCATTATAACGGTATAAGCCAATATGTCCCTTTGACCTTTCAAGGTCACTTAATGCGTAAGTTAACGACACCGAAATAAAACTTTTTAAGTACTCTCCTATACCGCGATATAAGCTTATATGACACATATATGCCCCTAACCCGGCGGCAACAATGCTATCATGTATATGTACTCTTACTGATAACTCGTAATATAAAAAATTCGTCACAATTTAGGACATACCAACAGCATCCTTCGACAAGGTACATTCCCCCCAAATTTCAGCATAACATGAGTGATGGTTTTGGAAATTTCCAAATTAAACGAGTACACAAAAATTATGAAAAGTATCACAAGGCCACCTGTTGACCACATTAAACTCTTTCTCAGAAGTACTCAAAAGTACTCCTATGCAATTCAAAGCAACTTGCCAAGTAGTTTCTGAGAAGTTGCTTTACAATTTGGCCAAAAGAACCAGAAAGAGTCTGTAAAAATCCAAAATTCACTATTTAGACGAACATGCCAGACACTTACCCGAAATAGATCGCCATCAAGTTCGAAGAGCATCTGGTCAGTTTCGGTTACAAGTCGAAAACATGAATTGTTGGCAGATGACGGAACGACGACGGGCTACTGACCATCCTATAAGCTCAGATGACAGATATGTCAGCTGAGCTAAAAATCAATAAACGCAAATATTTGTGTAGTTAGGTATACATATTTTCATCATCCTGTTCGAAAAATAATTATAAAACAATGACAAAATTTTTGCAGTGGGTATCTGATTTGATATAAGAAATGCATAGTTTGAACGAAGGTCCGGGATTCAGTAGAGCAGCAAATATGTTATGGGTACGGTATGGTCCCCGGTATTGTACCGACCGTTTCCTCATAGAAGTATTCCATACAAAGATAGTTTGACGTTTACATGGAAACTGTGTCAGCCTGGGTGTCATGGCCATGCTCAAGAAAGCTGTTAACCCTTAAAGTGCTGATTTAAGATTGAGTCAACAGCTTTCCTTGGGACACTTTGCGCGCATTGCGCGCAAAGTGTCCCGAGCAAACTGTTGACTAAGACTACTATTTGCTTCAGAAAAGGCTTGCTGGTATTTGAATGAAAGGCATCTTCATGAGGAATTTGAATCTTTTAACCATTACATGTTTAATGGTAATAAGAAAGCAACTATAGCAGTGATTAGCACTCTAAGGGTTGACCTGGGTCATTCGTTATTCTTTGGAAATATAGTCGTGTTGGTACTTGAACGAACATTTTTTTGTCACGAATATATGAAGCTGTCTCCATCTTAACAAGTTGTATGAGCACAGTTTTTGGCTTTATTAGCTCTATAAAGAGTTGGAAGGCTGTTTCTTTTGCGCCAAAACTATGCATCTTCAATCGTGTACCTTGAATGTTATAAAACACAACTATGTAATATTCCTAGGGCACTGCTATTTTTATTAACAAATAAATGTCATTGTTGGAGGAATAGTTTTATCGTGGTGTCAAGGCATGCATGGTTGACAATGTGCTAAAAGATTCCATTACTTCGCATTTAACAGCATGCCGCTTGCACAGTGGAACGACAATTTGGTTTGATACTCACTTGAAAGCAGTTTACTTGGTCTTATTTGGTCTGAAACATTTTATTCCTCAAAATCACGATTTTTGTGAAACATGAAAATCAAGTAAAGTCATTGATGAAATAGTTAACAGTGTCGCAAATTTCCGTTGGAAACCATCAAATAGTACAGAAAAACATGATCCATATTCATAAATTCCAAACCCAACAATGACAGGAAAGAGATTCCAGACTTGCGAAAGCATCAACATTTATCTTTCAATACCAATGTGAAGAAACAAATTTCACTCCTGACTTGAGACAGGCAGTCACCCTTAAAAGGCAACTGGTGGTTTTAAACCGGTCCTCTCAACCTTAGAAATATTCATCATTAACTGCAGACACTAGTTCTTTTCCAAAATGTTTATGCCTAACATCTCAAAACACCAATTTCATTACTTCTGCCAAAAATATAAAAGAGACCTGTTAGGCCTATCACCTTTTAGTTCTCCCGACTTGTCATTCAGCTAAGTTTACAGCAAAATACTAAAGTAGGCCTGCATCGTTTTTGTGATCTTTATGAATCTGGAACATTATAAACACACTCTACCTCCACCATAAAGCTTTTGACAAAAACAGTCCTTAACTTGCGTACCAGCATCTGTCAGTCATGGGGAAGAAATGCCATTACTGGCCAACGGTCAATGACTCCTGTCGTAGTCGCAGCTTCTAATAAAGTTAAAGTACACTATAATGTTTCTTTTAGAGACACATCATTTTCTACTATGACACGCGTTCAGTGGACGCAACATTGGACAACCCCAACACGCAGTACGTGTTCGACAGCGGATATCATACCTTTGTGAGGAAAACAATTAATCAGCTGCAATAATAATTATTGTTTTTGTACTCAGATAATGCACAGAAAGGATTAAAATTTAGCATAAAAGTCTCTCCTCATATTGCAATGATTCAAAAACATGTAGAGGTATTCAATTTGACGTGTTTCATTTCGAGTATGAAGGCTGCAAGCACAACTCAAATATCATGAGCTAAAGCAGTAGGACCCCCTAAAATGGACATGCCTTGTACAGGTCTTCACGTCCCGCAAACGAAGTGAGGTACAAAACTCTATATACAAGAAGTGGTAACAATGTAACTAGTTACGGTGGTAGGGAAGAAGACAGGGAATAGATAAATCAGAGGAACAAACAGAGATCAAAATTTAATCAGTAACGATAATCACTTGGTGAAAGTACACCCTCACCCCCGTCGACTGATGTGTTGCGTCTCACAGCAAACCTTTTGGCTTGTAGTTTCGCAGATATATCAATAGATTGTGTTGCGATGATATCATGTACCGTCGACCTATCTAACAGTTGTCATAAAGGCACTTTCGTCAACATAACACGTTTCTCCAGCAGACTAACGGTATAAATTGAACACTTATCACACTAGTAGAACAAATTAACTCACGCACAGACATGGTGGTCGTGTTAAGTTTGAATTTAACTCGCTATATGTCATGCAGTGCCCATGACCATACATGTATGATGAACATTGTTTTTGGTACAAATACTGTTATTTATACTGTTTTCATGTAACAATTATTCTGTGAGCACCAATGGACTGAGATATTGCCCATTAGGATTGCTCAATGTTTCCATGCAAATAATTCGAACAATAATGTCTAAGGGAAATAGATTAGATTGATATATACACAAAGGGCATAGGGGGAAAAGGCAGAGACTTTGCGACGATGGTGAAGAAACAGATTATGCAATGTGGAGACCTGTAAAAGTCCGTTGCATATCTACATCATAAATGACCAAATAAAATGCTGCGTTCTTATTGGACGGCAGTGGATGCATTATAGATTCATTGCATTTAATAGTCTTGATTATCCAAATCATAATTTGTGAAAGTATTTTCAGGAAATAAAATTGTTGATTTCAGTCTTAATTAGAAGAACTATGGTTTTATAAATTCCTATCAAAACATAAATGATGCTTCTATTTCAGGTGAAGTCTGTGAACAAAATCACCAAAAGTTTGTAAGACTGAACGTAACCTTCCACATAGCAATATTCTTTTTCCCAGTAACTGTTTGCAGCTCACGTTGACCATTGAGACATCCACATACATAATGGTGCTGACGTGTCATATCTTGCTAAATAAACTGGCGTCATATGGCAAATTGATAAAGACTGGCATGCATTACGCTGACGGGTAAAAAGGGCAGCAACAAGTGGTTGAACGTAACATAACGTTTAGTCGAGGTGACTCCTCAATCAGGTGCCACCACTCGCAGGTACATCCGCAAAGATCTACCATCACATCTACGCAATTCAAACAAATATTCTGTTGTGGACTGGAGGAGATTTGATACGGCAAATAGACTGACAATATGAAGACCATATTGTGCAGTAGATTGCCCTTTGTCGTCTGCGCCAGTGTGTAATGTACTATCTGTGATGTCATAGTCCACAAAACGGACATTGTGTAATCACAGCAAACGTTGCGACCAGCACAAGTTTAATTGGTTTCACCGGTTGATAATATAGAATTTCAACAAACGAAATGGTGCAGCATCCAGCGGACTCAAATCTTGACATCACTGTGTGATCCCGCAAAAGATTGTTTGCATGGTGGTATTTTTTACTTTATCCGGCAAACTGCACACGCAGCATATCGATTGTTGAAGAATTTCGTACCATAGGGATGACGAACATCGCAATTTTATTGACTGCCAAATGTATGTCATTTTAAATTATACATTTTGGGTGAAATGTGTAAAACGACAAGTAAATTCTGCACATGGAGAAAGATGACAGACAATCCAAATATTGACAGGAAAAAATGAGTAGTACTGATAAAATAATATGGGGCCGTCGAAATATTAATGTGTATGGAGCTTAGTCCTAAATAATTGTAGCAGTTGGTGTAAAACATGCACGTCAGTAGCGTCGTGCTCATGCATTGGAGCTGATCCGGTTTACTTATCATTGTGTCCACGTACAATTAGAGATATAAAGAGTACCAGCAGACCTACATGGCAGGAAGCCTAAATGGTAATTTATTTTACGTCCGTTTGTAATTTCTTCTTTTTAGACGAAAACACATGCGAGGATTTGCAAAGAAGACTCGCCCAAACTAAAAACCTGAGAGAAACTCTGGCAATATAGAAGTCTATTAAAAAATCTTCAGATGTATAGCTTATACAGCGATATAAATGGTAAACAGCACGAACAGACAACGACCTGTTTGGAGAAGATTGGCCTGAGATAGAAGTAGGATTTTTTTCTGTGTGATATGCCCTCCCCCCTCCCCCCATTTATATAATGGAACAAGTTCCTTTATTATGGAAGCCATGTCTCACTTGGAATGATGACTTGTACTGGTCAATATGAGCCTTTTTTAACACTTATCCGATTTGTCTGGTACTAAATACACACTCATATATATATATATATATATATATATATATATATATATATATATATATATATATGTATGTGTGTGTGTGTGTGTGTGTGTGTGTGTGTGTGTGTGTGTGTGTGTGTGTGTGTGTGTGTGTGTGCTGTCATTAACTCTATATTCCTGGTTATTTCCAGGCAGCTCACAACTAAAAAACGCAGCAGTCCGGTGTGTGTAAATATGTGAATATTGCAATTAGCATAGCGGTAGGGTGAAAACAAGAGGGCTGTGTGACATTCAACACATACGTCCTGCTCTGGTCAAAGAAGTGAAGATTTTGGGGAGGAAGTTAAAATTGACTTTTCATTGCAATCCCCACAGCCGTACACGGTAAACAATAGGAACGCATGCATTAACTGGCGGACCTCAGAATGGAAAAATTCGTTTAAAATCAGGGATCTAGAGTATCATTACTTTGTGACTTATATAGGTTAACCCTACTACAAACTATATTTCCACAGACTCTCAGAATAGTCTAAGTGATAGTTTTGGAGCAGAAGTCCTAAATAGCAAAAACACATAAATATTTGTTAAAAATAGAAAACATTACGGCATCACCTATTGAAAAAATTCAAGTCTTGGGATCGCCAGATGCGCATATATGCAATTTCAAAGTGATTGGCTAGGCGGTTTCGCAGAAGAATTTTTTAAGACTTTGGCAAAAGTGATCCCCTCAGAATCATAAACAAATCTAAAAATTACTGCAGTGTATCCATTTGATAAAACTTGGTAGGCACACCCAAGGTATATCCCCAACAAAATAGAAGTGAATTTTGTTTACGGCTTTGGGGAAGAAGTCGATGCTGGTAGATTTCCATTGCAATCCCAATTTCAGTTCAAAGTAAATCTGGCTGACCGGCTTGGACAATAAGCCGAAAAAGTGAATTTTGGACGAAGGATGCCTAACCACCACATAACCTCTGCTGACTGACAAGTCAGCTTAGGTTAGAAAAATGTATACAAAGAAAATTAGCATAAAAACTGTCGTAGAAATTCAACGTGACTTCTTTCTTAAGATGAACGACATAAGACATATTTACTGAAGCCATACATATATTTGAAAAACGCCAAAAAAAACCTCACACCTGCCAACAAGAAGAAAAAGCATCGCCTGAGACCTTCAGCTGGCTTAACCGACACTACCATCCCCTCTCTATATCATATATCTTCCCACTATACAATAGAATGCTGCATTCAGTGGTAAGCCAGATGGAAATAGTTTATATGTTGTGTGCCCTCCAGACTAAATTCAAACCACTACCGTCATGTTGCGATATACAAACTACCTGACCTGCAGCGTCTGCTGTGAAATCAAGTGCCTTCAACTGTACTTACCGCCAGTGCACAGAGGCAAAACTTACTATGTAAATAAATACACGATAATAAGGTTAAAATCAGGCGTGTACCCCGCATGGTTGAACCGTCGTGTGATAAACCCACGCAGCAGAAGCCTCACTTAGTTTACAAACAAGATGCTTTATTTTTGCTGTGAAAAGGGGCCCATCATGATGTGTTCTGATAGTTACCCGTTGAAAACACGGTGTCTTTCAGGTTCACATATATTATTTTAAACATCAAATGCTGAACGTGATTTGTTAAGGAGAAACCGAAACTTCTTCAATACTTTTTAGAAATAGATAGTAACAGGAACGGACGAGGAGAGTTTCAAACAAACTGACCGATTTCTGGTGTTGATGTTATAGAAGTGTTGCAGGACAAATGATTTTTGAAATAAATAGGTCTTATCTTGGTTTTTTCCATGGTATTATGCTAGATGAAAATCATAAAATTACAAGTACATCAGCATACGTGTAACAATGTAATGCTTCAAGTTTTTAGATAATAGCATATCGGTGAAAAAGAAAGAAGAGTATCTCATTGTCAGCTTTACACTCATTCGTGAATTAAGCGTAAAAGCGAAATGCTAACGTTTGCCATCGCCTTACTCAGTCACATGACCGTCACGAGCTTCACTGGCGGAGGAACTACTCCGAGCCAAAGATCTACTTATAACATGGCATATGTTGGGAATTTTTCCAAACTGTTAAATTATATATATATTCAGTTGAGAAAGATATAAAATTTATACAAATGATGCATAAAAAATGTGAGGATGCCTCTGACATTGCCTTCAGCTTTTACATTGTCACATTTTACTTCTATGGCGTTTTTCACTTCGAGAGTTGGCGCCTTTGGAGCATGAACCAACACTTCACCTCTCTGTTCTGGAAGCGATGCCAGATTATTTGATAAAAAATTGAAAAAGTCGACGTATTTAACTTGGTATTAAAAAGGTGTGAGAATGATATGACAAGAACTATTCAAATGTCCAAAAGCGCCCTCTTAAATAAGATTGACTGGTCGAACAACATTCATATTTATCACCCAAGTACAATTTGTTTAATTTAATTGAAATAATTCAAACACAAACGATTAATCAAATGAAAGAAGGAAATATGGCAGGGAGGCTCATGTTGTACTTCTGAGCCAAGCACGAACAGGACCTGTGTCAGGGAGCCGGTCACGTTTGCACTAACTCAAGCATATATTTGGACCATTGAAAGTCGCAATCGTTTCAGTATCGTAGGCAATTAAAAATCTACTTCCCTATTGAAGGCAGGAGGCTAGAGCTTCGACACCTTGGTAACCACATAACTGCGCTTTAGTTTATAGACACAAGCTGAACAAACTTCAGACTTTCCTTCTGCTAATCTTTCATTGCTGAAAAACGTTCTACAAAGAAACAATATTTTGCAAATACTACACGCGACAGATGATGATGATGAAGACGTTGACGACGATTACGACGACGTCGATGATGACGGCGATAATCATGAGGGGGACAGTTCACCCTATGGCGCACTTTTAAAATGCACCAAATATGTTCAAAATTATCATTTTGAAACTTAGAAGACTGAAAAAAACGGTTTTAGCTTCTCATCGCGAAAAACTTTATTTGCATTATAACTTTTTTTTCAAACAAACAGTATCAATTCAGTTACATTTATACTGTTTAGTTCGTCATGTACGTGAACAAATAAACATAGAAAAAGGTCTTTGATGTATGTCTCATTCAAATTTTGCAGTTAGAATATTTAGTCAAGTGTGACTTTGACATATCTTAGCTTTTTGGTGGTAAAGTTACTGAGGGAATATGTGTTCAAACAAATACAAAAGGAACGGAGTTAATGGTTATGATCCTCTGATGGTAACGAGGGATAGATTACAAAAGTCTATATTGTGATTATATAATGCAATATGTCATTTTTGTCTGTACTTTTTGAAGAATTTTTTTCAAAGCATAAACATTAAATATTTTTGAGCTCTCTTTGTTGGCTGGAATCTAACTTGGAAATCACCGAAATTCCAATTGGTAACACCTAAATTATAATTACAACTACTTCTACATTACACCCATGCTAGACGAATTTACTATATACCTTTGGGATTTGTCAGCTTGTTGTTGTATTTCGGAAACTAGTTTTTCCTTTATTTATTCGAATTCTTGATAACGCATTTAATGAAGGGGAACACACACCTCACTATACTATATGTATTTCATCTATTATTACAGCCAGGTATCCATATTGCTATAACATCCTCCAAATGCATTATCGGTATCATAACCATCATCAAAGGACACTTTTGATATTAATGGTTATCCTTCAGTCCATCTATACATTTCTATTTGTAACTGATTTCATTTTGTGTGGCATCTTGTAATTTCGTTTAGTGTCTTCGCCGTACATACAAAGTTCTATACTGTATGCTCATCTGTGGATGTACGTTTGTTTCGGCAAAAATCCTGTGTATCTATGGTGCAGCCAATAAAACCAATTCCATCAACGGCTTAACTATTTGGCAGGGTATCTTTTGACATTGATTGTTATATGTGACATCCTTTGAACTTTTCAATGATTATGTGAGGTAGGGTTTATGGGTTTTATGTTTACAATCAGCAAGGTCGCATGAAGACAGCAAGCTTTTGAATCGTTGAGGAATATGACAGCTTACTTTTAAAACACATTTTTCCTTTACTGTAACCTAAGATCCTGCCAACATGTCGCTTAAACATTTGAGTGAAAATACAGCCAAGGACTTTTATTCTTTCAAGAACCAAAAAGCCATGAGTCCCATTAGGGAGGTCGAGTCTTGGGCATTTATATCCGTGCAAAGCACGCCAGCCCCAGTAACCACACCTAATGCGTACATAACGCTTGTTTCAAGGCCAGCCTGCAGTCATTGCTAAAGACAGAGTACATACATCAGGAAAATGCAAAATGAGTGTAACGTTGATCAGCCGAATAAACACAGAGACGCATAAAAATGCAAACCAGCTCATTATAAAGACATGATAAACGTGTCATTTCAATTTCAAAAACTTTTGATTGCACTTAATGCAGGTTTATCATAGTTTGCATATTGTCACTACTTGCGTTTCTTTGAGCAACAATTTTGTGTTAATCGTATAGGGTGGCCGGACAAGGCTTTACCATTTGGCCCACTTTTCTGTAATCTGACGTGTATATGTGTATTGTCTAACAATAATGAATGGAGGTATGTTCAATTCAAATCATAGTAAAGTTGCCCGGTAATATGTTCAATCTCCTTTGCGTCCCAGGGGATCAGCCATTATCCACTCTGCACCCTAAAAGATCACGTGAACCCAGTCATACAGTCAAGCAGCAGAATGTATGCTTATCTACGATTAAAAATATCCAATTTGAAAACATATCTCAGGGATCCTGGGCCCTGAACTAATTATTAGAAATTGGCATATTTTGCATGAGAAGTCAAATATCCTTCAACTCCTCCATTTCGTCCATAAAGGAAGCGTGCTCAGTCAGTGTGAACGTAATTTGAAATAAATCCGTATGTAATTGTCTTAGCGTACATGGTGCCTGATATGCAGATATCCGCAAATGTTTACCGCAAATGTTATAAATGCATACTACAATATGTACTATTTTTAAAAATTAATCACGACCTATGGAAAGGAATGTACATTTAAATAGACAATTTGCAACTACAACGATTCAGATGCGATTTCTTTGGACTTGCTTTGGGAAACAATTAGTATTTATGTCCCAGTCAAGGATATATATTTGGGTTGCTCACCTGTGATCAATTTCTCAAATCTCTGACACACAGAGTCTAGCATCTCAAGTGGGGCAATAAACATTATTTAAAAACACACACTATGTACTCATCGGTAGATTAATCTACAGCAGAATATTAATGCACAATAATGTCTACTTTAAAACTGTTAGGCAGTGTTTCCTGCATGAGCCACACAAGCATCGATGACAGACGTATGGACCTGCTGCGGGTCTGAATGTTTTTACTTTTTACCTTTGTTCACTTTCGTCTTTTTAAATTTTGTTTTTAACAAAATAAGTTGATTTGATTTGGGGTCATTTTTTACAGTTTGACCAATGCCAAATTAAATTCCCCTTTCAGCCCCCGGGAATAGAATTTTGGCCAGGTCTTGGCTGCATTAATACCATCTACGCACATCAAAGGCAATACCGAAGACATGAACTGTAGTTTTACCATCGGTAAATTACACGATGGCGGCATTCTTTTACAACTACTGTCAAGACAATTTTATTTCATAATCATTATCTATTTCCCTGTGGGACCTTAATATTTGTCATGAACAGTTAAACTAACAATGTGTATAAGTACTTCAGTCCATGTGAACAGAGTATTTTAATTGCTTTTTAGATAGACCAGGGAAAATTACCATGCTTATCAGATAAATTAGCATAAAAGTAAACCTTAGGGAGAAGAGCAGTGATCTTATCTATACCCGGGTTGGCCTTTGAAGTATTCCTGGTAAGACTGGTACAATTATTAAAGATGAGTAACCAACGTGTAGGTAAGTTCTATGACCAATCCATGTCTAACAGACATAGTTTCACATTAATAAGACCCAAGCAACCCTCAGTGTGTGCAAGAGGATTTCGCTCTGGCAGTATATGTGTTACATCACAACAATGCAAAAGTCACTGTACAGTACAATTTGCGTGTATTGTGACCATAAAAACAGAAATTATTTAACAAATCCCGAACTGAGGCAAAAATGTTTTAATATTAAACTTCAAAACTAAATCAAACCCTTTTCATTAGATATCTCGACTACAAAGGTGAAAAAACTATTTAACTATAAGTCAAAATAATACTAATCGAAAAAATTGTAATGCTGTAAAATGATTCCATATCCGGTCGGAAATACAACGTGCAGCGTATTATTTTATGTTGAATGGCCCAATTGTATAATTGTATATCAACCTACATGCTGGGATTTTCTTCCCCACTGGATTGTTTCCAGGCATGTGAAAATATTCTAAATGCCACAAGGAGAAATTATATTACATATTTAAATTTAGATCCAGGTTTCCCGACAAGACATATTTAGATTTTTACATCTGCAAACGAACGACCGCGAACCTTCCCTAAGACAATCTCAGACGAGATCCCTGCCCAATGCAGCAATTTGTTCTGCACCATTACGATTTCAATATAACTGACAGTGGCCACAGTAATTGGCAGGACATGAAAAATGTGGCTTGTGAGCTTTTTACTTTTCATCTGAGAGCCCAAGGCCTTGCAATTTAATCGAAAATTAATCGCCCTTGAGACTAATAATTGAAACAAGTGTATCTGTCTTGTTGACCTCGGAATCTGCAATTGAGGACTTGATAGTGCCGCCATTGGTTAACCACCGTATTGATATTATTGCCGCCTACATTTGGTAAGCTTCTAATTTTCTTTTGATATCCCTGAACCCTTGAAGTGAGTAACAGAAAAGGGTTATACCAAAGGATAAGCCACTTGATGCCATTGGCCGCCCACACTAATGTTCCCTATGATCCCCTCGCCAGATTAACGGCCTGGCTCTCCTTTACCATGAGGCTTGCCCGAGCTTCTTGGCAACTCAAGGACTTATTGACAATGCCATTGTCCATCCTAGTGACTGTTTATTAATTTGATGTCAGTGATTGATGGAGATTGAACGCGCATGCTATAACGGCTGGCAGGATTACGCCCTTAATTCAAACTTTGTCGGATTCATCACGGTGTTACTTGCCCACTGCTGAGTGGACTCCAATTTCTCAATTCTCACATGCAACTGGCATATGATGCATGCACAAATTGCGTATATTGGAGGGATATAATCCATAATGGGGAACAGGGACAATGCCAGCTAAATCAGATCTATATAATTCCAGTTTTAAATGTGGAATTCTAAGTAAATTTAAACATGGATCGGATGACCTGACAGGCCAATAACTATGTGGATCATTATGCGCAGCAGTATCCATATCTTTGCAATATTTTTGTATTGAAATTGGCATGCAAGTGTATTTGAAATATAACAATTAAAATAAAACCACTTCATTATGGACACAGCGAGGCCAATCAAAGAAATTATAGGTCGAAACTATGAGACTGTGCTCAGCTTCATGTACATGGACTCGTGCAGATATGAAGCCCCCCAAAAATGTTCGTCCTCTTGACATATACTACTGGGAAAAAAGACAACCACCCTTTCAACATTTGCTGTTGTTATTTTTGTTGTTGTTGGGAGGCGGCATGCATCAATGCTGGTGAGTCCACCACGCTTCTGTAAGCAAGCTTGGGTCCGCCTTGGCATGCTGCCTGTAAGCTTGGTGATCTCAGCCTGCAGAATTTTATTCCACTGGTCTGTGAGCCTCTGCGCCAGTTGATCAAGGATGGCAGTGGGTTTTTCATACTCATTCCTGATTCGACGGCCGAGCACATCCCACAAATGCTCGATGTTGAAACAGTATCCCCGAAAATTGTTGGATCCATTTGTCAACTGTGGGCCGAATCTCATCCACAGACCTGCTGCCGTAATCCTCCGCCCCCCTCCCCCCCCCCCCCACACACACACGTGGAGACACTGCCTCCTCCCTAGCGGTCATGCTTAACTCCTCATTGATAGGTTTAGCATATATTCAGAGTGTAAGATTGGCAGAGAGCGGTGTTAAATCATGGGCATATGAAGTACAGGAAATATTAAATTATTTTGGGCTAGGAGATTCTAATATCAATAAATTTATGGATGGATCTATTACTAGTAACTTTATCAGTAAACTCGAAGACGAATTTCACTCTATCTGGGAAAAGAAAATTGACAACAATAGAAAATTAGATTTACTCCGCACAATTAAGAAGAAATTTGGGTATGAAGAATATTTAAACCATGTTCATAATCTATCATGGAGAAGAGAACTAACAAAATTGAGAATTTCCGCACATAAATTACAGATAGAAGTGGGCAGATATAACAAAATTGATAGAGACCAACGTATATGTAAATATTGTGATAGTCAAGAAATTGAAAATGAACATTTCCTCCTCGAATGCAAATTATATAGTGACTTAAGAAACCAACTCTTGCAAAAAGATATTTGTGTAGCGAAAAAAAGATATGGGTCAAATGCCCAGGACCGAATACTTCATTATTTATTGACTGAAACAGACAGTAACATATTAGCACAATATTGCTGGCAAGCACAAGAATTGAGAGTATTACGAGTAATTTCAACTTACATAATTATGTAGTAAATTATTGCATGGTGCTATATTTAAAAGATAGAGTAGTTTAGCTGACTATTTAAGTCATATTTTGTAAGCATTAAACATAGTGTCTTGATCTCACTGGTTGTCCTTAGCCCGTGTGAGGGCACATAGGGCACGCTATCTTTATACCATTTTTATGGGTAAGAAGTGGATCTTTCCCACTTTTTTTTTTTTTTTTTGTATCTTCTGCCCGTGTGAGGGCCCTCATACTTTGTACTTGGCCCCCTGGGGGCGAAAATGTGCAATAAAGTCAATCTGAAAATCTGCTTAGCCATACACCCTTCTACGAACCTCTTGGAAGGCATTTGTCGAACCCTTGTTCTGCTATCGTGGAAATCCAAGCAGAATCGAGATTCACTAGACCACATCATGCTGTTCCATTGCTTTTGGTCCTCGC
The DNA here is from genome assembly GCA_964020975.1 of Hermodice carunculata. NCBI lineage: Eukaryota > Metazoa > Annelida > Polychaeta > Eunicida > Amphinomidae > Hermodice > Hermodice carunculata. The sequence continues at coordinate 129,974,823 of OZ026612.1, read as the reverse complement.
TGCATGTTCCTCACACCATTGTACCCGTTGTGTCTTCTGTGCAGGACTGACAGGGACGCGAATGGCAGTGCGGTATGTCCTCAGTTCGGCCGACACTAGTCTCTTGTTAATGGTAGACTGTGATGCTCTGATGTTTCATGCCTGGTGCCGCTTTTGACGACACCTTTCCGTGGAAAGAAACCTATGCCACCGCCAGTGAATAAATTTGTATTTTCGGTTACTGACCAGCTTTACTTTATTCGCTGAATTGTGTACACATCCATCATAAAATAATAAACGAAAATACAAATATATCTAATCAGAGCGAAGGGGAAATTTACGTCCGTACGCGGGGGGTCACTTCCATTCAACGCAGAGTGCTTCATTTGGAATTGAGAGGCTTTGCGAGGAATAGAGTGGCCAAAGTGGGCTAAAATACGTCCAACAACTCAAATATTAGGCAGACATCGAGACAGTGGATTGTAACAAATCTTTTGGAATATAGATTATATGCGTCGGGGCAGCAGAATGTGTTTAAAACAAGAAAACAGCGTGGTGGGCACCGTTTTTTGTTTGTTCCCAAATTTAAGTGTGCACACTTAACCCCAACACAGCGTTGTTATTGTACACTCAATATATAAGTCAACGCTTTCACAACACTGCGCCCCGTCTCAGCCGCAGTTTATCGGTGTGCCTAGAAACAATGTCCTTTGTGGGTGGACGTAAATGTCTTTATTCAAATATGCATGTGTTCCTTTTAAATTGGATATGGTGCGTCAAACGTTTTAAAGGTAAGAAGAAAAACTTATGTCTGTAATTACAGCTGATAAAGATAATTGCTTACTAACCAGTACATAATTTGATTATGCTCGGCTTCTGTTGATATAAACATCAATGAAGCTAGACAATCTAACGATGAATAAAATAAGCAACAAGCTTCATGTACAGCGTATTTAAAGGCAATGTGTTTATCTTGTTAAAGGCAAATAAAAAAGAACGAATATCAATGAATGCATGTGAGTAGCACGAAACTTGGGTTGGCAATACGGTAGAGATACAACGAGATATAACTAGCTCCACTGTCACACAAACAGAATGATTGATAAAAGCCAATCGCCGCTTTCTGTGTCAATAGAAACGGTGCAGAATTTAAAAAGCAAAATCTCCACTTTGAAACACTGCAACAATTTTCTTTCCCCAAATATTTCCACGGTGTACTTATCCACCTCAGAGAAGCACAAATTAAATTTTCTGTTTCTCAGACAAAATGTTGATTGCCACTGGTTGTTATCATTAAGATTATACTTCAGGGGGTCGGTCCCCTTTGAAGTAGAGTCCGGGGTACAAGGGGCCTTACAGATAAAAACCTGGCTTGATTGTATGTGTTGGGGGGGGGGGGGGTCTGTATACACAGAAAACGCATTCTTTCCCTGAATGCAGCTTTCTCCTTATCACGTTTGGTTATTGAAATGCTTGCTTAATGTCATGCATGATGTATTTTGTTTTTCTCACTAGGAAGCAGAATTTTAAGTTTCTATTGCTAAGGTGATATACTCAGTGCCTCCGTTTGTTACAACTCGACTTTTCCTTTGAAGTAAGATCTGTTATGCTCAGTAGAAACCAGATCAAAGAGGTTGCAGACAAGCTCTATATATGTGCAAGATGACTTGGAAACGCCCCAAAGGCAGTAAAAGTGGTTGAGAGTTGTGGTGTGGTTTGTCAGTGTTCAGTCAAATTATACGCCCTCAATGCGCATGAAATTGGCTGTGATAAGCTTTGGCCAATCAGATTTACTTATGCTCTGTAATCAGAAGCTGGAATTTAATAGGTGTACTGGTACATCTGTTGATTGTTGTCCCGACGTAATCAGGGACAGGAAGGAGGTTTCGGCGGGATGTCAATTGCTTTTCAGAACAGCTTAAGTCCAAAAGTTATACCTGGTGGTAGGAAAAAGGATGTGGAGCTGTTCCAGATTCAATCCGTTTCCTCATTCTTAGTCTGCAGCAAAGCAGTCAAGTAGTAAAGTTATATCCTTTAGTTAGAAACATATCAATCGGCTTTCGGTGAGTAGGAAGGTGCTGAGGAGAGTAATTTCTGGTAAGCAACACCCCAAAATCTCAGGGAAAAATTATTTGAGCTTATATATGGATTCATAAAAAGAGTAAGATTGGCTTCAGCTACATGAAAGTTGTCAGCGTATAATATATGTTCGTCTGTGAGGAACATGCAAATTATACATCATACTTGTTTTACTTGCCATTGTTACGACAATTCTGGAGACACGCTGTCCTATTTGCCATAAATGTTTTCCCTTTCTACACCAGAAATTCGCCATAACGGTGTAAAGGATTGCAATTAAGCATGATAAATAGTTTGCCACTTTATCTGTTCAACACTACATTAAGAACAGGACAAATGACACTCTCTTACTCTAGGGTAAAGCATCCGATAGCTTAAGAGCTGCCAAGCCAGAACGTTATTCTGAAGTGGTGGTGTCCAACGCAGTGACGAGCCCTTGAAACGATTTATGACAATCATCAATTGTAGATTCTACCATAGTATAAGATAATGACACATGTTTCTGATGGAAAAACATCACTTGGCAGTGACTAATGGTATTACCGACTGTTAAGATTTCAAACAAAACGTGTCCTTCCAAAAGTAGCTTGTGCAGGTTTCCGTGGCAAATTATGCAAGTGAACTACAAGTTGCAAAACCCTAGATGTATACATTCTGCTTTGCCGGTTGCACTGGACAGCTATCAATGTGCTCATGTGTGCAAATGAACCTCCTCGTGAAAATATGATTCAGTTATGAGGAAACCTAGCGGCAATGTAAGAAAGCACTATAACTGTCATAGTATAACTTAACCCTTTCACTACAGCGCTCTGGTATTAAGGTACTACAGTTTAATGAAGAGTAATCTGGTTTAATTAAAAGCACATAAAACTAACTGGAAAATCAAATTTGCGTTGAAAGAAGTTGTTACAATATGTATAAATATTATCACGCACTGGTCTTGGCTAGGAGAATCGATATATCACACAATCTGTAATAATACCACCATACAGAAAATCTGTGAGTGGCACGAACCTATCAAAATGATTTATCCGAATCAGGTCAGACTGATCAATAGTTACTGTGGTTGCTGAAATGTCACAATGGTAGAACAAGACAGAAATTTGCCAATAGTGAGACTAACACTTTTATCGAGACTACGGATGGCTGTAATGGTCCATAATAGCATCAGCTGTCAAGACTGCAACCAACAGACAAAAGTCCATAATCACAGCGACCAGTCAATAGTGGATACCGCTTAAGCAAAACCAAATTACATGTATCTTGCAAGGCTTAGTCTTTATAAAACCCACGCAAATTTATTGCTTGATATTTAAAGAATATATTACATGAATTTAGTATAACAGCTAAAATATATTTGATTTATCTAGTTATGTGTCACGCGGCCGCACAAGAAGAGCAGAGATGGCGTGACAATGTCTCTGTGACAGAAATTGTCAAATAATGACACATCTACAGTTTATTGCAAATTGTCAGGCACGTACCCATGTAATGGTGAACGTATAGGTTATGACGGACTAGAATATTTACTGTACTGGAAATTAAATGTTACGGGCGTGGATGTGACCCTCTGATGATGTAATAGTTCACCATTTAAAAAATCTTATTGAATCTTGGCCGAGGCAGTGTCATATTTACCTAGATGTCTACTGCAAATGAATTGCAAGTGCGATTTTTATCAATTGTATACTTAAAAACTAATGCAACACTATTTCATATTCATGCCTCCATATTTCAGGACCCAGGTTTCACTAAGTATATGCAACAAGAAATAAACAACGTTTGATCTGCTGTAGACGACCATAACGATTGTTGACACGTCCGAGGCTGTGTGTGGAAGTGCTGTGCACTTTTTGACGAACACTATGATGGCACATTTGTCACCTTCTACCACAAATATAGTCGTGTGTAACATGTGCAGTTGTCTGCAAAGTTTGTACAACTCAGATATCTAACAAGCCCTGAACCTCACAACTTCGCGGAGCGATTTTAAAGATGAATACGTTCAAAATCACACTATCCTTTTTACACCACATTTCAGATTGAAGCGGGACGTTTTATGGTCATGCTGTACGTGTAGAAAATTTGGAGGATTATATATGAAATACGCTGGAACCGGCGCTGCTCATATTAATGCGGACACTATTCCCGATGTCATTATAAACGGTTACAGTTCTCGAGCGGCACTAAATTTCCTTGATTGAAATCATACAAAATTGCAAGTATCACAGGTAAAATCTTGCAATCAGTCAGAACTCTGCTGTAACCAATGCCGACATCACATTCACCAATTGTTACCAGCACTGTACAGTTAAGATTTACGTCGCTTGAACTTATGGGTATAACCTGAACGAATACTGACTCAATACAAAGTAATAAGACAATGTTCAAGACAGCGCTATAGGAAGAAAAAGGTAAGATCATTCAAAACGCTGTCGTTTTGATTTGATAAATTGTATTACGACTATATATATATATATATATATATATATATATATATATATATATATATATATATATATATATATATATATATATATATTAGATGAAATAAATCTGACGATACGACAAGTTACTTAGACCTATGATTGAAACGTGAAACAATTGTCATGAGAAAACATATGTCGTTTGTACCGGAATCCATAACGTCAATATAGGCCGCAGCATGTATCGCACATTTAGGTCGATTTTAGTGCTAGAAAGCATGTGTACACATATCATATAGGTCAGACCCCTACGGACCCTATAATAAAGGCATTGGAAAGTACTATAATAGGCCTACTGTTCGGCAGCGGTCTATAACAGGAAGTACTGATAAATGATATATTATTATGGGCTAAGCTACTTCCCGGTTAACGATGGCGTAGTCCACTGTCAGTGACAGAGCTGAAACTCTGCTAGAAAAAATTGGCATCTGGTGAGGCACGACTTATTGAAGCAGGCCTAGGGGCCTGAACAGTGATCGCTTCAAACGTGAGATAAACAGAACATAGTATAATTTGTTGTCGACAAAAAGAATATCTACTCGCACTGGATACCATATAGCATATATGCATATATGGCCCCCAGTGCGCTTTGATATTTTTCGTATCGACAAAAAACCATGCCATAATCTATACATATGACAGGGTGACGAGTTCAGCATAGTGTACTGTACAGCCGCGCCTTTTATTAGTTGTTCTCAACTTAAAACCTTCATCCCCACAAATCATGTTTTACGGCCTTTTTACAAACCTTACCGGCATTTTAAAACTACCCCGGTACCTGTCAATCACATTTGCGTACACGCACTTATCATTTCTTGGACGATATGCATTGCACCATGTTTTGCTTGCGTCAGCAGAAATGCCCCAAAATGGGCTTGAAAAGAAATACAAAGTGTATATAGTTACCACATATGCCTCAAAAGTAAGGTACATTGATGAGAAAAGGCTATGCATTGGATATATCTGCAAGTAAATTTCTGTTGTTGTAATATTCACAAAATTACGCGTCCGTAGAGCAAGGTTGAGAGACTATATAGATTCCTATTTTTCAGTAAGAAATATAATTATCATTCAGCATGAACGCAGACAAGACATGTATTTACATACTAGATAACAAATATTCCTTCGGAAGGCGCTGAGGTGTGCACGGTTGACACTAATAGCTCCATCTGCACAGGTATTTCCCGTTTCAGCTCAGGATGGTAACCTTATGCTCGGTACAGCTCCTCGTGCCAAAGTAATGGGGACAGCGCTCTCGCAAATATGAGAAATAATCTATTAATAATGTTAAATAGGGTTCAAGTTTCAAAGATCACCCGTTCACAAATTAAAAGGCACTATAAATGAGAATAAAATGTTCTGTCCAACAGCTTCTCTAAATAGGAGCTATGCGCACAGCATAATCGATATCAATCCGTGGGGCAGGGCTGAAGGGAATATGCGACAGAAATGTGTAGGAGAATTATGCCGACTGGTGTAAATGATACTTTTCTGATTGAGCAATCTTGCTGACAGCTGCAAAACAGTCACAAAATACAACATAAAAATTCACTCCTTAAAAGAAGCAAAAACATGTTCAGTCGGTTAAGAATAGTGCTATCTCTTTCAAAACATTTGGCCAAGCTGTATGTTCTGTAATATTGGTCAGATAAACTTAATCATCTCCGTTGTTTTTAATTACTATTACTCTATGTCATTATACAGACGTTTGTCAAAAGACGCAATTCATCAACCTAACATAGGGAATATTCATGTTTGATTCTATTAACTCCGGAGCTGCTCTGGTCCCTGAAGTTGGTAGGCAACGAAACTATACCTCCGCCTCAACGAGGGGCACTTGTTCCAGTTATGGCAACAGAAAAAAAACCGCTCATTCACATATAGCAGAAGAAATCAACACATATGGCCCATTACTCGGTAGACTTTCTCTTTACTTTGTGCACTACATACACAAGTAAAATATATATCGTTAAAAAACTTAAAGTGGGCATATCTTGTTTGTCCTCATCCACCATGATTGTGTATGTCTTCAAAGGTGGGTTACTTATTTAGTTATCTTTAAAATAAAGACCCAAAACAAAAGATAAAAACATTTCAGCACTTTTCTCCAGACAACAGGCGGCTCACCATTGAAAACAGACTTTATTTGGCATGTATTATCAATTAATCAAGTAGCCAGTGGCTATTAAACTGCGGTATGGGTAAGTTATTTTTAAAACCCTAAGCCAAATTTGTTAAACTGAATTGAAAAATTTATTCCACAAGTCAACTGTTTACCTCCATATTATAACTTCAATTAGATTATGATTTCTAAGGAAAAGAACAAAAAATCCTTCGAGCTTTTTTTCAAACTTTTGGCTGAAGACATTAATTCTATTTTGCCAAACGGGCTATAGCGATAATATACAATCCTACTCTGTCACACCTTGAACCTACTGCTTAAAATATTGGCTGTTTTTGTAGAGGTTGGGACTTACATTTACATAGTTTTGTCACAAAGATGTGCTTGATAGCAGGGAATTCTGGGAAATCAAATTTCTCAAAAAACAGCTTTTTCTTATTTTTTTTAAATTATCCAAAGCTTATTGTTATTTTAGTATTTAAAATATGAAGAGGGCAATATTTCTTTTTGGTCGATTTGTAAAAATACACGACATCTTAGATAAAATAATGATACAGCAAACATGGTTTATGTGACCGTGTTTATGAGATCTAAATAGCTGGTCATTGTTATTTTGCCAGGCCTGAAGACCGCAACATGGTTATTGCAGGTTTAGACATCTCAACGTAACTACAGAAGCAATAAACACAAGTGACTGCTATTTATAATATGATAAAAATGAGCTTATTGCTCAAAATACATCATCAATTTGTGTTGCCATGTTTGATCCATAAAGTGATTAAGACGGGACCAGGAGATAATAGGTATATTAGAAAAATAGTATCTGTATCAGTGTATATCCGTTATTCATGTGGAAGTTGTTTGAACATTATATCAAAAGAGCTGAAAATGCCGAATACAGAATTGCTGTTGAAAAATTTAATAGGTGAAGGAACATACAGAAACATTGAAAAACCTTGTGTTGTAATACGGGTAATAGCAGTGGGTTATTATTTTGCTCATTTATATCACGTGTATAGTGCGCCTTTGTAACCCGATACTGTGATGATGCATCTGTTTCCAATAACTCAAAAGAAATGGAGTGGTAATTCTACCCGACCTCCGCAACTTTTGTGTTCCTTGTTCGAACTTTTCCAGCGCCGTGTAGTGAACCTGTGAAAGCACCGAACGCGGTTCTATGCTGGCGCCTGCATAGAACGATCCCGTCTTCCAGGTATCATGGTATAATCGTCCATGTGATATCATTTGTATATTTATACCTGCATTCTCCCACTTTGCATTTTTGAAGCACTATCTCCGACCATACTATATTCCATTGTATCAGCGGCACGCCAAAAATCTGCTTTCATTGCAGAGCCGTAATGTGGTCAACTTTCAATCGCTCGGCCAGTTGGCTTTTAAAGGCTTTACTTTGTTTTCAAACTAGGCCATATTTGCATTGCAATTGCCATGTTAAGGATGCAATCAATCAGAAGTGTTAATGTATGGCCAGAATAGAAGTATGGGTAACTCCAATGAAAAGGCAATCGAATGAGGTTAACGCTCAACTAGGTGCATTATGAAGAAGAAACTTGCTATGTCCTGCAGGTTTATCACTTGTGCGCTGCCATTGATTCCTACCTCCTAAGTACCCTTATACTCTGATTACGTCCATGATACTTGTCATCAGAGTTAAACTCGTTGCCAAGGAAGCTAGTGACTCTTTGAACAAAGCAAATTTAGATTTGAGTTCGGCCAAGGACTCAACTTTTCGAAATTATTGATATGCCTCCGGCCATGTTTAATACCAGATATTACAATCGTACAGTAAATAGGGTTCAAATTAAAGTGTACTTTTGCAACGAAAATGGAGCACAATGAACGGAGCCGGTAGATGGGCAAACAGGCAGCATGAAGCCGGCAACTGACACCAGCCATCCCTCCACCATGCCATGCGTAATGTTTACAGATTTTACAACCGTGACGATAAATTGTCGACACGACACAATTTTTAGTATGTATTTGATAGAAGAAAGTAGTTTTATCGTTTTATGGGCATATTATTGTTTAAATGATTTATCATGAGCTAGGCAGTTATCACTAGGGTGTCAAAAGACACCCGCCAGGTATGCAGCTGCTCCCCAGAATTGAGCAGGAGAATCTGGTTGAGATTCACCCTCCCCCCCCCCCCATAAATTACCATAATCGCTTGGAAACAAGGTGTATATCTGTTTTCAGCCAAGTGGGGAACCGGCCCCTGTCCTTACTTTCTGTAATTTTACACTTGCACAATTTTAGGAAGTGCAACTTAGACAAGTGAAGAATATGAGGGGAAAGCAGCAGGGACAGCAGCAGAAATTGAGTGAGCATGCGCATGCGCGTGCGTCTATTTTTTAAAAACAATTCGGAGAATAATAGTTGTAGCTTTGGCTTATTTACTTTTCATGATATTTATCAGCACGTTTCCATAGCTTCAGATCCCGAAAAGCTTCAAAAATGCAGACAAAATCCACTCCAACTGCAGCCTTCCGGAGGCGAAAATGTCACAAAAAACATATGCTAGCCTTTACTTGTGCCCGGGTGCACCGACCCAAACACTGAATGACTGATCAAAGGCAAGCTCCAGCAAGACTTCCTTTAAATTCGGCAGGACGATATGTTGTATCTGATATGTCAACATTGAGAAGCTCCGATCCTGATGCAAATGGAAGAAATACAGTGGGATCCCCCAAATTACATCACCTATGAGACTGAAAAACATGGCCATACTACGGGAGCGATCCTAATGGGAATAGAATTCAAATAATTTATAGAAAAAAAAAGCTGTAAATGGTGATGAATGATAATCTCTGAGACCATTTTTGGAATCATTTACACAGATAAAGATAAAATATTCTTTTATTATTTTTAAAATGTTGTTGAGATACACGAGAAATTTTCAATAAAAACAATCAAACGAACGAAGGAGCGAAAAAACAAATACTAGAATGAACTTTACTACAGCCGCATCAGAGTCTATATACTTTTATCAGACGCCTTCTCAAATCTGACCAAAGAGTATCCACGTAAACTATATCTGGACAGTCCGTACCACGAACTGTACAATAACAAAACAGTTTGTACTAAATCATCAACAGCAACAAAATACTTGCAGGCCAGTCACTAACAATTATTTCAAGGTAATCAAACTCTTGATTTATGTGCCTACAAATGACCACAAAATTCCGCATGGGATTTAAGGGCAGGCTGGGTTGCGTGCGCTTCAGTAACGCCCAAGCCTCAGCGGACACACTATAAGCTGCTGGGGTGGATGCGCTGCACCAACATTCAAGCCTTACCAGAAGACACTATGTGTTCCTTCATTCCGTGTATCAAAACCACTGTACATTTTTGCCATGTTATCACAAAACAAAAACAAAAACAAACAAAAACAAACAAAAACAAAACAAAAAACCAATGACACAGATTGGACAGGTCTCCAGTACATTTGAGGTCCACCACTGCAGCTTCATTGGGCCAACATAAAAAATATTTTGACAGGTGGAATCGGACAGAATGTACCACTTATAATGTGAATGCTCTTGACAGGTTTGTGATATGACATGAAACTGAAATGAGAGACATGTCGTGCAGCTGTTTATGTCAGTGTTTAGGTCAAGCCATCTGGACAGCTTTCAAACCTACCCTACAGCTCCACAATGCAGTATGGGTACCGCTTCTTATATTGCCCTCAACATTGGACGCAAAGTGCACTAACATTCATGTTCTAACAGGTTCCATGCATTGCCACTCCAACATGGCCTCGATATCGCCTGTGGTACTTCCTGACAAAACTAGGAACTTGTGAATTTTGTAACTGATGTCCAAGACTTCTAAAAGGCTATTATTGGTCTTATGTCCACGCGATCATCATTTTCCTGTCATGATGACCATTTACGTTCATGTAACTTATCCGATGGGTGCAAGGAATAAAACAACTTTCTCATTAAAGAGTATTTTTATATTTAATTTTCATGTTTGAGCTCCATGGTTCCTTTAACTCGTTGTGCTCGTTGTTGCCACACAAAAAGAGGAATGAAAGGAATTAACCATGTAACCCCCATATCAATAAGTCTTATTGCAGGAACATACAAAACGCGGTTTCACTCTTATCCCTGTCTAGTTCGCCTATTTTTAATTTCTGTTATAATTAATACAAGAAGTATTTCTAGAATGTTCATATAACATTCCATTTCACTGGAATGGGAATGGGCGCAAGGTCTGAAGTCTGACAGCATTAATGTACAATATTGTCTTATTCCCTAAAAATCAATATATGATAACATTCCATTTCTCTGGAATGGAACTGGTTATTGGCAAAAGGTCTAAGGTCTGACAGCAAAAACTATACAAAATTGTCTCATTTTGTATTTTAAACAGACAACAGGAAAAAAAAACAATTGAAGCTGTTGTTATATTTCTTTCCCAGAAAATATATATATATCTGTTCGTAGACTATTCCTCCCAACATCTACTGCATTTTGTGCATATATCTAAAGCAGATTTCTTTTAGGAACGAGTAAAAATGAATAGACAGAAGCATGACAAGGTCAGGTTAGGGCCAGCATATAGGGAGATGGCAACCTCGCAAATAAATATTTTAAATATATATCATAACCAATCCATCAAAACTCATTCCTCTGCATTTTTCCCACACAAATTTAACATCATTAGTGTAAGTGGGAACGGGTCTCGTGTTTCTGAGTCCTGAAGTGTTTTTATTCACATCTTGCGGGAACACAAAGCGTAAAAAAGGTCTCAAACTTGTCAAATTGTCATATTTTAATTAAAGTGTGTGAATAAATATGCTTTGATGTAATTATCCATCCTATAATAAAAGTATCACAAACATATTTTACATTTTCAATATTTTTCATGCGTTCGGATCGGCAGTTTTGGTACTCTAGCGATTCAGTCCCAATCTGGAATACAATCTCTGATGTTCCATGATTATAAATATAAATACCACGTCAATAATTCTGTTCAGCTGTGTAAATTGCAACATGTAATGAAACGCCGCATCAACCAAATGGTCACCAGTATGTTGGACTACGGGACCGCTGGTGAAGGCGTGCTTCATGATCTGTTGGCAGTTTCGTCACATCTCCCCCCACCCCACCCCCCTTTGTTAGTAGAAAGTGTATTGTACGCTTTGATGCGTAGCAAATGCATAAAAAATTACGATACTATAATAGAAATATAACTTGGAAACCTGTGTGTGTTCAGTTCTAACTTCCAAAATACGAAGCACCCGGAGTGACACCAACCGTGGAGTAGAATGCCTCATAACGCAGTGACGTCATCTGGTTTGCGACGCCTGGTTTGGAGAAAAAGGATTGGGCAGAATCAAGCTTTTCATCACTAGTATGCATTTCCTCTTTTTCCCATTAAAAACAACTTGAGATAGAGAGGGGGCAAAAGTGTCAAATGTGATTGCCTTGCAGAAGTCACATCAGACCCACCCCTCCCTTGACAATAAAGAAATTACGTTTAGATGGTAGAAGCTGTGAAGGGAACAAAAAATGTCTCACCAACTTGGTTAAAATGAACAACAAAAACAAGCTCTTGCTCACCACGTCTATGATTTGTGCCAACGCTAATCCAAAAGTCACGTTGAGTGGTTCCGAAGAATTCTTTGATGGTCTGACACGAGGGTCGTAGTTCCGCATTAGTTCTCTAACCAATTTGTATTCGTTCTCATCCGCTGTTACCATGGCAACTGGAAAAGAAAGGAAAAGATCCAGCTGATGTAAAAAGGAAATTAATGACAAGGACTGCAATTTTAACCGACTCTCCTAAAATTCATAATGTAAAAAATGCAGCCAAAGAAAGGAAGAATACTTGTTCGGGTAAGTGCAAGTTGCCGCTGCTGATGGAGCTATGGAGGTCTAGTACCTCCACTTCCTGTCACTCACAGTGAGGCTGTTCCAACAATGGGTTACTTACACATTGCCATTCATAAAGATGCTTCTTTTCCCAGCAACACAATTTGATCAATCATAAGCAGATGCAGAGGGTTCACATAAATTCTCTTTAAACAACAATTGCCTGTAAAATGCGTTACCTCAAGGGACAAATAATACAATGCCAAGGCATATTTTATTTTATATTATAATCATGCATAATGATGTTCCGCTTTACAATACTGAGGTACAAACATTTGCAATCAAGAGGTAAAAGTGTATCTATGCAGTCTGGATGTACAAGTGGCTACAATAAAAATATACCAAAACGTTTACGACTACCTAAAAAGTTAACATTACAATGTCAAATACATGAATCTTGCAACTTGTTTTAAAGGATTTGATGTATAAAGGTTATACCAGAAATTTGCTCTGTGATATATATTTAGTCACCTTATAAAAGCTTGTCGTTTCTTCACACTTAAGCTTATAGGTGTACGTGATATTGGTGCCATATACAAATAGGTTATTCATATCTTTGAAAAAAAAAACGAACATTATTAACACATGTTCACTTCGTTAAAATGCCAAAAAGATTCAATGTATACACCATCTCACTTTTAAACATGACATGGATACCGACGTCATCAATAGTCCTTTGATGAATATTCATTTAGACATAGCCTTTTAAGAGTTTTAAAAGAAAGGAAAACACATGTATAAGTGGTAGTCGATTCATACAAGTGTATATTAAGACGGTGAAATATGGTTACAGTACATATATTTTACCCTGGACATTGCATACAGGCATGCTTGTAGAAAGAAGCCTACCTATAAAGCTGTTAATTATCCAATTTCTTAAAACTTGTTCTTCTCAGGTACAAATTAAGTTTTCCTCCAAAAAAAATGGACGCACATGTTAATTAAACCATGAGTTTGGGCTTTAACTCTAATTTCTTCCAAAATAATTGATCTGCCGTTTGCATCGGCAAAATGAGGCACAGTGGTAATAAAACAGTGGCAGTGACCCTCATGTAAACGTACATCACCAACATAATCAAATATTTATATTCTGATTTCAGGAGAGGTGAAGCCAATTTGTAGCAATTACGATATGGATTACCGAGTGGCGTAGCTGTTAATAAGTTGGCAAAATATTGTCAAGCCAGCCTACTTTTACCATACGAGTAGTGAATTATATTTATGGTTGTTTAGTGCCCGCGTATCGCCAGCAATTAAGTGGAAAGCAGACTTGATACATGGAGTGCATGCCACCGAGTGCGTAGACGGAGGTTGTTGTTACGTACCGTCAGGCACCATTCAATATCTTTTTACTTGATACATAGAGCACATGCCACACAGTGTGGAGACCGAGACTGTTGTTTCGTCATATTAGGCACAATTCGATATCTTTTAATTTGAAGGCCAATATTTGTCGTTTTGGATCATCAGTGAAGTGGTGGACAAGTTGCGCACACATAATACCACTCACATACTGTCACACACATGCTGTCACATGCTGTCACATGCATACCATAACACACATATACTGCAAAAACTACAGAAATGTGATATTACTTGGGCGTTTTACATAACAACCATTGCTCAACGGAAATAAAGAAGGTCAATTATAAAAGTATGGCTGACTGAGGACTTCAAATACATTAGAACACAAGCAATTAAGGAAGGATGTGAGACTAACTACATATTTTACTTCTTTGTGTCTGTGTCCTGTCTTCTGCGCATTCTCTGGCATAAACTATACACAAGCAGCCATAAGGCAGGTATCCCTCACTTGTTCTTGGGCTGTTAGAATGCACACGTATTATCTTCGAGGGGAGACGGCTTGGTTGGCATTATGCTAAAATTTTCGGTGAACTCTTGACGTTTTTTTACCATTCTGTTATATCTCTAGCTTTGGTTTCCAATTTATAGTTGTCAGTGCTAAGACTAACCGACGCAGATCCATGGGGCGCCGGTTTAGCGCCCCCCCCCCCCAAAAAAAGATGAAATTGTGCAAAAAGCTTAGCCAGTTCGTGCTCAGAAGAAGGCGTGCCTAGCGTCCAACTTTCAAAGTATATGGGTGACCCTAACCCAAGACTTTGTCGTAAAACTCAGGTGCAGATTAATTTGCAGATTCATAGACTACCTTTCGTCCTTCGTCCAGAAATATTTTTGATAATGACTTCTCTATAGATGCTCAAAAATATGATAAAATGAGTGAAGACTATTTGTATGGATTGGAGGTGATCCAATACGCAGAAAGCTAGACCATGTTTTTTTCAAATATTAGGACAGTACCTTTTATTTGAGTGTCCAAGACAAACATATTTATGCTCAGTATCATAAGTTTATTACACGACTAAAGTGTGGTGAAATTTTTGTAACTGATGCTTATTACTCCGGAAAACCCACATGGGGGTCTACACATATATATGGTGTATACCATTTCTAATGAAGGTGCTATCCATGTCAGTAGTAACTGTGCAACCAGGGTACCAAGATCACTTTGATAATGAGTACTTATGCTCAAGCAATGTAGAGTAAACCTATTTCAATGAAGGTGATAACCATGTCAACTAGTGCAACCTGATAGCCCACTAGAATATTGTAGATAAATTACTCTGTCAAAATCTCATCATACTAGCATTTACAAACAGTGGCACCCGTTGTATGTGGCCACCACAACAGCAAACAAATATATATATATATATATATATAGAGAGAGAGAGAGAGAGAGAGAGAGAGAGAGAGAGAGAATCGATAGAAAATCAAGATTAAATACAGTTGCACAAATTTTACTGGATGTAAACTAAAATTGAGGGAAGCCTATGCCATGAACCCATGGAGAAAACTGCTCTTGTGTCCCCAAATGTATGGCCAGATACAGCAGGTTATAATTAAGAGAAGGGGTTTTAAGTGACAGAGTTCTATCTATTTCAGAGGAACTTGTTTTGATGGCTAAAGCAAGATTAATGCAAAAAATTATTACCAATTTTGATGCCAGGAAACCCTGGTTTTGGTCTCTAGAAATGTATAAAAGCGATGAGCTTCCGGGGGGTTCGCCCTGTGGATTCCCCCCACCTACCTACCCACCAACCACCCCCGGCACAGACCTGGGCGCTGCGCCAGACCCGTTGAGGTCCCAGGCGGCCACAAACCCCTGGCAAACTATTTCAGCCTTCCCCTCTAACAAATCCTTGATCCATCCCTGGATGAATAAAAAACTTGGGGCATGGAACATTCAATGTATACATTTTTTTTAATTAGAAAAGGTGAAGGGACGCAAAGCCACCGGACACACAATGTTTGTAAAGGTTAAAACTAACTTCTGGGCAACCTTCGGTGCCATCCACTTAATCCGCAAGAAATCCCACGTTGGAGATATACTGGTATGAGCCCATGATCTTATGGTTGTATATCTTAGGACACATCCGCCTCGGACCTGTGAGATAATCGTGTATCAATCAGTTATTGCAAATTAGAATTTCAGATAATCCATTTGGCATTCATATGAGGTCAAATAATCAGAGCGGATTAAGTCGACTGCCAAGTCTCATGTATGTCGGAATACACAAGGTCAACTTGTGTGAAACAAATGGGGTTCAAAATATGAACAGCCATCTGAAAACTGAGATGTTCAAACAAAGGCAAATTCAAATATCCAATATGCTTCTTTGATAAAAGTGCTCTGCCCACATGTCAAAAAATTGCGGAACGGCAATATTTTAGATGCATGATTTTGCTGGAATGGCAAAACCGTAAACTAACGTGAATGATTGTGCTGAGGACGTGTATGTACTTAAATATGCATCACACGGTAAATACTGCATATTGGTTAAAAGGTGGGTTTTATCATGATCACAAGTGAGTGAGACTACAACGCATTGCCGTTGTTTTAAACATTCTGTGATTATTCATGTCCAGGTTGACAGCTGGTATAGATGCACCTTATCCTTTTAACCCCACCAGCGTCGTAGTATCCAGCTCAAAGTTCTCTCGGCGGTCATATTTCAAGCATAAGAAACATTTACCACGTAAATCTGGGGAGATATCAGAAGTTTTCTGTGTCTTTGATGGTGTCGCATATCACTGATATTAATACTAAAGCCTGAGTGCATGCAGTTCCATATACTTTATCCGCCCTCAAGAATTAGATATTTTTCTGAACGATTAACGTTTTGAACTGCATTAATCGCCGCCGGAAACACTTTTTATCGAATGCTTCACTTGTTTCTTTGTCTCAAAAAATATTTTGAATTGATATGCTTGTAAAAACATCCCATTTAATAGGTTAGGGTTAATAGGGTAAGCACTCAGAGCGCATCCACTGTTGTTTCACTCTTGTAAAATGACCAGGGAAGGCTTAAAGTTACGGAATCGCATTTTTGTATTTTTAAATCAAAGTAAATTCGTTCAATAGGATGAAGACATATTGTCCAATTTAGCCTTGGGCTTTTTATACGGGTACGAAAATGGCCTGGAATGACATTATATCAATCGACTAACCAGCGCTTAATTGTGAGTTAATGTAACCAGTGTATTTTTGAATATCGTTTAGTTTATTTTTCTCTGATTGTGATGAGAGAACTATACACATGCATTCTGACACTGTCTAGCAGTTAAGTTTTTACTTTGATTAATGAGATCTATTGTCACCATGGTAATAACACTTCATCTATGTAAGGCACCGATACATAAGTGGAGTTCTAAATGCTGATGATCTAAAATTGCAGGCTCCCATACAGAAAGCCCTGAATAAAATGATCGTTACTCGTAAAAAGCATGCCACCAATTGTCAAATTGTGTTTAAAGGGTCTCAGGGTAAGCTTTGTTTTTGGTGTTTGATAGCAAGAAGGCTGTGGGAACAGCGTGTTCGCACCTGAATTAACCATATAATTTCAAGTTTGATGAGGATCAGCTATGGTTGGTTGAAAAAACAAGTATTGCTGCTTTACTTATCACTATAGCATTTCAAAAACATCTGAATCTATAAGGAGCAGCACATTCAGTGTGTGTCACACTGCTTTTACAGACAATTTGGCGTACAGCTCCAGAGAAAACGACATTTATCTGCATTTATATCAGTATCCTTTTCCAAAACTAAATCAAAACAGTGTCTGTGCTGTTGTTTATCACTACGTAATCTCAACATTCCTTACAAAAAACAAGAATCGAACATAGCACCACTGAGTGAGCGATATTTTAGAGGCTAAATTAAGCCAAATTGTTGAAAAGTTTCAAGGAAACCCAGTATTATATCTTGGAGAAATAGTATGCACAAAATCATTTTAAAAAATCATTTAAAAAAATAGAAACATCGCAGCGCCACTTGTTCAACTAATTAATACCAAGCGGTAACACTAAATGTTTTAGCAATGAGGAAAATTGTTTTACGGAGGAAGACTTTAAAAAAAAGTAGAGTACCAAAAATTCATAAAAGCATTTATTATTAGATGAATGTCTAAGGTATAACGCTAACTTTGAAGTAGTTTTGGGGCAGCGGTTTCGGAGAAAGCTACATGTGCATAAGTATATACTAGCATCATCATACTTGTACTCTAGCCCATCATTACGTAATTTGGAAAAAGATCAATAAATAATAATAGCACCACTCAGTGAATAATAGCCCAAGCCACCATTTTACTCAACTTGGAAGGAACAGATTGCAAAACACCCTTTTACCACATTGCAATTTTATAATGTGCAGTATGTCTGACAGATCTTGCTCCCAGTGACTTATCTTGTGTCTTGCATGGACTAAATGTTCCTGGAATCGTATGCTCTGCGGTGTTTTGCAACTGTAGTCTCTGTGTTATATCAGACTTTACACTACAAGACATTGACAATTATTGGGTCTCAACTACTTAAAAATGATCTTGAGTAAATAGTTTTGTATCTTGTAAGATTCACATGGAGACGAGTTTTCTGGCCCGTGTTGGACACCTTTCGGCAGCCTCATGATTTCAAGAGCTTCTTCGGACTATGTGTGAGTAATAGGTCATATGACGACTGACAGGACTGTGTAGGTAGAGGTCTGTGAGCATATGTTGGGCCAATGAGCGCGACGTTTAGTTGCCCCCAACGCCCCACCCCACCCTAACCCCCCCAAATGCTTGTAGGAGATGCCACAGAAGAAACCATAATTTTTGGTCCAATAGTAACTTTGAAATATAAGATACCAATATGACTGACTTGCCAGCAGCAAGGGAATGATCGCAGTAAGGGAACTGTATGGCATTACAATGGCAGTAGGGATACTGTATGACAAAACAATGGCTACGACTGCACTGTATCACAGAACAGTGGCAACAAGAGAACTGTAATAACAAAATAATTGCACTAAGTGTGATGAGCAGCGGCAGCAAGGATAATGTATGACAAGACAAAACAGTGACAGTAAGGGAACTGGTTGACAAATCAATGTAATTAGCGAAACTGTAGAACAAGACAATGGCACCGAGTGCACTGTATGACCAAACAGTGGCAGCAAGGACGTTGTACGACACAGCAATGGCAATGAAGGACCTGTATGACAAAACAATGGTAACAAGAGTACGACATGGCAAAACAATGGCCCTTGCGGCAGCTATAGAACGAGTCTGCATATCTCAACTTTATATATATGATATATATATATATATATATATATATATATATATATATATATATATATATATATATATATATATATATATATGTATATGTATATATATGTATATATATATATATATATATATATATATATACATACATACATACATACATACATACATATCCATTGGTCATCAATAAAATGGGATAATAACATTAACTGACATTTCCCTTCAGAGGTAAAGACGCTGGATCATACTTAGCGCCGGTCCAATGGGTGTCGTTGGGCGTGCAAAAATAATTTTAGTAAATGATGTTTTATTGATTTTCCCATGATACTAAATCATCCCCTGTAACTGCCATGGATATAATATCACATCTGTCACATTGTGATAGGATACCATAAGAAATAAAAAACACTGGGCAAGAAGAGAATCGGTGCTTCCTTAGAATGAAGACGATCATACAATTGTCCGACCTCTTTTCTTTGGCCGAGAAACAGTGAAGTGAGAAACTATTAAAATCTCCCTTTTTACTGTGGACCAAGTGAGAAAACTCTTCTTCCTTTCCTAACAGGCAGAGAAAGAGAACAACTATTGTATAACCTCCTGTCTTTGACTGAGACGACAGTGTTCAAGGTTTCATCGCCAGTGTGCTGAAGCTACTTGAGGATGCTTGGATCCCATGCGTGCAGAATGCATCACTGTGCTGTGGATTCTGGCCGCTCTATTTCAGATTGATTCTACTGTATGCACATGGGTTGTAGAGTTGTCCAAACCTACTTGACAGAAAAACTCGTCTTCACTACAGTTTAACGGGCATAACCTTGTGAAATGTTTGAAGATATGTTTTTTGCCAAGAAAGTTGTTACATCCAAAAAGAAGTGGTTGGATAGGCCTACCTAACAAATGAATATATCCGCATGTCCATTTACTTTCTTTGAGCATTGGTTTTGAAAAATGAACTTAAGATTTTACAAGCAGTAAATGTGATACTGTAGCCAGCCGGACAGACAGGAGCAACTGGTACATTGTTTAAGTTATATATACTTCCCTCATATCTATTATCATAGCGTGCAGGTTTATCGACCGCTGTTTCGGCAAACGCTCATGCTGAGGGGAACACATCGAATATTGTCATACAAGTAGATTATTTCTATTTCTCCTTTTGGTCAAGGTACCATCACGTGTCATGCTCTAAACAGGTGAAACCATCGGTTTTTTGGCCTCCAGCTCACTAGACCCGGTCCAGACCTCTTAAACGATACAAGCGTGACGTAATGCGTCATCAGCAACTTTCAGCCAATCACATTCCAGGATTAAATAAGCTGCTGGGTACTGCCCACCTTGAATCACTGGGAACGTCCAGTTACATTGTCTGCGAAAAAGGCCTTCTACCTCCAGCATCAGAACATAAAAATCAAAGTCTGCCTGTTACATACGGCATCAGAACATAAAAAACAGAGTCTGCTTCGTGCGTAAAACATCAGAACAAAAAAAAAAAGTTTCTTCTTCGCAGACACCCAGTTACAGAGTTTCCATCTAAATTTGGTTGTAGATCTCTTTGGGGGTAACTTGGTAAGGGTCAGTCTGCTGTTTTGAACTTGAATCTTTGACACTACTAATTGCAAAGATGCATATGACAAAACAATTATAGTCTTTGAATTCGGTCTGCACATGGGTCTATTGACCTGTCCATGCTAATATACACCCCGGCATACGGCTTCGGAGCATATTGGTGAAGACAGGTCGAAAGATCCATGTAGAGACCTATAATTGTATAATATTGCCAAACGAAGCTTTCAATATCATAGAAACTAGATCAGGCTGATTTTCCCATAGAAAATCAAATGTCTCCCGGTGGAACGCTTACGTCTCTGAATAAGCTACAGGTGATAACAAATTACAAATGACCAAGTTTGCTTGAAAATTACAATCCTATTTTGGCTCTCACCTAGATACATTACTCTAGCAATTTTCATCAAGTTCTTCAAGACTGATTGCAGAGAAACCAATTTCACATAAATGACCCTGTGACCTTGAAAATTAGGTCAAGGTCAGCCAAATACAATCCCAACCTTGGTCTTACCTTGATATATATTCCTACCAAGTTTCATCAATTTCCATCAAGGTCTTCAAGACTTATTGCAAGGAAACCAATTTCATATAAGTGACTCCGTGACCTTGAAAATTAAGTCAAGGTCAGTCAAATACAATCCAAACCTAGGTCTTGTCAAGATACATTATCCTACCCAGTTTCATCAAATTCCATCCTGTTCTTCATGACTTATCGAACCGAAACCAATTTCACATAAGTGACCCTGTGACCTTGAGAATTAGGTCAAAGTCAGCCAAATACAATCCCAACCTTGGTCTTACCTTGATATATATTCCTACCAAGTTTCATCAAATTCCATCAAGTTCTTCAAGACTTATTGCAAGGAAACCAATTTCATATAAGTGACTCTGTGACCTTAAAAATTAAGTCAAGGTCATCCAAATACAATTCCAACCTAGGTCTTGCCTAGATACATAATCCTACCAAGTTTCATCAAATTCTGTCAAGTCCTTCAAGACTTATCGCACGGAAACCAAGTGTTGGAGAACCTGAACACCAACAACAACAACAACAACAACAACAACAACGAGCAGAAATAGGGGAAGAAACCGGCACTAAACAATATGTCCCCTGGCTTCCACCGGGAGACATAATTAGCAAAAAACGATTTAAAGAACACAGATTATAAAAAAAAACGCTTAAATTAAATGTTCGTATGAATCAACCATTATGTCCTTTGACCGGATCATCTTTTGTTGTAAGATTTAAATGATCTAACTGCCTAATTCTAATAGTCATGCATTAATATACAGTTAGTTATGCGTGTACGGAGGAGCATTGCTCTCGTGACCATCATGCTAGACACGGTCTTTTAAAACAGAAAATAACTGGTGTGTGTTTATGCACAGCATGCAGTCCCCTTCAGCACTGATAAATAATTCAATAGAGAGGCATTTGATTAGTGACGTGAGTACCAGGTAATAGTGTCTGTTAATTATTTTCTTTTGTCTATCAAATGGGCATAATGGCCATCCTGCTGTTCTTATCAGCATAACACATATAATGCTGCTATGATGGAATAGATAAAGGCTCAATATGGACCCCGCCCCCCACTTCCCCCACTATTTTCGAGTTGGCTTTTAATCTCCCAGGGTAATGGAGCTCTTCTGCCTTTAAACAGTTGTATCTAACATGATCTGCCGCCCAAGAGAGCACATTCCAAATATGGTCTCTATTAATTTAGCTTTTATTATTTTGGTCAGTCAGCATGACATTTTTAGTGAGAACTTCATGGGTTTAAGACATACCTCGTGCCTTGAGTGAAACTGCATTGGTTTATAACAGATTATTTACGTCCCGAGTACTGCAAGGATTATGGAACTCATCGTGCCCTGAGTAAGAACATAATGGGTTTATGGCACACATAATGTCCCGAGTTAGAATTTCGTGGATTTATGATATGATGTATTTCAATTGCCCATCAATGCCGAGTTAGTCCTGAATGGGCTTATAATATAAATCATATCCAGAGTGCGAACAGATTAAATGTTTCAGTGCTGAGTGGAGAATGAGTTAACAGCTTTCCTCGGCGCGCATTGGTCGCATTATGCCCATTAAGTGCCGTAAAAAGCGGTTGACATGGCCTTTTTTTGTTTGTTTTTGTTTTTGTTTTTGTTTTTACTTGGAAATCTCGGAGAACGTTGACTCTGGAATCATTATAATAATTCATACAATGTGCATAACTGTTGCTGTGCTTTTCATACGTTGGTTTCAGCATGCTTTAATATTATACAAGTCTTATCCCGGGTACCTGTAAGATAAAGCAGCGTGTCGATAACATCTGTGTTCTATTCCCTCGAGTGTATGTGTGTTAATCAATTTGATACGGAGAGTCATTTGTCCATTTGGTGAACAAAATGCTTGCTGTGGCACATCGGGTACACAATTAAAATGCATTGCTCATTTGGGCGCTGGTCATTAGACTTGGCTGATTAGTTTATCTATCTTTTGGTGAAAGCAGGGTTCCACAGGGAGTTTAATATTGTACCTCAAACACCAAATATTTTGTTCTATGGCTGTTTAAAAGGGACGTCACTTGCATGCACTGACTCATGAATGCTGCCACTGTCCACTACACATAAAACTAAACTCAGGTCAACAGAATCTCTTTTATTAGATTATCAGCTTAGTATCGAGTTATGTTAAACATGCTTCCAAAAGGAGACGTACTAGTTAAAATGTGAAATGTATAAAATTACTTAATTCGTCAAGTTTTCTGCAAGTCTAAATTCTTCCTTTATCAATCAAAATAAAACTTTGTTATCTGTAATAGAAAAATTTCACTCCGCATTGATTTTCTATTGGCTATGTCTCGCTTCAGAGGAACTTCACCTCTTATACCTGTTTGGCATTTTTGTCCGCCTTATTTTTTCCAATAAAGGGAAATAAATGAGTGCCTCTGCATGGTTTGTGCAACGCTTTCACAAATGATGCGACGCTTGCAATTTTCTTGCTTTATTGTCATATAGCCCGTGTCATACAAATCATTGTTACAATAGCCAGACATGCAGAATTTCCATCACGTCTCGTACAAATCAACATGACAACACCACTGCTATATTTCTAGGTGCGATCTAAAATGGCAGATAATTTTCCATATTCGACACATTGCCTGTATATGATTTGCTTTATCACGCAGTTTTCTCAGAGAAGTAGTGGCAGCGACGTCGGCTTTTATTACAGTCACGAGCCACAAAGCACAATGTAATGTCTTAAATCAAAACAAAGTATGAGTACGCAATATTAGGGGGCTGAGGTTTTTTGTTAGTTTGTTTGTTTTTGTTTTTGTTTTTTTTTTTATTATACGTGAAACCAAGTCACAAGTTTTTGGTTAATTACACAACGTCCATTAGCATGACAGCATGTTCAATAACCCAGCTCAAATTCATGTCATCAAAACGCAAAGCGGTGGCAAAAATAATACTTTTCGGTTAGTGGTTTCTTTGCAAAACTTGAAATGAATTGCAATGCATTTATGAAGGACCAATATTTATGCACTCCATAAAGATTTCTGTATAATGTGCGCTTACTTGGAAGTCATGACACGTTATTTATAATGTTTGGCTGTTGAGAAAGCAGCATCTAGTACTATTACCAATTCTGAGCAGCTGAATGAAATACGAACTTTACAAGAAAAAAAGTGTTAAAGAATAAATGTGGTATAGAATCCATATATTACAACAACCCGAGGGACGTCTCGCAATTTCCCACTATTTACCGAGTTCTACCATTAATGTTTAATCGATTTGGGTGCATTCTGTGGCCAACAGTGACCTGTGCGCCAGGAGTACACTAAGTCATGCACAAAGAACGAAAAAATGTACTTTCTGGGCATACAGAACAGCAAACCAGTCAAAGTTGGTCAGTCCCGCCTCCAATATGAACTACATTTCCATTACGGTGCACGTGTTGCAATACCAAGTCCTAAATTTGACCATTTGCTTACCAGAAGAGAAAGTACATACTCAGACAGGTCTGAAATACTACATGAGCCCTGACCTGGATCATATGTTGTGCTCAATACAGGCCAGTACGATTAAGTGTAAGGCTTGCTCTAATAACTTGTAACTTACAATGGTCGGCAAGAGGCCAGGGATAACATAAGCATGAGACCGAGGTCATAAACAACACGTGTGCCGACCAGTCGTCCTATCCGGTAGAACAATTATGTTTATACCTGTCCACCAGCCTCCTTTTCACCAGCTTTAGGCTGACAAAACCTGATTCAGGACGATTCCATGGAGATCCGTAGATTAATTATTGACGTCATTCAATAGATCTTTGATGAGAACATTTTATTCCAGAGAAAATGTGACTAAGTAAACAGAGTAGCCAAAATTGAGCCATCATTCAAACAAAACTAGATATACAATAAAAATACAAGGTCTTCATTTTACTGTTAATTGTTTCGATTGAAGAGAAGGATCTCTTCAATGATATGCGCTGCATTGATAAAGCCAATAAAATTACGTCATGAACTTAGTTATTTCTCCATATGATTTGGCCATGTACGTGACTCGTGTGCCCGTATCATTATCCGCTGAAGTGACTCACTGGTCCATATCATTGTGTCGCATTTAGCTCCTTTGTCCACTTGATTGTGCCATGTATTTTCAGTTGTCCATATGCTTGTATCATGTATTTGGCTCAGTTATCAACATGACTGTATCATGTACATAGCTCATTTGTCCATATGATTGTGTCGTATACGTGGCTTAATTGTTCATTAGACGGTGTCATGGTATTGACTTAATTTTCTTGTCCGTATGACTTGTCAGTTTTATCCATATTAAGCCTCAGTTAAATTTGAATGCTGAAACATTAAACTCGTGAATATTTAAAATGTTGAAGCTTGCATTCAAGTTAGTGATAATTCGGGAAAATAAACATCGAGGTAATGTGTCTCGAAGGCAAGTCGGGCATTTAACACCCGGAAATATAAATGATTATCCTGTAGTCTGCGTCAAGGGCTGAAGTGAAGCACTTTTAGTTCAATAATTTTATTTTTTTTTAACTTTCGAAGTAGACGTTCACCGTTTTGTGTGGAATGTCTTTCAGCTCCAGTCCACAGATCAGTGATGTTCCAAGAGGGCACTCATGTCACATTTAACATTTCCATTAACGCAACCTGTTGGACTGATTAAATATGGGATGTGCACTTTGAGTCAATTTGTTATATTAATATTATAAGGGGGGGGGGGCACTATTAGTCTATATTTGGTTTCGCATAAAATCTGATTTCACAGAGTCACCCAGTGGAGACATGAATGCAGTGAAACCTCATTATAACGACACTCACATATCCGAAATATTCAATGTGATGACATAAATTTTCATGGAAAAAGTTTATTTTCTTTGTTATTTGTTTCATTTATTTGACATATTCAGTTATCTGACACACTTCTTAGGGAACAGATGGTGTCATTATATGGAGGTTTCACTGTATACAAATTCAACACCAACAGATCATAAAATCAAACGTCTTCTAGAAAAAAAAAATTTTCGACCTATTTTCAAGAATAGACCGATATTTAACCATTCAACCATATTGCATCACAAGTAAGTGATTTACTATGATTAAAAATACATGCATACTGTTTTACGAATGAAGTGAAGTTTCTAGCAGGACGGCGCATCGCTTGGTTAGCAATAGCGACGAGATGAGCTCGAACTGGAGCAAATCCGTAACAATGATTCAGCGGAGCCGGACATGAAACTGGAAAAGTGCACTTGAAAAACGGGATAAAAATTGCAGATTACTTATAATTCAGTAGCATGACAAGAGCATAGGCAATTTATGACAGAAATTGCTTCACTAAATGCTTGTTCTAGATGTACAGCGCTGGCGAGAGGCAGCAGTGGTAGACCCATAGTGCAGTAACAGTACACGAATACGCTTGTGGCAGTATCAACACAGCGAAGAGTTTAAGCAGAAATAATACAGAGACAAATATGCATCAGTAACAATGTAATGAAAGGCTTATGATAGTAATAGTGCTTTGAACGGCTTGTGACAGTAATAGTGCATTGACAAGCTTGTGGCTGTGATGGTGCACTGACAAGTTTGAGGCAATAATAATACACCGACAAGCTCGTGACAAAAGTAGTACACCGACAAACTCATTTTCACCAGTAATAGTACGACAATTGTGTGACAGTAAGAGTTCACCGATACGCTTGTGACAGGGACAATACAGCGATAAGTTTGCGGCAGAAATAGCAAACGGACAACTTTGCGGCAGTAATTGAAACCGACCAGCTAGTAGCAGTATAAGATACAGCGATACGCTTGTGGCAGAAATAGTATACAAGCAAGCTTTTGGCACTAATGGCACACCCAATAGGCGTATGGCAGACATTGTACACGCAGAAGCTTGTGGCAGTAATAGTACATTGATATGTTTTGTTGGCGTTAATTCCTGGCGTAAACCATTGATAAGGTCGAGGTAGGAGCAGCGAACTGAGAAGCTTGTGGCAGTCAAACACGTAGAAGCTAATCGCAGTAGAAAAGAACTAGTTTGCTATGTACAATGAGTACAGCATTACTAAGCCTGTACAATGAGTACAGCATTAGTAAGCTTGTACAAGGGTGTAGCAATAACAAGTCTGTAGGATGAGTACAGCATTAATAAGCTTGTACAATGAGTACAGCATTACTAAGCCGGTACAATGAGTACAGCATTAATAAACTTGTACAATGAGTACAGCATTAATAAGCCTGTACAATGAGTACAGCATTACTAAGCCTGTACAATGAATGAAGCATTAATAAGCTTGTACAATGAGATCACCATTAATATAAGCTTGTACAATGAGTACAGCATTAATAAGCCTATACAATGAGTACAGCATTACTAAGCCTGTACAATGACTGAAGCATTAATAAGCTTGTACAACGAGAACAGCATTAATATAAGCTTGTACATTGAGCAGAGCATTAATAAGCTTGTACAATGCGTACAGCATTAATAAGCTGGTACAATGAGTACAGCATTAATAAGCCTGTACCAGAAATAGAGCACCAATAGGCTTGTGCCGCAAGTAATGCATAGGGCTTTTTGCCTGAGGTAAAGTACAAAAAAGCTTTTGACAAGCATAAAGCACTAATAAGCTTCCATCACAAGTAAAGCATCACTATCCTGGTACCTGATGCAAAGCACTAGCAGTTCGTATCGAAAATACAGCAGTAATACAGGTATATGCCAAGCCCTTTCGATATTTGGTCTTATTTGGCGATATTGCAAAATGGTCTCAATTTCTGATATTCCTAAATCATATAGTGATTTCCTTAAATGGATTGTCGATATCCCAAACTAAATTTGTCATATCGCTATATGATTTAGATATATTGCCAAACAAGGTGTATTCAGCGATATCGCTAAATAACTGAATTTGTGCATGCTGGGCACTGTGCCTGTATAATGATTGGGGCAAAGGAGCGAGCACTTGGACCTGCAAGCCTAAGTTTGTCGACAAAATTAATTGTCAGCATTCAGTGTCTTTGCAGCATAATAAACCAATTGAAAATGCCAGAGAAGAAGATCCATTCTGGACAGAACACCTTGGGAAGATAAAGCCTTTGTACTTCCCCCACAAGTCTGCAGTCATATTCAAATAGGACAGGAAGCAGAAATACAGAAGCAATATTGCTAAATCATTTTCAGCAATATCATCGAATATGTTATTTACTGATACCACTCAATCATTTGGAGATATCGCTAAATCATACACATTAAGGGATATCACTAGATGATTTGGCGATATCTCTAAATCATTTAGCGACATCGCTAAATCATTTAGTGATATCGCTTAATTATTTGGCGATATTATTAAATGATTTGGCGATATTTCCAAATGATTCACCGACATCGTTAAATGATTTAGAGACATAGACAAATCACTGAGCGATATCACCAAATCATTTCTAAAAGATTTAGCGATATCCCTAAATATTTGAGATATCGTTCATTCGTTAGCGATACCACTTAACATGTAACAATATCCCTAATTTGGCGATAACACCAATTGATTGAGCGATATCGCCAAATGATTTAATGATATTGCCAAATACTACTAAATGCCAAAACGGCCTGCCATACTAATAAGCTTGCATCAGACGTTAAACACTAATAAGCTTGTACCAAAAGTAAAGCACTGAGGAACTTGTATCTGGAGTAAAGTACCAGTAAGTTTGTGTCAGGGGTAAAGCACCAATACGTTTGTACTAGGTATAAAGTGCCAATAAGCTTGTGATAGGGTAAAACACTTATTAGGTTGTGTCAGGAGTAAAGCGCCAGTAAGCTTGTAGCAGAAGTGAAGAATTAGTAATCTTGTAGCAGATGTGAAGCACTAATAAGCCTGTGCCAGACGTAAAGCACTAAAGACTTATCCCAGACATAAAGCGCTAATAGACTAACACCAGACGTACAGCGCCACTAAGCTTTGTACCAGATGTATAGCGCTCATACGTTTGTACCAGACTTAAAGTCCTAATAAGCTTGTGCCAGGAGTAGAGCGCCAACAAGTTTGTGATAGAAGCAGTGGGCTGATAGAATGCCAACAGAAATAGAGAACCACTACGTGTGTTACAGTGCAACGGCACTGACAGTTATACCATAGCATCGATGTACTTCTTACAGGAAGAATACATATTGAACCACCTTTGATGCTGGCGTGAGGGTATGTGCCTTCATCATATCACGACTGGCAAGTCATGAAAAGGGCGTGGTAGCCCAAGAAATGAAAGTGCTCTGGTGTGTTTACAACAACATTTGCAACATATAAAATTTTAAAGAGCACCAGAGTTAACTTGCAAATGCAGTGTATACAAAAAGCCTGTTATTATTCGCCATAGGGCACTGAATCTATGTCAAGCATAGTTCATTAAATTCATCAACCAACCCAAAAAATTGGCCAGCGCCTTTGTTTATCTGGGTTTCAACAGAGATGCACACACATACCGAGTGTTGCTCCATTCTCCTGTCTGTAACTTTTTGTACCTTATGCAAGAGGTACTCCATCGTGTTGTCCCTGCGCTCCGACCAGTACATATAGTATCTGTATCTTTGCTGCAGTTCTCTCCTTGTTCCAGACTGTATTTTGTTCTTGTTATGTACCTCCTTGTATGTATGTATGTATGTATGTATGTATGTATGTATGTATGTATGTATGTATGTATGTATGATGCACAGGCACATCAGGCGTGACGCACATAAGAAGGGCATAAAGCAACGGAGCGCGGTTTTTGGCAGCAAGAACCCTTCTTGTACACACAATTTGAAACCCTTATGTGACATTTATGAGAGTTGAGACCATGTATTTCTTGATATGCAGTCAGCATAACAGACTCATGCTAGATAAGTACAAACTACAGGCCAATAACAGTCTACCCATATTTGTGACAGTTTGCATTCTCAAGAATTTGTTGAAATAGGGCAGACACTCAAAGTGTCAGCCTTCTAGACAGAATACAATGGAGAAAAAAATCTTGATTATACATTCGTCTGTTGATCTACTAATTGATCAATCACTTTTGCGAGATAGCTTTGTCAGAAGAGAAGCTGTATAATGTTACTTATACAAGACTGTTGGCTGTTTCATGCTAAGAGCATATATTTTCTTGATGCAGCTGTGATGTTAGAGGGGTGTCAAGAGATCTTTATTGATGTCTGCCGGGGTAAATTTCACATCTACTGTCATGATGTACAAAAATACACGTGCACAACACTTGAAGTCATTAGGGTTTATTCTCGGCATCAAAATGCTCAAGCGCTTGGCATGGTATGCCTTTTTATGCCATGTCCTCATACATACTGTATTCTACGAATTTTATATCTAGTCTTCATATGTACGGTATTTTATGGGGCTATATCATGTCTTTACACATAATGTACTTTGCATTGTTTTGTCTCCTCTTCATGTATACTGTCGTGTGTGGGGTTGTCATTTTTCAAGACATATTGTATTTTATGGGTCTATATCATGTCCTCATATATAATGCACTACCCGTGGTTTTGCCTCGTCTTAACGAATACTGTAGTGTACTTGGCTATGTCATGTTTTCATACATACTGTATTTTTATGGAATTAGACCACGTCTTCATGCATGCTGTGTTCCATAACGCTGTATGGCTTCTTCATTCATACTGTATCCTCATTATATTACGGATTCATAAGATACAATATTACACGAGGTTATGCTATGTATTCCTTAATGCTGTATTATATACGGTTGCATGACGTCTTGATAATTACTGTATTCTTCAGGTTTATATCACCATACATACTTAGGATATGCCACGTATTCACGCATGCTGTATTCTGCATGATTGTGTCACCTCTACATAAACAGTTTTCTTATGGTGATGTTAAACGAGGAGAAGTACGGTACGTTGTAAAACGGCAAACGTACCCTGATCCCGTCTGTTTGGGTAACACATACTCATTGTCAATAAAAGACATGTCCCACAAATTAAATTCCCCATTGAAATATGTATTCATCCTATTTATTGTCTGATTTTAAAATATTGCCAAACAGTGGCATCTGCAAGTGAATGTACTTGACCAAATACACTTCGATAATAAGTTGAATTCTGAGCATTTTTTTTTAATATTCCGAAACAGGTGTGACAATCAATCACTTTGATCATCTTTGGCACTGTACATTTGTGCTAGCCATGCGGATATCAATGGCACTGTAAATTTGTGCTCGCCATGGGGTTATCGTCCCAAGAGCAACTGACCACAAGTAAACTCATTATTTTGCGGACGCTAAAACCGTTCGATGGCACTCCACACCCTCGGCACTTCCTGCTGTGTTGCTGTTATTTTTACCTTTCAAATATATATGCATTTTGTATGTGAGTAGGTAGGTAAGTAGGTACGTAGGTATTTAGGAAGATAGGTGCATACGTACATACGTAGGTAGGTAAGTGGGAAGGCAAAATTCACACAAACTTGCACATTATTAAGAAGATGCCCTGCCCTTCATGCTACATTGGTGTCCGGTCGCAAACTGATTTTCATACCAGGAAATAGACCATTTCTGCGTGACGTGCTTGAATGAAAAAATTGAAGCCACCACCCAAGGTGCTTTTGACTGTATAGAGCATTGCTAATTGAATAAAGTCAACGTGATGATGTGTTGGGGATATACGTTAGGTGTCTTATCCTTTGTCAAAGTAAAAGGGATTGAACGAGGTCGAATTACGCATCAATATATATAAATACATATATATATATATATATATATATATATATATATATATATATATATATATATATATATATATATATATATATATATATATATGTGTGTGTGTGTGTGTGTGTGTGTTTGTGTGTGTGTGTGTGTGTGAAATGATCCCTCTATTTACACATTGAAGTACCAAAATCTCAGAAGCTTTTACCATTTACCATGATTGTATGGGACTCTACACGGTGTCATAGCCTCAGCAGAGGGAATTGTAACGCTTTGTATTCATAAAGCAACAAAGAAGTTGTGTAATTGATTATTGATTGACACTGTACTTTCGTTGTTTTCAGTGATTATATAGGCGTCCAAAACATTTGGAATGTCAATTCATGCTCGGAAGGAAATATTCCTTTCGAATCTACTAAGCCCGAGCAATTTTGACATGAAATCATGGTTCGTGCAGCATGATAGCGACCTCGCTTTCAAGACCTGGCAAGCGGTTTTGAAGCTTCCTCGCCGACGAGGTTTTCTTCACGTGTTTTGTATTTGTGTCTTTTTGCCCAGAACCACTTCCTAGTAGTCAATATCCTATTCCGCAGTTCGAACTCTTTACTCTCCATAAGCTAACCTGTCCCTGTCTAACCTGTATATATATGGAATTACTATTGTCTATATTGCACACGTTCCTCTGTAAAATTTTGACATAGGCTGTATCAGCCCAAATAAATTAAAGGGTCTTCAGCGGGTAACTACTCAACATGTTTCGGAGCCTTTTACCCGTACACGTCTCTCTGAGTAGCGGCTCCTTGCCTAAGCTAAATATTCAGCAAAGACAACCCACATAATAATGAATAAATATGAACGTGGCAATTGATGAATTAGCTAAATATGTGAAGTTTCGCTTGTAAATGCAGAGCTTCATATCAAAGAAGAATACCTGTCAAACAAACCATAATTACCAAATTTTCATAGTACAGGTTCAGATAAGAACAATTTGACTTAACCCTGAACCAAAATGTACCCTTTCTAGCTGGACAGCTTTTCCTAGTTAAACCATCCGCCAATGTTTAACTGAAGTGGAAACAAGCTGGGGCATTATATTCAGTCCCAGTGATTGTAAAATAAACAGTTGCAGCTAGACCACCTGTACAAACCAAGGAAAATCCTAACAAGGACTGCAACAATGTACATCCTGTACCAGAGATGTAAAACAAACTCCATGATGACACCTACTCCTCAAGCAATTAAGCTCTATTTAACTGCCAACCCTGAGTCAATGTGTCAACTTAATGTGTCAGGTTTGTGACACTTGAGAAAATACAATTAGGCAAGCTTGTAACTGTCGTAGGCCGCTTCTTGCTACCTGTAGCCCCTGGGGGTTTACCTAACAGAAAACAAGCTAGCCTAAAATGTCCGAAAGATGAACGTTTAAACATAATGGTGTCAAAAGATGAAATTAAGTAGCAAAACAGGCAAGTCTAAAATCTCTAAAATTATTGAAGCCAAACTTTCTAACCATCTCGGGATATTTACAGCAAAATTTGTAGAAATATTTGATCAAAAGTACACCTTTGAATCCTCTTGACTCAAGTTTATTGTAAATAAATTTGGTTCTTGATGCAAAGTCCTGAAATTTAGAACAAATACGACCAAATCTCAAAATTTGTGACAAAAATGTATTATATCCAATAGTATCGGAAATATTACTGTCCGGGAAAGGATAATTAACTACTTCAAAGTTAAACTCATCTATTTTGTGATAGACTTTAATACAAAACCTGTCATTAGTGACCTGAATATCCAAGTCCAAAAATACATCTCTGAAACCATCTGAATTGTTACCCTCCAAAGGGATATCTTTTGGGTAAATTTCTTTAGCAATTTCATTGAAATTTTGTACATTTACACAAGCAATGTCATCAATATATCTTGCGTTGTTTGATAATTTTGTAGCCATTTGAAAGTCCTTTTTCATCAATTTATTCATATACTTAAATTCAAGCCAGGTTAAATATAAATCTGCCAGTAAAGGGGAGCAGTTGCTACCCATTGGAATGCCTTTTATTTGTTGAAAAACCAGTGGTCCGCATTGAACAAAAGTATTATCCAAGAGAAATTTTATAGCATCTATCAAAGTTTCAACAGTGTAAGATTTAATGTTACTTTTTGAATATTAATTGTGTGACCAGTATGCTTTCTTTGTATATGAATTAATATTTATGTATGGCTTACCATTATGTTTAAACATTTTGCTAATTAATTCTGAAAGTGAACTTTTGACTTCATCTATGGGTAGATTTGTGAACAGTGTAGAAAAATCAAAACATTTGATATTTTTTGCCTTTACATATTTGATTTTAGATACAAACTCGGAAGAATTGTTAATACTCCAAAAACAATTTATTTCACAGTTTCTAGAAATTGCATTACAGTATTTACGAAAATGATTCCTAATTGCAGTCAAACACAATGTTACTTCTTTTGATAATTGCTTTGTAGTACATTTTGAAGCACCAGCTATGAATCTAGGTTTAAAAGGGTTTTTATGTAATTTGGGTATCCAGAACAAAAGTGGAATAGAGGAGCCCTCTTCAGAAATTTTGATATTAAAATTCCTTTTCATCTCATCTTTATGTGCATCAATCAAATTATCAATGGATTGTTTGTGTAATTTATAAACGTCATTTCCTCTTATGTCTGAAATATTGTTTATACCAAGTTCCTTTTTCAAAACATCCAGATAATATTTTTTGCAGATGATCCCAAAATTGTTACCTGCCTTATCTATGTTAGTGACTACAAATCTATCTTGTAGTTCTTTGACTGCTTTAGAAACTTTAGGCTGTTTTAGATTAACCGTATTGAAATTCTTAATGTGGGATTTGTAACGATAAATTCTATTTCTAAAGACTCTTTTCAAGTTTGATAACCATCCTTCAAATTTCTGAAATTCCATTTTTTCTTTCTTTGTCCATTTCATACAGTAGGAGTCGAGTGCATCACATGTATCCTGAAAAATACTGTCAATATTCAACTTGGGACATATCCGAAATTTTGTACCTTTTTTCATTATTTCTTTTAAACCTGAATTTTGTATTATATCCAAGTTACCTGTAAATACATGTTTGTGGTGTGCATCAACAAAATTAGAATATTTACTATTAGACATACAGTCACAATTTTGATTTGCTGCGATATCCTCAAGAGTAATTGAAGCCAGAAATTTTTTGTAATTCATGATACTTTGTCCAATATTGTTGCCATATTTATAGGAAATGATGGGGGGATCTTTTATTTTGCATTCCTTGGGAATCATGTTACGAACAAATTTCAATTTGAAAAGGGACTGAATGTTTAGTGAGTCAATGATTTTGTGTTTGAAAGGAATGCTGCAAAACATTTGATCTAATTTTTTCTTATTAGAATCTGGTTTCCGAATAGTTGTTGTGTAAGCATACACAATTTCACAAAAATTTTGCGGAAATGTGTGTTCTGAATCAGTAAGACCCAAATATTCATTAATTCTTGTTATGTCTCGAAATGATAGTGCTTTAAGAGCTGTATGTAATTGATCAATACCATTGGAGAAAGCCTGTAGTAAATTTTGGACAAGGTCTTTTGTATCCATGTTCCTGCATTTCCTGTTTTTCTGTGAAACTTCTCTCGCGCTCAGGTACTCAGCTCTATTCGAGACACACCTCACCGTGAATGCTACCTCGCGGAACTAGAGCCGCACGATAGTATGTAATACTGGTACTCTAACTAAAAATAGTTAGAAGGCAGGATGATCATTAGACCCATGACAGGGCTCTCAAATAATAAAATTCCTCAAACATATAGTGATAACTATTATAGACAAGTAAATGTTAAGCTTACCAAAATGAAGCCCAAATATAGTCGAAGCGTTGCAAACATACGGGAATTGCAAGGCCAAAGAAGGTTTTTTATGACAATAATTTGTTGAACATGAAAAAGCAAACTGTTATCTATGGCTCTTGGTGGAGAGATAGCACAAGTGGGTTGCTATATAGTTGTGTTTTGGATAATCTGGGATAACATCCTATAAATCTTTTGTTTCTGAAGAGGAAAAGACAGTCATTCCAAGATTTTCTACTTATTTCATATATTTAGACTGGCATACGGCACCTGAATTTTAGTCAAGTGATTTGTAAGTATTCAGTGACTATTCCTACCTATAATTCCTGGCATTTCACTTTTGGGTTTTTGGTGAATTTTGATGGTAGTTTAGTGACATACATGTCATGGAATTAACACGGGAAACAGCCTATTGACTTTGTGCGTTCACCGTGAAAAAACATTGTGACATACAAGGACCATTTATTTACCTGCAAAATCCTGGATATTCTTGTATATATGATACTTTTCAAATGGGAATAGACACAATGCAGCACAGAATTGCTACTGGGACCTTTGCTCCACCACATACTCATCGAAAAAGGAACACAAAGGTGATGGATAAAATGGAATCTTTGGACATTGTGATTTCCTGTATGATTGCCTTGTTGTGTGTTGGCACTGTTTGTACACACATACATGTGCACATGGACAATGGACCCCTTGTGCCCCAACACTTTGGGACAAACAAGAACTTAAACTGGCCACTGAATGCATCTGAGTCCGCGAACTGGACATTGTTTACTTCCAGGACATTGTATGTAAATGCCACAGCACAACCAGTTTATCCATATAGTCATATATCAGAAAAAAATGTTTATTCTGGTATGCAGCAGTTTTATCATGGAGGGAGGAACTTTACGTTTTTTTAAATCAATGATGCTTGACATTCTTTTGGGAAATAAAGCTGCCCATACCTACAGCGGCAACACAATAAAAAATCCCTGTGGCGTTTGCTCACGACCAATAGCTAAACACCACCGTGCGATACTGTGTGATGACTGCCACATGTGGATACACATAAAGTGTGGCAATATGTCAAGCGAACTGTACAGATATCTTGATGTGAATGGAAAAGACTTTGATTCGAGGTGTCCAAAATGTATAGTATTTGACCAACCTTTTCAGGACACCTCAAATATATCTCTAGGAAGATCTTTTGACTCTTGTATGGAGCAGTTGCCTTTTCATAATGCATCTGACATAAGTGTAATCTCCTCTGATTCTTTTCTTGAGGATGTAAACATAAACTCCACATCCCAGTGTACTGTGGAGGACTCGGATACTAGACTTGACAGTTCAAACAATGAGTATGACTTATTTGAGCCATTGAGACAACTGCGTGATGAAAAACCATTTTGTTTCAATTTTGCCCATCTTAACATTAATAGTCTCAGGTACAAATTTTACGAGACATATAATTTCTTATCTGACTATCTGGTAGATTGCCTTATTATAAGTGAGACTAAATTGGACGACTCTTTTTCAGCAACTCACATTAATGTACCAAACGATACCACGTACAGGCATGACCGTAATGGACATGGTGGAGGACTGATAGTTGACATGAGATCAGACATTCCAACACGGAGAGAGGATACCAATGAGTCATTTTCATTGGAGAGCATAACAATTGAATTTTCATTGAAAAACGTCTGTTGCTCTCTAATAGCCCTCTACAGACTACCTAAACTATCAAATGATACTTTCTACAGGAGTCTGCAAAGTTAATTGACAGAGCTTACGTCAGGTCTTATAACATGCTTGTTGCAGGGGACCTAAATTACAACATGTGTAAAACAAGTAATACCCCGGTTCATACTTTATGTGATACTTTTGACATAAAAAACCTAGTCAAGGAGCCAACCTGCCATAGGGAACCGAGAAGTACCCTAATTGATGTTTCCCTCACTAACAAGCCCACCTTGTTCCAGTGTACTGGCTCGTTTGACTGTGGCCTAGGTGACTGCCACCATTTTATTCATACCTCAACTAAGCAACAGATACCTGGAAGGAAGCCCAAGTATATTTTTTACAGGTCTTACAAGCATTTTGATGAAAAAAAATTGTCTTAATGATCTAGAAAGGGCTCTCTTTCTATGCGTTTACATACATGTTTAATGAGGTCATAGATGAACATGCACCTATTAAGCGCAAGAAGGTAAAATGTAAACAGATGCCTTTTGTAAATGCTGATTACAGAAGAAAAATAACTACGCAAGAGGATGCTGAGAAATGCTTTTCTCCGCTCCAATAGATATTACAAAGCAATGAAATGGGACAGGAACTGCACTCAGCGTAATAAATGTACAAATACGAGACGTAATGTCATCAAACAGTATTTTACAGATCGCTGTGGTGAAGGATCAAATGATAAATTCTGGTCCACCATAAAACCTTTCCTCTCTAGCAAAGGTCAAAGTGACCAAGATGATATCATACTGGAAGAGGATGACACTCTTGTATCTGACAATCAAAAGATGTTATATCTTCAATGACTACAATGTAAATATTGCAAATGACATTGGCAACAAGAAAACAGGAGAATCTTGATCACCAGACCCCCCCCCCCCCCCCGTGACTTGTCTGGCTTAAAACCGTTCATGAACATGCAGACTCTGCCCCAGACGGCTTTAGCTTCAACAGTGTTGGATGTGAGAATGTGACATCTAGATTGAAGAAATTCAATCCTTAAAAAGCTAATGGTTTTGATAACATCCCTCCTTAACTGGTCAAACTTTCGGCTGATTTCCAGGCTCCTCCATTTACAAACATCATTAATAAAGATGTCGCCACATTCTCATTTTCAGATGGGATGAAGTTGTCCGAGGTTAGACCTGTTTTCAAGAAGAAAAACCGAACATCAAAGACCAACTGCAGACCTGTAAACTGTCTGCCTACTTTTTCTAAAATTTATGAAGGCATCATTTCTGAACAACTTGGTAGTTTCTTTGAGTCTGTTTTCTGTCCACTCCTCTCTGCATTTAGAAAGGGGTATAGCTGTAATAGTTTACTCATTAAAATTGTGGAGGACTGGAGAAGGGAACTTGACAATAAAAAGTAAGTTGGTGCCATTCTTATGGATTTATCCCGTGCATTTGACTGCCTACCTCATGGGCTGGCTTTTGCCAAACTTCAAGCCTATTGATTAAAAAAAGAGGCCAGACAACTAATGGCCAGTTATCTACATAAGAGAAACCAGCGTGTAAAAAATTGGAGACTTCAGGAGTGAATGTCTAAGAGTCTTTAAGGGGGTGCCCCAAGGTTCCATTCTTGGCCCTGTAATTTTCAACATCTTTATTAATGATATGTTTTATAGCATTTTTGGATGCACGCTTTATAGTTATGCTGATGACAACAGCATGTCATATAGTCATACAGACCCTTAAAGTCTCCGAACAAATCTTGACCAGAAAGCTGAGGAATCCATTGATTTGTTTTCTGAAAATGAGATGATGGCAAACCCTGATAAATTTCAAGCTCCTGTGATATGCCCCAATTGTAACAATTCTTGTAATACTAATTTTGGCATAAGGGACTGTGTCATCAAGTCCGAGCACCATGTGAAGCTCCTAGGTATTGGAATTGATAGAAAGTTAAAGTTCGACCTACATGCCTCTTATCTTTGTAAGAAAGCCACAAGGCAACAAAATGCACTTAAAGGACTTGGTGGATTTCTTAATACCAGCAGTCGTCTCCTGGATTTCAGATCGTTTATTCTCTCAAACATCAGCTATTGTCCCCTTGTAAGGTATTTTCGTGGAGCTGCTCTGGCGGGCAGATTAGAGAAGCTGCAAGAAAGGGGCCTCCGCTTTGTTTATAATGATCATGAGAGAAGCTACTCGGCCCTGTTTACCAGAGCATCCCTTTTTACCCTGTCAACAGGTAGACTAAGAATCTTAGCTACCGAGGTTAATAAGGCCTTATCAGGTCTTGGTCCCAGCTACACCCAACACACTTTTACCGAGCTAGTATCAGAAAAGAATTATCGCTCTGCTAAATATCTGAATCAACCCAATTTTAGCCATATTACTTTGGAAAAAAAACTCACTAAGATACCTAGGTGTTAAGATATGGAACGGGCTTCCTAACAATATCAAAGATGCGCTTACATTTACTGAATTTAAAAGACTTATCTCGGTGTGGCAGCTCCATGAGTCCTGTAACTACGTCTGTGCAGAGAGTAGATTTCCCTGCACATGGCGGAGTCTCTATAGTTCTGTCTATTTGTAATAAATTACTCGGGCTAGCCATTAATCATGTACTGTGATTTTAAATCTGTATCATCAGGTGCTAAACTATTATTTTTATCTTTATTTTCATTTGATATGTCGTATAATTTGTGTCAGTGTATCATATTATTATTAAAGACAAGTTTGTCAGTAACTTTTACTATATTTTATGTACTCATTATATGTATTTTATCCCCGTGTTTGTAAACTGTATGTATACTTTTTTACAACAAAATTTGTATTTATGTGTCGGTACAATAGCCTATTTCTAATGTTGACTATGTGTATTGGCCGACGTGAAAAAAATTCTTGTATCTTGTATCTTTTTCATAATCCTATTGTATACATGCACATATATATTTGAAATTTGTTCCTTAGTTTCGGTTTGAGGAAACTGTTACAATTATACATTAATAGTTAAGACTCTGAAGTATGTCAACCATAAGGAGCCCTCCTTTCTTTCAACAAGTCGGATGGAACAAATATTCGTTCCCTGGGGGAATGAAAATTTGTTCCTGGGGGAACAAATATTCCGGGGAACATTCTGTAACATCGGTACTATTGTATGTATGGTAAACTCCACTTTACCACTTAATTTCTGTATAATTTTTTTTTGTTGAATATGAAAGTTTGCTTTTTGTCATAATATACCATTTGAATATTTATTGTTTAAATGTGGGATTTAAACTGTCGTGATCATAATATTAGTAATTTGAAAATATATAACAACTAGAAAAGATAATTTGCTGCATAGCAAATCAGTGTGTGTGTGTGTGTGTGTCTTCAAAGCATATTGGAATGGTAATGTACAACTATTCCATTACACAGGAGAACAAAATGGAATGGCATCTCTATCTATTATAGCTTTGAAGTTATTCAAGATTTTAAATTTCTAATGGTGCTATTTAG
Organism: Hermodice carunculata; assembly: GCA_964020975.1. NCBI lineage: Eukaryota > Metazoa > Annelida > Polychaeta > Eunicida > Amphinomidae > Hermodice > Hermodice carunculata. The sequence continues at coordinate 129,933,775 of OZ026612.1, read as the reverse complement.
CATAATTTAAATTACTTTTTAGTTCATTAGATGCGCAATGGTCAACAACCCCCTAGTTGAAGTTGGAATGACATCTCTATCTATTATAGTGTTGAAGATACTCAGGATTGAAAATTTCAGATACTGCTAATTAGCATAACTTAAATTGCTACAACTTTTGTTTCAGATTCATTACATGCGCAATGGCCAATAACCCACTAGAAGAAGTTGAAATGACATCTCTATCTACAATAGTTTTGAAGATATTCAAGATTTAAAATTTAAAATGCTGCTAATTAACATAATTAAAATGGCTACAACTTTTGCTTTAGATGCATTACATGTACAATTATCAATAATTCTCTAGTACAAGTTAAAATGACATCTCCATCTTTAATAGTTTTGAAGATATTCAAGTTTTAAAATTTCCAATGCTGCTAATTAGCATAATATAAATTGCTGCAACTTTTGTTTTTATTTCATTAGGTGCGCAATGGTTTATAACCCCCTTGCAAAAGTTGGAATGACATCTGTATCTATTATACTTTTGAAGATATTAAAGATTTAAAAGTTCAAATGCCTCTAATTTGAATATTTTTAAACACTCCGTGTATGGAGGTAAAATCCTGCCAAGTTTGATGTTTCTATTTATAATAGTGTCCAAGAAAAGTGTCGGACAAATTTGCTGAGAGAGAGAAAGACAGAAAGAAAGGAAGAAAGAAAGAAAGAAAGAATTTCAGGAAAAACAGAAATGTAGTTTATTGACAGGGGTTTCATCCCTATAAAGCCTTCTGACCTAGGTGATTCGAAATGCACCCATGTACTATCTTAACCCCGTTTCTGTATGACTCCGTCGCGTAAATAAAGCCTAAAAATTGGTTGCTGTTGTTGTTGTTGTCAAAGAAACTGGGTCTGTTTCATGAAAAGTTTTAAATTAGTTTAAGTTTTATTAAAGGGGGTCATGATTCATCTGTCACATCGGGCACAACATTGAGCCCCATCTGGACCTCCATAGCGCTACCTTTTAGTATATTTTCTTGATATGTAGCTAATACAAACTTCAACCAACTTCTTTGGATATCCAGAACAAGTGTGGAGGAGTCCTTTTCAGACATTGTGATAAAAATTTCTTTGCATCTTATTTTTTGCAGATGATCCCAAAATTGTTACCTGCTGATCTCCAGCTTCTCTTTCGATTCAAGATTTGCATCACGGAAAGCAAAATGAAAATTGCGCACAGCAGTTGTCCATACTTTACTGTAAACTGTTCACGTGAGTAGTGGATTTTGAAACGGGGTACTTGTCAAATTTTGGTACACGTTTTTCCAACAATATCTTTGAGATAACTAATTATCCTACGGGAAATGTAACTCCATACACATGCATCGACTCCTGAAGACTTGCTGCATATGTATTATATGCATTTACAACTACATGCACTACTTCTGACTTGAGAAGATATTAGAATATACGTTCTGTGGGTCCATAGTTGGAAGTTCAAGCACCCACATCATGATGTTTTGGCATATAATTTCCCGTGGAAGATGTCCGCGCGAAATGGACCGTTGCACATGGAGTATTCCAGCAGGCCGATTCCTTGTTTACTAACGGTCATACAGCATACACAATTTAGTGGTTCGTTTTGAAATTTATCTGAAATTCCCGATGTAAAGCGTGCGATGTACCTGGCTATGCACTTGAAACGCATCAACAGGGGCTGCCATAATTACTAAAAGGGGAATTTTCATGAAACGGCCATGGATAATGTTATATGGATCTCGTAGAGAAAATTGATTTGTAATATACAGTCAACAGCAGTCTTTCGGTCATTGTGAACGTTACAGCACAATGCAAAGGTCATCACGGATGCCAGATATAAAATACAATTAGGAACTTTGCATTTACTGGATTTGCAGTTGTTCATAAAACTTGAATCCGGACAACAGGCTGATCCATATGCACCGCATATTTTCCTGCCTCGGATTGGTAAATTGTAAGAGGCCCAATGAATAGTGTATACCATAAAACAGCATATATCGCATCATTATCGATGCTCTGGAATATTTGGAAAATATGTACTCTTGATTAAATATATTATAAACCCCCAGGATCGCCCCATTACTATCCTTATTTACAAAGCATAGGGTGCAGATTCAACAATTTTCAAAATGGCAACCAAGCTCGTTTGGGTAAGTTGTGAAGACGTATTATCCAAAACATACGTATGATTAGTGTTAAGGGGAGTTTAATTTGTCGAATGAATGTAATGTACAATATACAATGGAACTTTTCCAGAGAGTGCATTACCTGAAAATGTAAATACAACTACAAAGAGTTACCATCTCTAGGCCCCAAAATAGGGATGTTGTATCGGATAGTGAAGTCGCCCTCAGGCTACAAAATAAGGGACAGCTATAGGCTGAGTGCCTAGCGCCCCACTGCGTCAAAGACGGACCTGAGTGGAGAAGGTTGTCCCGATAGTGGATACAGGTCCGAAAGTACCGGCGGGTTTTATATAAGTGGTATTAATACATATAAAATAAGTACATGGTCACGGCTGAAGTAAGGACGCATGCGCCTTAAGTGGAGTACTCGTAAATTTGATTCCAGACAGAAAATGTTCGTCCAACTAGCAATACTGAGCATAGCGTTATTACAAATGACTCAACGTATTTCAATGTAGTACGTTGGAAAGGTACATGGGCTTGAAATCAGCTGTCTCATTAAGACTCTATAAAACTCCATTTGGCCATAAATGGTACACAGAGCTGTTTTGCTGAGCCAATGCTGTTAAAGTGAGCAACAAGCCCACATAGTTAGAGAGATTGGCATATTATATACACTGTCAGGATAACCCCAGCCAAGGCTCGGGATCTGCTATCGCTGAGGCTACCTTGGCTAAACTGTAAGTTTACATAATAGATGGGCACATAGTTAAAAATTTATTTACAGTTATGTAAGACTTGACTTTGGGGACAATGAATTAAAGTATTAACGACTGAGACACAATTTTGAGGAATAGAGAGATGTGCGGCTAATATCTTTATGCATTATAATTATATACAACAGGGGGTCTTATGCAAGGCAATATATTATTGACTCGAGCTACCACTCCACAACATGGCAAGGTGAGGGCGCTAATAGAGAAATGGGACATAAACGGGAATAGACAGATAAAAGGGGCGTGTTTCGCGCACTTAAATACCTTAGGGAGCAGGGCACCTCTAAATTACGCATATGAATCACCTGATGACATATTACAAACATAACAGTTTCAAATAACACATGTATCCGACTTGGTTGATAAATTGCAATTGAGCATATATTGAGAAATCATTGTAGGACTGGGTATGGATTTTCTCTATTATGTTTGCTGGTATTTCATTAATTAACGCTGGGAAACAAAAACGTAGTGTTTTGGCTGTGGAATTTGTTATTGACAGAGCCATGCAAGGACAGCTCTCAACCGGGTATAATATTGATGCGTATTGGGAATGATTCTGAGCATATTTTGGAAATAATCTGGAACTTCTATATTACAGTATCAGGAGGTGAATTTAACGGCTTTCGTAATAGATAACTAGTTTTAATAATGTTTGATTGCTTGAATTAAGATTCTCTTTGTGATAAAATGCGCATAATAAATTAAACATACGGCTTTTATCCGTAAATTAATAATTTGTTCACATGAATAACTCCAGGCAAGTGAAGAAAAGCCCAGGTGTGGCATAAAAAGTGAATTGTCTATAAGCAAAAGAGGTGACGCGGGTACATACGTTTATAGTTTCTTGAGATTACCGGTGACCCTCGAGAGTTTATATGCAATTTTGTTAATTAGCAGTGTCCATGGCAATTTTCTATAAATTCATAAGCCTAAGAAATTGAATTAATAGATATTATCAATTTAAGTACCATTAATCTTAAGATATAGGTCCAAATGTAATTTTGGTTGAGGGAAAGAGAATGCCATATATTTAGTTTTGGAAATATTTAATGCTGATTTATTTGCTGTTAACCATTCATATATGTCTTGTAATTCCACATCTTCTCAGATAAAGTACTACTGTGTAGCCCAGGGGAAAAATTAAAGGAAGATACATAGATTTCAAAAGTGATGTATCATCTGCATAGAGGAACGAATCAAATATATTGGAATGTGTGTGTCAACAATATAAATGATAAAAGGGATAGGGTCGAGGATTGATACTCGGGGCAATCCGATGGTTAAAGGCAAAGTGCTTGAACAAATATCAGCTTCTCTTGAGTTTGTGGGGAGACTGTTCCATGTGTGAGGTCCTGTATAACAAACAGATTGTATTTTTTGTTTCGAGGCCGTGGCATATGAAGATCGTCGCACTGTTTCTGGTGTTTGAGTGTACTCTGTTTCCTTTATTACATTTGTTTTGCAAATAATTTGCTGTCATTATATTCGAAGATTTGTCAGTTTTATTCGAGATGTGAACTTGTCAGATATGTTCCAAATTGATTCTGTATTAGCTTGTATGAACAATTAAGACGCGTAATGGGTACTGTCGAAATTACGGCGATTGATGCCTGACCTTCTGTTTTGAAGGTGACGTAGAACGGGCAACGGATAGGTCAACACCGAATTTCTCAGCAAGAATCTCGCCAATCTTTACAATATGATCATACGAGAAAGCGAGGTATGCTTTACACAGACGCACATTTGCCACTGCCTTTTAGCCTCAATAAAACATCTATCGTGGAAAACCCCCTTTTTTTTTGGCATCAATGATTATACCTCTGACCTCATTACGAAGATTATTGTAGGTGTTTCAGAATTGCTCTAAATCTAGATCGATGTCTTCCCTCTTACTATAATCCATCTTGAGCATTTTCGATAACTAAATTTAACTGGGCATTTTTTGCAGTCACGCACCATTTTAGTCCGCAGAGGTTTCTTAATTTTACATATGCCATCGAATTCATCACGCTATCGTTTCTATGCAATTTTAGGGCAATCTGTACCTAAGCTTTGGTGATTTCGAACGGGACTATTGCCTATACCAATGATAAATTACTCCAGCGAAAATTTGTTGAATTCGGATTTGAAACGTCTTTGCAGTAGAGTTTACACTCTTGACTGCAATTACTCTGTACGTGGGGGGGGAGGGGCAATAATCACCGAACCAGCCATTAAATACACCTGATTGTATATGCAGGGGAATTTGTTAGTATGGATCTCAGCCTCTGCTTTGTAATTATAAATACGAACTTCCCATTCTGTGCAGATTCCAATATGAACACTGCGGTCTATACGAGCAAAAATGACAGTAGGTACGGTTGTCATTGAAAACCACAAAATTGCAAGACGAATTAATGGGAAATCATAAGTCAAAATCTTTAGACAAAGATTCATCACAAGAGATTGCCAAACTGCACTTAAAGAGGACAAAATAAGAAGTGGAAGCAAAGCTTTCACGGCCCTCACAACCAATTAAACCCTTGGACAGTTCTGTACAAATGCGTCCGTGCCTTAAAGAGTTCCCCTTCTGCCTCATATCGGGGACCTTAAAATCCGATCGTTAGTTATGGATGGTGTGGAGGCATAGGAAAACATAATAATGACCTCACAATTGACTGGATAGACAGAGATCCTGCTTCCACAATAGTTGTCAAGGCATTGTCATGTAAGTGTATAAACTGCTAACATAATTGACCATGGTTAACTCATGAACTGGCTTGCACTGATCTTTATACATAATTTCACGGCATGTACTGCCAAGATCAGGTGGCAAAGTTCGGAGGCGTGTGTCATGAGTTAGTAACACTGATGACAATGGAGACTTAAACGATGCGGTGTTTGAAATTTGTCGGTTGACTCAATGTTCATTTTTTCCCTAATATATTGAAGAGGAGTTATGGTCATCTCATATTACAAATGCATCTTAGAGTCCTGCTTCTTGGGCGAAAATGTTAACACTCAACTCTTAACGGTTCTTTCAGATACCACTCGAGGTTTTCGGACAGACTTGTATGCACATTATGATTCAAGGTATGGATATTTCCGTCACAGTCAAAATATGTTGTGGTCATCGAGAATTATACATGAATACAAGAACCGTAGGGAGCAATTATGGTAAACATTGTAGCAATATATTTTAGGTTGTTAGTAGGATATTAAGAGAGAAGGTGAGATGTACGCACACACAGATGGATATACAAACATTGCAAGAGCCTCCATGTTCAACTTTGTAGTGTAGTATTGTGGGGTATCAGTACCATAAGTACGAGATTTTGTAACGCGTGTCATTATAAATACACGTGCTCATTTTGTTTAACGCGTGCGATAAATAATAGCACAGGTTTGCATTTTTAAATTCAGGTCAACTAGGTATGGGCAGGCATGCACATTAATTGGCTCCTGTTTGAATAACAAAAACTCGTTACCAAATCCAGACGCGCTCTTATGGAACCTCCTGTGCCTATTTATTAAACATACGTGCTACTATTAATTAAGTTCATGCATCCATGTTTAATGATACGCGTTTTACTATGTAGTAAATTTATGCGTCCTACTAAATTAACACGCGTGTGAGTACTTTAAAATGGAACGCGATGCAACGGTGCCACAAATACGATATATCTGTGGGGTGCATATTTTGTTTAACGAGTGCAATAAATAAAAGCGCTCGCTTAATTTTCTTTACAAGTGTAAAAGGATCAGTGCCAAAAATACGATATTTCTATCGTGTAAACCTTGGTCCAAGGGATTCCAATTGTTTTCAGTTATGACTCCGACAATGCTAAACTGTTACATTTACACACATATCAATGCCACGGGCTGTAGAATGCATCTGTGCACCCCTGCTGCTGATATATCAATTCAGTTTCACGGTGAATCTTTGGTCTCAAGAGACTCCAAAAGTTGTCAGTTATGACTCAGAAATCGAGCTTGACAACGGTGACCTGTACATCCACACGCTCATCAATGCCACTGGCTGTACAATGCAACCATATGCCCGCGCTGCTTGTGTATCAATTCATTTTCAGATTTATTAAAAGTATTTCAGCGGCATAAATATCAACTTTTTTTTAATTTCAGGTACCTTTTTATGCGCTAACGGGCTCTCGTAATTACATAAGTATGTATTTAAATGTGTAAAATCATACACAAACAATCTGAGCATAAAGTGTAATACAGTGACTATAAACGGAAATGGGAATTTATGTACATTTGACGTCGCTCGATGCTCTTGTAAACAAGGTTGGTAAACCACATAGGATGTGTTTTCATATCAGAATCATGCATTACGTTTTATACAACAATTACTTTCTTTGTGATTAATATGCAATATTTGGTAATTTTGTCTTTCAAACATGCAAATATCAGAATTGTGCATTACCTTTACACATATCACTTCGTTTTTGATTCATTTGTACTTTGTCTTCGGTATTTTGCCTTCCAAACATGTACATGTTCGCGACTTCACTATAACAACTATTAGTCACCTATCAAGGCTATCAAAATAGGAACGATAAGTAGGTATGTCCTACATTAAAAGAGTGCATGGTAGTTTTGGCCACATTAGTGTTACTAATAGGTGCAACGTGGGGTTACTGGCTCATGAACTAAGGCAAGCAAATGGCTTCTGTTACTTTCATATTAACATTATAGTTTCTCAAATTTTTTGCTTGAAAATTTACGTACAATGTAGACAATAGTTTCATTAATGAAATGCACCGGAAGCAACGTAAACCCATAATTCAATGTGTATTCAAACTCAGAAATGTATATGAAATAATTGCATGGTATTAACTTGTTTGTTAACATTTTTTATTATTAATATATATATATATATATATATATATATATATATATATATATATATATATATATATATATATATATATATATATATATATATATATAACATACATTTGTTCCAGTGATTTTACTGTTCCATTCAAGAAACGCCTAAGTTGAGAAACAGTCCCGATAACAAATTGATGACAAGAATAAGGAAAAAATATTTGAAGGACCAGCACTATTTCTGACATAAATTTCGGGGGGAAATCAAGGCCAAATAACAGTTTGGCTATATTTCCTAACAGGCTTATATTTGAATCGCAGCCAAATTTATGCTTGGAAAGAACCCCACCATATTCGTTTGTATCAAATATTCACCAGAATGTTACTCTATGACTCATACTGCTTTCCATGAAGAAAACTGTATGTGGTAACCAGCAGCTGTTGTATCACTTAACTTTATATATATATATATATATATATATATATATATATATATGTATATATATATGTATATATATGTATATATATATATGTATATATATATATATATATATATATATATATATATATAATTATCGGATCTAGTTTTTACAGCTATGACGTCAACACTGTACGCTGGTGCATTGCTAATTCATTACATTCTTCTCTACCCTATCACAGCGACAGCTTTTTGCTTAACAACTGAAGTAGTTCTTGTCTTGGTGATAAGGGTAATCACTTCAAATAAAAACAGAAATACCTTCACTCTAGAATGAAAAAATGTCAAGGTTATTAATTTTGTAAAATATCATGTGTACATACTTGACTTGACGGATGGATGTACTTTTGGGAATGTCGTGAGCAAGTAAATTGAAATTTGTAAAGTGTGAAGAAAGCGGATCCTAACTGATAGTTTCACATATTCATAGACCTACTGTTGGGAACGTAGAAAGAGATTGGTCTGATCAGAGATGTCAAAAGGTTTTACCGCCACGAAACGGAGACACATGGTTTACATGTGCATGGAAAAAGAGCAGGCAGGTCCTGTAAAATATATATTCCCCTCTACCTCCACCAAACATATGTGCAAAAACTTCGTGTGATTGTCCCTTTCAAGTTTTCTTTGCAAATAGCTTTACATTAGGTCAAGGGCTGCGCAGAGGTATTTGGCTTGACAAAGAGCCAAGAAGAAGAATAATGCATTCGAAATTACAACATATAGTTGCTGGATGCTGACGAAACAGTCTCAAAACATAATAAAGGCAGACTGAGTGATGGGATGATATGATCACCATTATGAGAACAATATTGCAGTCATGTTATAGATCAATTCTCAAATAAAGACTTCTGCAAGTTGTGCAGCCAACATCAAGAGCGGCATACCTACGCCTATGTACAGGCTGCCGAAAACAGCACGGCAGTGCATGTAAGGCTGCTGTTCCAATAGCGCTCAAACTAGATATTATGGAGCAAGCCGCCACTCAGCGAAACTGGCGCCACCATCACATGGTGCTCCTTTAACAGTGCAATGTTCTCCAGAAAGAGAAAGCTCATGCTTTCATTTGCCAAATAAACAGCAATTCAACAAACTCTTTTTCAGCCTTCATAGACCAGCTGAGGTGTGCATTTGTGACACAAAAGGTTTTGTTGATTCTGGGGAGGATATATTAACTCGTTGTCCTTCAAGACAGAACCATTGCTGCACTTACATTTTGGCCACGCAGCAGGTCTTTTGTTCCAATTGTCATCGCAGGAGTGGTTGGTTTTTACCTTTTTATATACACCTTACTATGAATTAAAAATATTTTTGTAGCAACAGTGACACATCTTGGGAGTAGTTCAGAACCCCTTAAAAGATCACAATTCAATCTCTGTTAGCTTCGTATATGTCTAAACATATGTCTTAAATTATCACCATTATCACGTTTGAGGCAAAATTTTGATAATCCAAGGCTTCAACAGCTACATGAATTGACCAACGGGTCATCAGCGGGAAACCATAAAACATGTTTCGCGCCTTAAGTGCATTTTAAATAGTGAATTGACGCTCACGTATTTCAAAGTACTAAAGATTGATTAAAATTCACTTCGATTATGAAAAATTCAACACCTTGCGCTTGTTTAGTAATATGACTAAGTGAATATCTTTGTTTGTCAAATGACGGTTTAAGGGCTACAGAAACGCATGAGTGAATGCAAAATGTGTCAGTATGGCCGAGAGACCAACAAATGTGGCCTCGATGAAACATTTACCAGACCAATATATTTCATTGAGATATATAGAGTGGGCCATTTAGTACCTTGTATTGGCTTGAACATGACATTAGACTGGACTAACGAGTTTGGACGGCATTTTGAGTATGTGTGAAAGTGGTTTGCATCCTGGTGGTCTTCATAACGCTTGGCCCCTGCCAAGTAATTCTCCTACGTGTCGCTGCCTTTTTCAAAATTATCACAGAATCGCAAAGAGTGTAGCTGTCCAATTGATCGGTAATTGGTGTACGTAATGACGCCACAGAATCACTTAACCGTCACTATTTCTATGATCAATTTGCGAGTAAAAATTTTACTGTTTCGTCATTAAATTGCAAGACACCGTTATATAGACAATAAAAAATGACAAGGGCTAAACTGTTAATATGCAGCATAAGATAAATAAATAATGTCCTAAATTCATTTTGTGGTCGCAAAGAAGGATGTAAAGAACAAATTTAAGATGGCGTTTTCTGGAGTGACAAGCAGACATTGTATTTTAGATGCTCCCTACGGCCAATGAGAGAAACGAATGAATTACCTATGTAGCTTACATTTTGCATTTAGAGCAGAGAGATTGGCCTGAAAGAAGCTTTTACTTACATTAACATTTAGGGCGCAGAAAAGAGATGTAAATTGACTTTAAAATTTTCCGTCAAATTTTATAGTAAAATATCAACTGGTACAGTTGATACTATTTATACAACTCTATGCGTTCAGCATCTGACACTTTGCTAACACGTCTTAGAATATATATCCTCACATAAATGACCATGGAAGCTACTCAAAACAACCCGCCGTTCGTTTGTCAAAACTTATCTAAAGGCATACAAATATTTTAAACTTTAAAGAGAAATACTCAGGATTAATCACACAATTCAACGCAGTAGCTTCGAGATAGGGGGGAAGGATGTTGTCACTTTGGAGTGTTCTTACCTTCAAATGCAGCAAGCACGGCCATTAGAATGAACATGCGGTAATCCATGACATCAATGCTGCTCTGTGCCTTCCATCAGTCGGCCGCCATCACCTACTACACATTGTCGTGTGGCCACTCTTAGATCCTGGCAGCTATAGCTTCTCGATTTTTTCACTTGTCGCGGTACACTCCGTTTGCTGTGAAACAGAGCCAAATCAGACAAGACATAAAGAATACCACTGCAACTTTTAGATCACAATATGACGAGTGTAAGACATGAATGTATGTCTAGCATGGTGCAACGATTATGACCCCGATTGGTAAATCCCTTCAAATTGCTTGGCTTAATTGGAGAAAATAGCATTTCATCATTTTATTCTAACCCAGTGTGCTTTGTTGCTACTTTATTCCTGTCCTCGAGCATCAGGTGAAAAAGCAAAATTTTAGCCTCCTAAAGTCGATCAGCATCGTTAGCATAGTCGACTATCCAGCATGTACTTTGCATCATGACATTCAATTCGCATGTAATTTTCCATGGTTTTGTCAAGATAGCGAAGTTGAACACAGACGAAATAAAAGTAGAAGTATCTGATATTCCAAGGGGTTGCTCCGTGACACGATGCCTATTGTATGTACTAGCTCCCATGTAAGTTAGCATTAGAAAGCTACATTGATGGGCTGTCCTTGAGGTAGAAGAGAGGTGGCATATTAAACTGTTCCTTTCTTATCGACAAATGACCACTCATACTCAATGACTCATCTGAAGGAAATACCAACATATTGACGTTAACTTGGCTTCGTCTCTCCAAATAGCAGGCACCATTTCAACTGACTCCGTTAATCTCTCACAAAAATCATCAGACCTTATTTTGTCTTGTTAATATTCTCTTGTCTCTTGCAAAGGAATTGCACAAAAAGTCCTAAGCTTCCTATCAAAATTTCGTACTCCATGATTGTATACATTTTCCAAACTGAAGCGACTTTGGTAGCATGACCAGTATCCCGTTAACTGCAATGCCTCACGTTTGATTGCCTGTTCCAATACCACTGTCGTGGCAATGGAGTTTTGTGAGATCTATATGCGCAGATGCGGGCCATTGGGCGCACGTGTTACATTCTACACCGACCCGCCTCGCTGTGTGGGTTGCCTTGTGTTTAGCTGCTGCCAACATGAACAACAGGACACAGCGGTCAAAGTATATTTGCCTTGAAGAATCACAGACGGAAGGAGGCATGAGGCATGTGCAATGATCACAGAGTTTTACCTGGTATACCCCGGGCGCGGCGGGACGGCCGGATCTTCCTGGCACCATCAAGCAGCCAATAATAAAGCCATCTCCGGCACACACAGGCTAACACCTGCGAGATGGAAGGAATCAGGTAAAGTACCTGAGTATGTGGATAAGTAGTCGGATGATGATTCGGCACTCCATAGAGTTACCAGTTCAATGGAACTCATTCGGTATTCCAATGGAAGAATTATTGCCGTCACCAGATGTCGTGCTTTGGTATAATTGCAGACACTTAAACGGTTTAGCAATGTTATTAACATATCAGTGTCCTTACAACTGCACATAGTTGTGGACTTGAGGGATGGTACTCTTTCTGGTACCTTGTGAAGTTTGCATTCATTCTTTTATGGGAAGATGAGTATTACAGGGAAACAGTCAATCAATGACATTATGAAATACAAACCCCGACGGACTTAAACTGAACCTGCCTTTTTTTGCACATAAAACAGAATTTCCTAATTCTGTCTATTCATATATTCTCAACTGTACGTACAGGTGGCTCATGTATGAGCGACATCGTCTTGTCATAACGTGAGTCTCCCTAACCACTTATATGTATGTCAATTGAATCAACTTTTAAATTTGAAACATTGGTTGGATTAGGCCGATCTGAAATCTGAAAAAAAATCCGAGCTCTGAGAAAAATAAGCGGCAAGTTTAATTTTACACCAAGTGTTGACACAGAATGCTAGGGAGGTACAAGAAAAGACCTGTTATTGTAAATTGTACTTCAAAATACGTGGTGTTGTTAAAAAGGAAGTTTCGACTGATGGTTGCAATTTTACTCCAGGCAGATGGGAACTCAGTTGGGAAACACGATTAAGTCAGGAATCAGGAATTATTTATTCAATCAACACATACAATCAATCAATTATTTATTCAATCAACACATTCAATCAATCAATTTGAACAGATATGTGCATATACATATATTTACTCACTCACATACACACACACACGCATATATATATATATATATATATATATATATATATATATATAACAATGCAATATATCGTTAGATTATAACAAAATATGTATATCATCAGACTATTATTAAGGTCACATTTGAACTGTATCACAGTAGCAACCCGAAACTTGGTATTTATACAAATTACTATTAGACACACACAAGTAATTGTGATAGTCATTATTTTCAGGGTATTAAATGCAACCAATATCAAATGTGTATAACATGTTCACATGCATGTGCGTCAGGCCTAAAACTAAGCTCCAGCATTGTTATCCATTCGATTTGGATGCAACACAAGTAGTTGAACTACAAATGTCACAATTGTCTTTGTAACACTTTGCGCCATACTTGTCTAGATAATGTTTCTTCATTTATCTTGAGAAACCGTTGATTCTGTGGTATTTACCTTACCTTTATAATGGCGGGTGTATCGTTTAAAAGGTGACATAGTCGATGCCTTATACACTGCTTTGTTAAGAGACAATATGTCCTAGTCATAAATATATTGTTTCTATGTCTTGTGTTATAATCATGTATGAAAGTGTTGGAAAATCCCGGAAGGTTGTCGAAATATATTGGCAATTTATCACTTGTTAATTTGTAATACAATTTTAAAAGCTAATATATATATATATATATATATATATATATATATATATATATATATATATATATATATATATATATTCATTTTTTAGAATTTTCAACCTCTTAGCCTTTTAGATATGGGTTCTGAATGAGCATTAAAGGCGCTGTTTATTATTGAACGACCAGCTCCCCTTCAATAATGGAAAGTTTCTTTGGTTTTTGTCCCCATGAAAAATGTAATAATTTAAATGAGGAAGTATTAGTGAGTTAACAGAAGTTGGATTGAAATGAATCATTTCACCTTATTTAAAATGCCTACTTTCTGAGAGACCTTGGTTGAAATCTTCTGTATATGTTTGTTCCAGTTCATATTTTCATCTAAAATTAATCCCAAGAAGTTATACTCGTTAGCACTTTCATTTCTGTAGCATCTATTTCAAGAGATGCGATACATACTTTCTTTAAAGGCTTATAGAATAACATGAATTTTGTTTTAATTATATTCAGAGATAATTTGTTCACCTTTAACCATGTTTTAACTTTATCTAGTTCGGCGTTTACAATTTGAGAAATGTCATTGTTGGGGTTCTGTGTATTCACGATATTAACAGTACTGTATAATGTGGTATCATCAGCATACATAATAAATTTGATGCTTCTAGTCAAAGAAGGCAAGTCACTAACAACGCCCGTACACCTCGAAAAAAGTGTAGATCATAACTGCATGACCATATGGGTTTCTCAAATTTTATATAGAATTTGGATCCAATCCCGATAGAGTTTTATTTTATTCATTATAATGAAATGCATTTTAGAAGTCAGAGTTTAGGCAGATGGTTATATTTTTTCGAGGCATCGATGTCATATGTGTCTGATTTATATCAGCTACTAAATAAACGATATTTTCTTGGCCCCTTGATTTTGTATCTGAAGATTCCTGCTGCTTAGGCTCCACAAAAGACTATATCTTCTTAGTTATTTCTCTGTATTAATACCTCGTCTCACAGCTAATGACGTCACAAGTGTGCGCTGTGGGCGTAAAGGGAGCCACTGAAAACTGGGCACATTTTGAGCCCTCTAATTTCACATTTCCTTCGTGTAACAAAAATAATACATAAATTTAATTCATAGAGTCACGATGGTTTATGTTTGGTAAAGGCTAATATATGCATACTAGTTTGTTTTCTAGCAGTGTTCCTTGCAGCTTTGGAGCAAGGCAGAGCATGTTATATACAAAAGGGTACTTATAACGTGGGGTAGGCAGCAGACAGGGTCAAGCAGAATTAAAAGTCTAATACTATAGAATTTCACCATGGGTAAGATGGAATCGTAAGAGGTTTACCAAATTACTAACATTAAATGGATGTGTTTTTGTATGATAAAGTATATTGTTAAGACAATAAATATCAATGTTCTGCAATGGGTATTTTCATGGTAGATCATTATAAATCTATGCACACTGTATTACTTTCATGGTGGATCCACTACTTTCTTTTCTATCGATACATAGCTGAGGGATCTTGTCGGTTTCATAAAAAGGTGAGTGCGTGGGTGGGATACCGCGGGATATATGGACAGGATACGGATTTAGTCTTTAAATGTTCGGTGGAACTGAATATAAACAAAGTGGAGATGCAAATTTCCCAACCATCAGACGCTGGAATTACACATATAGAGATGATGGAGACCGGCTCTGGCTACAACAATATATTACCTGGACAACCAAGCCATACACGGCCTTCCCGTCTACGTCTGGCCACAGCAATCACAATTTAAATGTCATATGCTTCTTCCCCTGTCCTGAATGTTTTTCCTTCCGAACACTTTTTTGAGCACAAGACCGAAGAAAAATCTTGACGAATAGTTTCCTACTAGTCCATAGCTTTTCTTGGCTGAGACTCTGCACTGAAATCTGTTGAATCATGTATACTTTGGCTGACATTTATGTTTTTTATTTCTTTGAAAAACCATTTGTCTATCTGTCTGGTTCATTTACATTCATGTCATCAATTCACTGAGATAAAAAGATACAAATTGTAAAACCTGTGTACAGAAATAGACGTGTAACACAATCTTGATGAATTAGCAACATTTGATAGTAACATAAACTAGAAAGCTGTTTTGGGGATATTGTGCACCAAATGTGAACAATTTTGCAAACCACAGTTTAGAATGTTTCCCAAGCTATTGTCAGAAAGTGACATTCACTCCACTGTAAACGTTTGAGTCTACATTTTTCGGCAGAGATGACAAAAGTAAGTTTTACGCTCATCATGGAAAGAATATTAACGCTGAGTTTCCGCAAAGGTGGCGACAAAACATGTCGTCAAAAAGTCGCAAAATTCGCAGTAACCCTGCTGTTAACACATTTTCTTTTCTGAACCTATTATGATTTTTCAGCATATTGTGAATTATGCATTATTTAACAGCCATTTACCCATAAATTACGTTATTGCTTTAGAAAGATGAGGGAGTGTCGTCCTAATTGTTGTATGCAAGCCTGTGTTGTTATCGTTGCAACTTTGGATGCTTAATTACCGTAAATTAGGCCCCGTTGTTCCACTGAATGTGTGTATGACTGTCTTATTGTAGATATATTTGTGTCTTCCTCAGCCCGTGTATGTCTTTAGAGTATATAAAAACCCTTATTGGGCAAGATGTATGCGTGTGGGTGTAGTGACGTGAGACTTAATGACGGCAGATAACTTCTTATGGAGACCCTTACAAATTTGTACACTATCAAATGTACATTCATCATAACCACTGTTTTGATAGTACATGAGGCTAGACATATTGCAGATTCATGTAAATGAATGGGGATATTTTTATTGTTGGGACAAAGAAAAATGTACTAATAAACGTGTTGGACGGCTTGACCACATTTACTGGACTCCTTGACACCAGTACTACAAACATGGCCTTTCAGCTGGACGGTGTCCATGCTCAATCTAGCATGAATTGATGGCGCTTACCTATTGCCAGGTATAAATGTGTATGCCTGTCTTTCTTTGGGTATGTGAATATCTGCCTTGTACATTGCGCTAATTGGTAATATTTAATCCGTTTTCCCAAAGGTAAAATGGCCCCTGTTACGTTATGTTATCCAAACAGAAAAATGGGCATGTTACGCAAAGGACATATTCATAGATACCACTTACGATATTAAATTATTTCCTGAAATTAAATTGAACTTAATATAATAATCCTTACTGGACAAGTGTAATGATTCGTAATACCAGCCCTGTCAATGTAGGGTTCGAAAAGTACTGCCGAGAAACAGGTGTTTGTCGGTGCACTACCTTGCCAAAATGTTGAACAGATAAATGCAATGGTGCAAATCTGCTTACGAATCAAAGGTGACCTGAACGCTGTACCTTGCAGCCTCCAGCCCGGCATCCCGCCCAGCATTCCCGCCTTCACAGCCGCGTGCGCTATAGGGGGTAGACTTTGCGTTCCTTCCACACAGTGAACAAAGAATACGGTCTTTAATGATAACTTTACAAGATTGTTGACTATAAGCAAGACTTGTTTGCGCGAAAAGTGCTCCGAAGATCAGGTTTGCAGGGAAAGATTAGCACCTCTTTTTATGTTGTTCTCTCGCCAGTTGCCAGAGCAGCAACTGTTCCCTCCTTGCCCCTCACCTGGCATACATTACCTGAGCCACATCGTATTTTGTTTTCCAGTTACCAAATGCTTGCAATCAACATTGAATTGTACGGGAATATATTACATAGGGACACTTAGTATTTCTCTTAGCAGACCCTCAAAGATGTAAATATTACCGAGAAAAATTGCTTTGAAACCCAACAAGTGGAAACAAGAACCAACTCAGCTTTCCGCTTGCCCAATCACTTATTACTCAGTCCCTTTATTGTGGTTCAGCAGTTCAAGTGGCTTTGTCTGTTCCTGCTACTTTTCTGGCAAAAACATAATGCTTTAATTACACTTACCGATAAGATACACTTACACAAATCATGTCTCTTTGGTACAAATTAGCTATCACCCAAAGAGAACTGGAGTCTCCTTCCCATGCCTTATTCTGGTTACAGAATCGCAAACCATAAACTTTCGGATCTTGCACGCATATACCTTCTGGTTACTGTGCAATCAGTCAGCTAGAGTAGTTCGTTGTTTTTCGCATAAATATTATAAAAGTATTCGTTGACCCAGTTTCTATCGAATGTACATTTTGCACCATTCGGCTCATTTATAATAGTTCTATTTTCCTTTTAAGTGACCAGCTTTTGTTGTGACCTCAACATATTGAGCTCCTTGTTTTAGATGTTATGTTCAACAGACAATGTTTTTAGTATGTTGTGGGCAACCAATTTTACTGTTGTTGGTGGTTCTGTTGCGAGAAAATATCATGATGATTGGCGGCTGCTGGAAATATATATAAAGACCAACCAAGGGGCTGAAAGCTGTGGCCTTTATAGAGGACATGATTTAATATTTAGATTTGCCGTTTTCTTTAGCATTAGATTAATAGGGAACGTTTGGACGTTAATATTTCCATGAATCCAGTCGATTACGAGTGCATGTGCAATCATAGAAACTTTTTTAATCGTTTGATTACAACTTGATGACACGCATTTTTACATGACTTGGCTAACGCGAAGTCATCAAAATGCGCTTCATCAAGTCGCAATCACCCAACGGTGAATACAATGGACAGGACAGGAAATTCAATTCTTAAATGAAGGGTACCAAAAAAACGGGATTAATTGGTCTAATATAGAAACGATCACTCTGCAGAGGCGGTCCTAATTGTACATTCTGACCGACAGACAGACAGACAGACAGACAGACAGATAGATAGATAGATAGATAGATAGATAGATAGATAGATAGATAGATAGATAGATAGATAGATAGATAGATAGATAGATAGATAGAATTAAAACGAAATTTCACATGCATCCTTTTGATTTCATCCTGGTTCTATCTGTGACTGAGCTGCCAGACTGGCTGGTAATATTATGTAAATGAGTATGATAGCACAACCACAGTACCTATGTGGACCCATCCAGATAAAATGTTATGTTTGAGCCATATTGTAAACTGCGCAAGTAGAACTCATGTGGGGAATAAAAGAAGATCTAAGATTTAATTTGTGCCAGATACTCTTCCGGCATAGACGGTAACTTTTTTTTTTTTTTTTTTTTTTTTTGAGAGGATGTTTGGTTTGGGTTTTTTTGTTTTGTTTTGTTTTGTTTTGTTGGTTTTTTTTTGGGGGGGGGGGTGTTTTTGATTTTTGTTATCTATTCAATCATGAATAAATACATTCAAATTATTACTAATACTGGTAATTGCAAGGCATCCTGACGTAAAGTAAACACGACTGTACCCGACCATGTGCATGCGGCCTAGCATAAACACAATGGTGGACCTGAAAATACGGTTGCGCATCTCTACTGGGACTGAATTCGCATGGCGAATGGCAGCGTCGTCAGTTGCTGGCGCCTATGTAGTGTGAGCTAATGCCCACGAAACGCAGATTGCGAGACATTGATCTATTTGTCTATAAATTTTTCATAGACATAACCCCATAAACCTTAACTGACATTTACTTCGATAGATTACGATTATATAAATATTTCAACATTATAAAGAAATCTTAATGTACAAAGAATAAATTCTACAGGTTCGAGAGTGCAAAAAAAGGAATAATTTGGCAGTCCCTAGCACTCTGGCATATTCTCTGAAAAATAGCCAGAAAATAATAGTTATCTTATACATGTTCATGTTCGGGGTTTCCTGCCTTGTAAATTTGCTTAAAAATATCTTACAAGTAAGCTTGTGTTCTGAATACACTTTCAGCTCTTTTATTGTAATGGTTATCATTGTGTCTACATATTAGGTGTAGGTTTTTTCCTTTTGACCCTGGCCTTTATGTGCTCATTAAGTTTTAGTGTATGATTTTTATATGTTTGCATAACGTAGGCATAGGTAGCCTTTGGCTAGTGTTCTTTGTATTTCCCTCCGACGGAAAATAAAGATATGTCTCTGTCTATGCTAGGTGAAAAACAGAATTTTCCTCGTGTAAACCCCCTCATACACATTAACATCGGTGACGGATAGACGACAATTTTGTACACAAATTAAACAGTTACATAAAAAATAATAAATAGGCGCACTGAGTGAACTCAAAAAATGACGAAGCCTCTTTATTTTAACTAAAATACTTTAAAATAACAATAATTAATGATAAATTACAATAAATACGAGTACACTTAGCTGTTATTCGTAAATTATACGACAATCGCTTGAAGCTTGTCTATTACGGCAATAGCCACAGCTTCGTAGGTTGTACCGGTCATAGACACAGACTGAATCCAGCGATACTGGTCACGATCCACAGGTATGGGTTGCAGTCCGCAGATACATGAGTAAGAATAATGGTTGTCACGCCTCTATATCATTCTCAGACAATCTATCTTTACAGATCCAAAAATAAGGAACATGAGTGGGTATCTTGACTTTGAGTGTTACTGATTTATGTTGTGTAAATGTGTTGTCACATAACTGTTACTAGTTAAGTCTACACGGAGATACCGTTTGAAGCTACACATCCGTGTCGCTGGTAACTAAGGGGCCCGGCAAATATTGGCAAATTGACACCAAATGGCGACTGTCAAAGCCTTCTTGATGTTTGGTTTCCCATTCAATAGGTGAAGTATAAGCGAGCAAGGCCATCCTATCACCATATCTTCAGTGCGCAATTGTATCAGCGTCAGTGATCGATTTAATTCAGTCATTGTTCGAAACAATAGATCAACGAGTAGCCACTGCTTTCAATAAGAGGCTGAACGACTATGTGAAAGCATGTTTTACAGTAGTAATAGTATACACAGACCATCCTTGTACATAAGAGCAACAAAATACACTACAGAGTTGACTCCAATTCAACTTTCTTTACCTTTCTTTTTCAACACCGGTGACTTGCTGCTTGCCTGTGGAGTGGTATCTTTATAGTTATGTCATCTGTAAAGGACACATGACAATCGCTTGGAGCTTGTCTATTAAAATTGTCATTTGTGAACACATTTTGTAGTGATCTGTTATTATTGTAGATTCCAAACTAAAACCTCCTGTAACGATTTCTAGTCAAGTACATTATGGCCATAATTCCATAAAAGTTATGGCACAGGGTCAACAGCTGTCCTCGCAGTGCGTCGAAGAACGTTGTTGACTCCGTCTCCCGACGTTGCACTGAAATGGTTAAGAGGGTAAGTCGAACCCAGTACGACAACTTCTCGACCTTGGAAGCTTGTATGAGATCCCGAACTTCCTTTGCCTGGGGCGTGTTGTCATTATTACAGACATTTCGAAATACTTTTGGAGATTGTCGTCATAATTTCATTATTGCAAAGATAACAAACCAAACTAATAGTACAGCGATTGACTTGGTTATCCTTAGTCACCCCATTTCTCATTTTCGGTATTTTTACCACTTGTGCCATTACCCAACTGCCAGCGTTACGCAACTCTGCCAGACACGTCGCGTGCGCAAACGTAAGATCTACATTTTTTCAACCGTACTGTGCATTCCCATTATCTGTATTGTACATGTATTTTGTTACTTATTATTGAACATATCTGTATGTTTAATTGTTGGGGCATTTGATTTAAGAATTTTCAGTATCATATGCGTATGCTACTGCATTTACAGATTGCTGTCCAGAACACCCATTCCATCTAAGCCATTTATTTCCTGCATGTTCAAAATTCTGTTCCGTGTATTGTATGAAACTATTCAGATGTTTATCTTTGTTTCTGTATAACTTTTGGAACCGTGGCAACCTTCTTACCTACCCTCTGACCAAACTAATTTTATTTTACGAAATTAGAGCTAAACTTTCCTTTCTGAAAAACATGATACTGATTAGACATTGCCATTAACATATCCAAATCGTAGTCCTAATGAAACAAATCCAAGTCGATTCCGACCAAAGGCAATGTTCTCTGGTACGTATAGCTGAATCACATAAATTTATAGTTCGTCTGCACCCAAAAAGTCCAAAACGTATATGCAAAGGTCCATAGGGACAAAAAAGCCTTGTCTAGGTTTAACATGACAGAATTCAAAAAGTTGTGTTTAAAGTTATAGACCTATTTTAGTAAATTGGCTTGAACAGGTGCATCATATATGTGCATGTGGAACCATACAATTCATTAAAAGGGACAAAAATCTGCAGCACATCAGAGAATTTGTAAGTACAGGTTCTTAATTTGTTAAAATGACCAAAAAAATCAGCATTTAAAAGGTACTAGTTGCAACCACCATCTCAACAATGATCACCATCCATACAAGTCCACAAAGTTACACTAACACCAACATCAATCCATCAGGAAAGCCCCCTAGGCCTAAAATGACCATCAATAAGAATCCAAACAACATGATTATACAATTTGATGTGTTTTGGACATGTAGCTAAAGCCATGATGTTGTTTCAAAGGAGATAAACTAGGAGTATTTAAGCAAGAAACGTTTTTGAATGTGCAAATATAGTAGGGAAAAGTCAAAATATTGTCAGAATTTGCAAGTACACTGGTTAAAATGTCAAACATCAGCCAGAAACAAGTGACATGAGGCCTCAAAATACAAAACAGTATTAAAACATTGCAAGAACAGTTGTCAAATTGCATTACAATAGACAAAAATTGTAAGCATAGCAGTCACATTTCAAATGTGGTTTACAGAAGTATTTTTGAAAGGAAATTTAAATGTTCAAGAAAGCATAGAATCCCACAAGTTATCTAATAAGTTATTTATTAAGGAAATAATTTAGAATTCAAAAAGTGTAGTATGCCATTATAAGTCATCTGAAAGTCAGCTAAGCATAATGTACATCTAACTCATGGTTCTATAAATTTCAAAGGGTCAAAATGTAAAACCGTCCTAATTATTGTAAATTTCTACCACATTTATCAAAGAAAGAGTGAGGCTTTATGAAAAGAGAGAGAGAGAGAGAGAGAGAGAGAGAGAGAGAGAGAGAGAGAGAGAGAGAGAGAGAGAGAGAGAGAGAGAGAAATTGTGTTGAAATTCCTAAAGGTAACTGTAAGTACAGCTGTCTTTCATGTAACCGTTTTAAATGTTTTCATTGACAAGCAGACATAGGTCAACTTGTCAGTCAGCTGATTTAGATGCTACTTATTTATACATGAGAGAGAGAGAGAGAGAGAGAGAGAGAGAGAGAGAGAGTACAGCTGTCTTCCGTGTAACCGTTTTAAATGTTTTCATTGACAAGTAGACATAGGTCAATTTGTCAGTCAGCTGATTTAGATGCAACTTATTTATACAAGAGAGAGAAAGAGAGAGAGAGAGAGAGAGAGAGAGAGAGAGAGAGAGAGAGAGAGAGAGAGAGAGAGAGTCAAATATGCACAAGTTTACCCATTCATTGAAAGTAACCATGTATCAGCTGTACATCAAACACTTTGAGCCAACCTGACATGATTTTCACAATAACCAACTATATTCATCAGACAATTATAAAACTCAACATCAGTCCCGCTACATTTGGAACACTTATTGCACTGCATTAGGTGCAGAAAATGCCTGAATGTTCAAATTGCTAGCAAAATACATAATAGTTCAATGAAAAGAAAAGAAGACAACAGTTTTCATGATAGTGATGAGAACAAACCAAATACCAGCTCAACCTTATCAGATCCAGTATCATTTTCGATATGGTAAGACAGGCTAGTGTTCATCGTCGGAAGGATCCATGACGAACAATAATGAAATTTAAGTGAATGAGGGTATCTTCTACCTGGCTTGGAACAGGTTACCAACATATTGGCAGTGGGCGTATGGTGTCTTTTTATCCAGAACCACTTCCAAGTACCCCTTACACTTTTCTGCAGTCCGAACTCTTGACTCTCAATAAGCTAATCTATCACTTATGATATTGAAGCATATATTTTTATCTATTTTGACAAGCTTAATCACTGTACACTCTTACGGTGGAAAACATCAGATGATGTGTGCACTGGTTATACGATTATCAGGCTTACATTGCAGATCGTTGTCAAAAGGTGTATGTTACAATCTGTGGCAATGTTCTTATGTATACGATTCATGTTTATTTTCAAACTTACTCGAAGTGGTTGTTATGTTTGCAATCTTCTTGTCAAAAAATGCAACACGCAATATTTTCTGGTCATTTGTTAAAATGGTGTCAGTTTTCTATTGGCACATATTCATGGTTTGATCTCGTGCTAGTTTCAGAAATTCAGCGCTCACTTCAGTCAATTCGAGGAGCAAAGTCATACTCATTTATGACACAGTCAATTTATTTATTTATATATATATATATATATATATATAAAAAATCTTTAAAACAATTGTTTACTACTAAAGTTGATATGCTATCAACTACTGAAGTCACTTTCCTGGTAGCTCACTCGGTTGTGTGCTATTTTTATGCCCCCCCCTTCGAAGAAGGTGGGGCATATAGGTTTGCACATGTCGGTCGGTCGTTCGGTAGACTGTGGTTTCCGCACAATAACTCAAGAAGTTTTTGAGCTAGGACTTTGATACTGTCCAGGTGTATCATTCAAGTTAAAAG
Organism: Hermodice carunculata; assembly: GCA_964020975.1. NCBI lineage: Eukaryota > Metazoa > Annelida > Polychaeta > Eunicida > Amphinomidae > Hermodice > Hermodice carunculata. Next base: position 129,909,447 of record OZ026612.1, on the reverse strand, counting down.
CTAGGCAAAGTTTGAAGATGGGTGACCTTGACTTAATTCTCAAGGTCACACTGGTACCTGAGGTGAACTTTGGTTTCCGCACAATAACTGAAGAGGTTTTTTAGGTAGGACTTTTATGTTGCACAGGATTATAGTCCATATTTGGGGCTAGGCGAAGTTTGAAGATGGATGACCTTGACCTCATTTTAAAGATCACAGAGCCACTTTACTGAATATGGTTTCATGCTTTATGCATGATAACTTATACCTTGGAGCTAGAACTTTTATATTGCACTGCTTTCTGGTTCTCTGTAACGGCAGGTTGAGTTTGAAGATGAGTGACCTTGACCCATTTTTAGGGTCGCATAGAGATTGTAGAATTGCTGTGGTTTCTTTACAATAACTCAAGAAGTTTTTGAGCTAGGACTTTGATACTGTACAGGTGTTTCTTTCTAGTCAAAAGCTAGGCAAAGTTTGAAGATGGGTGACCTTGATTTAATTTCCAAGGTCACAGTGGTACCTGAGTAAATTTTGGTTTCCGCACAATAACTGTAGAGTTTTTAAGCTAGGACTTTTATATTGCACAGCATTATAGTCCATATTTGAGGCTAGGCGAAGTTTGAAGATGGATAACCTTGATCACATATTAAAGGTCACAGAGCCACTTTACTGAATATGGTTTCATGCTTTCTGCATGATAACTTATACCTTGGAGCTAGAACTTTTATATTGCGCAGCTTTCTGGTTCTCTGTAAGGGCTAGGTTGAGCTTGAATTAGGACTAGGATACTTTACAGGTCTATAGTTCTTGGTTAGGGCTAGGAGAAGTTTAAAGTTTGGTGATCTTGATTTAATTTCCAAGGTCACGTTGGTACCTGATTTAACTTTGGTTTCCACATGATAACTGAAGAGGTTTTTACACTAGGACTTTTATATTGCACTGCATAATTGTCCATATTCGGGGCTAGGTCAAGTTTGAAGATGGGTGACTTTGACCTAATTCCAAAGGTTACAGAGCCATGTGGTTGAATACTGTTTCTGCATGATAACTTGCATTTTAGAGGTAGCACTTTTATATTGCACAGCTTTATGGTTGCCTATAAGGGCTAGTTTGAGTTTGTAGATGGGTGACCTTGACCCAGTTTTGAGGGTCACACACAGACAGTAGACTTCCTGTGGTTTTTGCACAATAACTGAAGAAGGTCAAGTGAAAATGAGTGACCTTGCCCTGATTTCCAAGGTCATAAAGCCACTTTGCTGAATATGGTTTCTAAATGATGACTAATTTTTCAGCTATAATTTTTATCTTGTCCAGGTTTTTAGTCGTTTTTTAAGGGCTAGGTTAAAGTTTAAAAATATGTGACATTGATGTATGATCAACCTTTACTAATTTTGTAAGGTCACGAGTGCCCCATCTACCACTATCAATAGGGTAGCAAGGGCAAGGGTAATGAGGGCGGGGGGCATCTATGTTTTACAAACATATCTTGTTGTGTTTATCTTGACTGATGTTATACATATATATATTCATTTTGCCAGGTTGTCTATCGGTTTGCTGTTTATGCGGTAGTTTATGGTAAATTGGTTACGTGGCTTTAGTATCTGATAATTTTTCATGCTTGCTTTTATCATCTGTGGTAAAGATACATATATTCACTATCGTCCACATATACCATGTTCTTCATTGTATACTTACGAGGGTGCAAGCGCCAGGTCCCATTTTCCAAACGTATCGGTGTCACTTGTGCACAGCTGTCACAAGCACAATTTTTTTTCTCTCTTGCTTCAAGATCCATTTGGTTTACTTAATATTCTACGTTTGGCTTGCCGGTACTTTCAGCTTTTTTTGTACATTAACTGAAGAAAACCTGAGAACCATCCCAGAACCTGTGCCAGCAGAAATCACACCCATATTGGAGAACTTAGATGTCAGGTCTGATGATATTTTAAAAGGACTAAACAATCTAAACGTGAACAAATGTGAGGGACCAGATAAAATGCACCCAAGAATTTTAAAGGAAACGGCTGAATCAATAGTCTTGTCACTACCAATCATCTTCAACGAGTCATTACAATCGGAGACTATCCCAAGCGACTGGAAACAGAGCCATATAACAGCCGTAAACAAAAAAGGTTAAAAAAAAACTGCCCAACAATTATAGACCAGTCAGTCGTACCTCGGTTGTGTGCACAATTTTATCGGTGGGAACCATCAAAGATCACATTATGGATCATTTTACAAGAAATAATCTATTTACTATGCATCAGGATGGTTTTCGAAATGGCAGATCTGCTGTTATGCAACTATTAGAATCAATGCAAAAGTGAACTCATGGCTTGAGGAAGGAAAACCAGTTGATGTCATCTATCTGGACTTCCAAAAGGTTTTCGACTCCTACCAATACAACGTCTACTGGTAAAAAAAAAGTTATGACATCACCGGAAACATATTGAAATGGATTGAATGGTGTTTAACAAGCAAGCAACAATGAGTAAACATAAATGGCAGTATGTCACAATGGAAAGATGTACGCAGCGGTGTTCCGAAGGTAGTGTCCTGGGACCTACCTTGTTTCTCATATTTATTAATGACATGCCTAAAGTGGTTAAAACATGCATTTAGTTGTTTGCTGATGATGCTAAATTATTTAAGCCGGTGTTAGCTTTTCAGGATTGTGCAGCAAGGCAAGTAGATGTCCAATAACTTCAAAACTGGCCAGATGTTTGGCAGATAAAGTTTCATCCTTGTGAATTTATGGTGCTACGAATTGAAACAAAATCATCCGAACTTCCAATACAAAACGTCTGACTCTGGTCAATATGTACCTCTGGATATAAAAACCTTCAAAAAAAGACATGGGAATCTTGAAAGACACAAATTTAAACTTTGAATTTCATTCCGCAGAGATGGTTAAAAAAAAGCTAGTAAGATCAATGGCCTTATGTGGAGGACATTTGAGTCTGTAGACGTGGAAATATTCAAACTGTTGTACACATCAATGATCAGACCACATTTGGAATATGAGGCTCCCGTATGGTCTCCTCGTGTGTGAAAGTTGGTCGACCAAATTGAATCAGTCCAAAAGAGTGCTACAAAAAGGATCCCGAATTTTGGGAATCTGACTTAAGTGGAAAAACTGAAAAGACTCAAAATACTTAGACTGTTTTACAGAAGACTCAAAGGAGACCTTATTAATACATACAAGTCTATGCACGACCCTTACGAAACAACCAAATGTTTACACCGAATCAATGAGGATGTCATATTCAGAGGACACAACCTAAGACTCACAAAATTAAGATAAAAAACAAATATTCGGATGTATTTTTTTAAACAGAGTTGTAGACTGGTGGAACTGGCTGACTAGTGAGTTAGTAAATGCACCATCAGTAAATTCATTTTAATCAAGGCTAGAAATTTATTTCAGGGACCACCCTGTGATCTACGATTACAGGACATTGGACAAGGAGGACACAGATGTATGTACTAATTATGAGCAGCTCATTATGGAAATAGCTTTTTCCTACATAGCTGAATAAATCTGTTATCTGTTACCTGATAACATCTCACATGACGATCTTACCCTACCCGGTTTCCATACTACCATGCGAAGAGATCGAGCAAACAGGAAGGGAGGGTGTGTAGGTGTGTACGTTTTACATCAACTTTAATTTGCTAGACGTCACGACCTTGAAAACGCTGACCTTGAATTATTTGGGGCTAAAATTAAATTACATAATGATCAATTCTTATTTGGAGTTATTTACAGGCCCCCTGATTCCCCGGTGTTATTCTAGGACAATTTACAGTCCAATTTTGGCCATGCAAAAACTGTCGGTATCCATAACATCATTGTTACAGGTGACCTTAATGCTGGTTGTACAGTAGCACCCCGCAGAAAACAACGGTAGTGATTATTTCTATTCAACAAATTTCTTTGTGCCCCATTTTCAAGAATCATCTCGTGTAACTAGTAATACATCGAGCTGTCTTTATCAAATATTTCTTACATCCCTAGATATATTCACCAGCCTTGTATATTGCCACCAATTGCTAATTGCGATCACAGTATAGGTCGGCTACTATTTTATTTCGGCGGAAAAAAGAACCCTTTTACAAAAGGTTAACATGGGAATATGAGAAGGCAGATTTCGATAGCTTCCGTGACGATTTAAGAGAGATACAGTGGGACAATTTCTTTCTTTCAAACGACCTAAGCCAGTGTTGTATTTCTTGGACTGACGGTTTTCTATCTGCCGCAGAAGAGTGCATTCCAAACTAGTAAAAAATTATTTGCTTGTCATCAAATCAGTCAGTGTGCCTAGAAAACTTTTATAGATTGCCTATTCAGTGTTTATTTAACTTCTGCAACAATATTTTTGATGCGGATATGTCAAAAACTTACATATTGAAGTTAGATAGGCACCTCACTCTATTCCAGTTTTGAAGCTTTTCACGATTTAGATTTTGTGTATTTTCATAAATCAAACTGCTACGACTTTGATTCCTGGTTCATTGCATGCAACTATCCCATAAATCTATCAACTGAAGTTTGAATGACGCCTCCGTCTGTAATAGTTTTGAAGTTATTCAGTATTTAAATTTAGTGTGTTCACCTAATTTGCATAAATTAGAAAGCTGCAACTTTGGTTCATGTTTTATTGAAAGCAGCCATATAATAAACCTATATATACAATCTGGACTGACATCTCTATTTGAAATAGTTTGAAAGTTATTCAAGAATTCAATTTTGTCTATTCACCTAATTTGCATAAATCAAAATGCTACAACTTTGGTTCATGATTTATTGAATGTGATAAACCTAAAAATTAAAGTTAGACTGGCACTTCTATTGATAATAGTTTTAGAGATATACAACTTTTAAATGTTTCAAATGCTGCTAATTGGCATAATTTAAAATGCTACAGTTTTTGTTGATTGTCCAATAGATTGACAGGTGTCTCAAACCTGTATGTACAGCGCGTAATTATCAATGGCAAATCACCTAGGTGGGGCACCATTACTGCTGGTGTCCCCCCAAGGATCATTTCTAGTTTCCACCTGTTTTTGATCTATATAAATGATATAGTTAATGTTGTGAATTCTCATGTTATAGTTAAAGTTGTGAATTCTAATGTAGCCTTTTTGCAGACGACACATCCCTTTTTTCTTGCTTTTGATGACGTAGCCCATGTAACTACTGATTTAATCAAGATCTTGCCGCTTTGGATGATTGGTCCAAAGGGTGGCTAATTTTCTTCAATGACTTAAAAACCGACACTGTGGTTGTCTCTCTTAAAAGACATATCCCTAACCATCCCCCCCCCCCCTTGTTTTCCAAGTCATCCTTATTTGTATACCGCTATCCTCCAATGTTCCAGCACCCGACGAAAATTACAGTTACAACACCAGGAGCCAATTTGACACTAAAAGACGTTCTGACTTGCCTTTGATTCAAACCACATTAATGTTGTTTGAAAAAATCTGTTTTCCTCCTACTATCAAATTGTGGAATCTTCTTCCGCTTGAAGAGCGAAATTTACCGACTTTGTGCCAGTTCAAAAGTACAATTTCTGATCCACCGAGATGCTTGATGAAATATCCCGAACTTCCTAACGTTGGCAAGAAATATCTACCGGTACCTATTTTACATTCCCGATTGCGCATGGGCCACAATCGATTAAATGGACATATTTTCCAGATAAGTGTTAAAGAGTCACCAGTATGTTCGTGTGGTGCTGTAGCCGAAAGCATATGGCATAACTTCCTCACTTGCGCTCGATATGTTATTATATGCAACAGTCTTCATGCATCTGTTAATTTAGTTCATGCATCCTTCTGTTTGTGATCGTCACCGCGGTCTCGAAGATAACATGCTTATATTTCTTTCTGTGGAAGATTTTAGACAAAAAAGTAAATGTATCGAAGTTGAATCATTGGCATGATGCATATGTTGGTAACTTGTAGAAGCCCCTCAATCTGTGTTTCGTTCTGAGAAGACAAGTGATTTGCAACAATCGAGCCCTGCTGTTGCAAATGCATTAATGAGTTTTTCAGTTGTAGTATAATAGGGTGAGCAACGGATCATGCGAATGTTACTTAGTTGGTGGAATGCCGCTTTACATGTGGAATTCACTTTTTTTCATGGAAAGTGGGGAGTCAAAACTCACACCAAGGTTTCTTGCACAGGTTGCAGGTGGAAGAGGAGTTTTTCCAATAACCGATGAAGTTGATGCAAAAGTGGAGACATATTTATTCTTGCTGAAAAGTAGGATTTCAGTTTTGTCATCATTTAACTTGAGGCAGTGCGATTTCATACAGTCCATTATGATTCTGACGGAAGTCTCCATGGTGCTTATGGCTTCAGTAAATGACATCTCACACGATGGTTGAAAAGCCAGACATATTTGAGTGTCGTTTGCGTACATGTGAAACTTGACACCACGGTCATGAAGAATCTTCGCAAGGGGCAGTGTATAGATAACGAACAAAAATGGGCCCTAAAATTGAGCCCCGTGGTACTTCAAATTTCATGTCATGTTTTTCAGAGATATTTTTTTCGATGCCAACGGACTGACCTGATGTATGACCTAAACCATGCGAGTGCATCACAAGTGACACCAAGTTGGTTTTCCAAAATGGACAAAAGCTTGGTCATGATCAATAGTGTTAAATGCTGCTGAAAGATCGAGCAGTACTAGAATAGCTGCCCCAAGAGAATCAACAGATGTAAGAAGGTCATTCTAGACTCGAAGGAGTGCTGTTTCAGTGCTGTAATATGGTTTATATGCCGACTGTATAATTTAATACAGCCCTTCTCTGACTAGGTGCTCTGTCAATCGCCTTGCAACTAATCTCTCATTGATGACTTTTGACAAAAAACGTAAGGTTAGAAACTTTCGAAAGTTTTTTTTTCAAAAGCTTTGGATCTAAGAGAACCTTCTTCAACAGGGGTGTTATCACTGCTTCTTTTAGATTTTCAGCCATAGTGCAACCAGCCAATGAAACTGCTCAGACAAAAATGAAGTGAGCAGTGACTGTATGGTCTTGGGCCATGTGTCTGTGTTGCAGGCAAGTTTGAGAACTCTGAACGTATCCTAGTGATCTTACCAACCACATAAAAACCGCCGGTAGTTTTGAACCTGTGTTCACTATTGGGGCAACCTTCTCTACCATGCACCATCTTTGACTCAGTGGGGCTCTTGACTGCTGTGCCTAGTGATGCTACTTAATTTATAGCCTAAGGCGACTTTAGTGTCTGATACAATATCTCATTCTGGGGCCCACAATCGCCAGCAACTGCTAACGTCAAAGCGTTGTATTTCCATTTTCAGGTATTGCTCACACTGGAAAAGTCACATTATATATTATACATTAAGTTCATTTTATAAATTAATCTTCCGTTAACACAAATAGCGCTTATTTTTGGGATACTACCTCTTAGAAATATCCAATCGGGACTAACTCACAGGAATGGCTGCCATTTTGAAAATTGTGGATTCTGCACCCAGTGGTTTGTGAGGATACTAATGGGACGATCTTGGGGCGGTTATAATATATGCAACCTAAAGTATATATTTATAAATATTTCAGAGCATCAATAATGGCATAATATATGCTTTGGCCGCGATTCACTTTGATAATCAAATCAAATGTGTTTTTGTGCGACTGTCCCGCAATACGCCATGTTCCAAATAGTGCTCTCCGCAAATGGTAGCAACGTACAGGATTTGTATTACAAGGATATTGTATCGCGTTTGGATTTGTAACTAACGATGATAACTGCTTCAGACACAACCGAGCGGGCAGGATAAAGTTCGGACAGTAAGTCATGTTTTAAAAGTACTTTAACGACCATTTGCCATGGTAAATCGGAGTAGAAACACCTGGAACCAACGAAATATTACGATAACAATCACGGAACAATCGGGGATGTGCTGTTTCACCGAACAACCTAGGCTACGCAGCTATGTTGTTTCCTCAGCCCAATTAAACCCTCCAGACAATTTGAAATAAAAGGCTGTGTTTGAGTTGACTTTCCGGCAAAATAACGGCACATGCCGGCCATCTTTTCTATATAATCTTTCCGCAAAGGTCGATCAATTTTTCTTAAGGAAGGGTGGCCTATTTTTCCTTTTTTTTTTTTTTTTAATTTTTTATAAAATTTATTTAGGGTCGGGTGTCTTCAGTAGGGTCGGTCTACCTACCGGAACCACACACACATAATTCTGTTTGACATTAGGCAACTTGGACACTTGTTCGAACATGTTTTAAAAGGACGTTCTTTCACCTTTTACACAGTCACTCCTTTGACGTCAGTTTAATTTGGTACCTAGAAACAGCCGGGGGCACTTGTTTCAGAGCAACAGCCTGCAAATCTATCTGGAAGAGCAAAAGCAGAGACACTAGATGGCAAGGCAGTCACAGTTTTGCGATTCATCAGACTATTTGCGATTCGAAAAAGGTATTTTGGATTGTCGCTATTTGTGATTTTATCTCTGCAATGAGCTTCGGGCAGTGGTGATCATATCCTAGACTTTGTTGCGCCGTTCTTTAACATTATCATAATCGCTTCCAGGTGTGTATTGCTCAACAGCATCGGATACAGCCTTTGCAGGATCCGTGTAGAGGACGGATGACTCAATGTCTCCCTTGATTTCATCTGGCTCGACTGGAAGCCATTTTCTGCAAGTGATTACTTTAGCAGACAGGGTAGGTTTGGTGAACGGCAACCCATAAAGAATTTCTGAATGGTCGGATGGCACAGAATGGTCCAAACGCAGGTTACTTACAGTTAGTTCAACAACTCTGGTGATAACTAGGCCTAACGTATGAAAATGGAAATGAGTTGGTTGGTCAGCATATTGAATCATCCCGAAGAACCCAGCATGTTGCCGAACTCTTTGGCATAAGGGTGATTACGATTGCCGACATGCAGGTTGAAATCGCCCACGATGAACAGTTTTGCCGGATTGACACCAGGAAAAGTAAGAAAATCTGTGAATTCTCTACTGCATTGTGCACTGGCTCTGTGGTTTGTTTTAGACTGAGGACTGTAAAAAGCAATAATACTGATATTGACACTTCCAACGTTAAGATCCGTTTGCAATGCCTCAAACGTAATTGTGCAGTAGGGCTGGAATACTGGGTTGAAACAGGGTTTGTAAATTAAAGCAACTTCGTAAATGAAAGCAACTCTCACATAAACATACGTATACACACGCACACACACGCACACACACACACACATATTTATATGTGTATGTATATACCGTATTCAGCCTAATTATAGCACGCCGAGCCAATGGAAAGATTTGCCAGATCTTGCAGGGTTTTCACGGGACTATGGAATAAGCTGTTTTCATGATTGAAGGTTTTGAAGGCCGTACAGTTCATTTAGGTGTTAGATAAACACTAATATACCGCAGTGACATTTAATTTTTCATTTGGAAGTATCATCTTTGCTAAATTGCAGGAGAAACCTTGATTTTGAATCTAGACCACTTGGATTGAAAGTGGGGGGCGTGCTTCTATTAGGGCATGTGCTACTGTTAGGATGAAAACGGTATATATATATATATATATATATATATATATATATATATATATATATATATATATATATATATATATATATATATATATTATTTATTTATTATTTATTTATTTATTTATTTATTTATATATATGTGTGTGTGTGTGTGTACATACATATATATACGTTCAACATGCATAGAAGTGACACCATTGAGAAAATTTTTTATGCATTTCAAAACACCAGAATTTTGTCACAGTTGACAAGCTACATAAAGCAAAGAGTTCTTTTAATCATTAACAACAACAGGCTGATTTTCCAAGTGAAAATCAAATGTCTCCCCGTGCGCCCTTACTACTGTCACCCTTATTTTTATAAATAGGCATACCGATTCCAATGATCTGGGGATATGGTGAAGGTACGCTCTTTATTGACATCTCAAAATCTAAAAAATAGGCCAACGTCAAACATCTGCTGTCACAAGCAAGGTCTTACAAGTCTTTCAAAGAAAAATAATCACACAAAATTTCAATCTCTGTGAGTCAAATCTTTCACTAGTGTGTCAATTATTTTGACAAAGTAGCCTTGTGACTTTGAAAAAGGTCAAGGTCACCTTTCTACAATCCCAAACAATGTCTTATATAGGAACATTTTGACATAAAATTTCAACTTCCCAAGTCAAATCTTTCTTAA